>QLOH01000027.1:2317500-2917500 GCA_026901365.1 Sesbania bispinosa | reverse complement strand
TATGCAAAACAAAGCTTAAAGCCCATCAAAAAGTCAAAATCCTAGATATTTATGGTTCCAGATTTTGCCAATTAAGACTTATTGCATCTGATTCCGTGCAAAGAAAAGAAAGCATCAAAATCCTCATAAACATGTGCTTCAATATTAAAGAAACTCAGAATGTATTCGTGGAGAAGCTATTAAACTTCACAAAATGGAACTTTTCCAATATAAAGACGAGAGTGCTAATGAGTATCCTAAACATTGGTTAAGAAAACAAAAGTGAAAAGTATTTAATGAAAATGAAAGTATTTATTATACTGAAAACACCCAAAATCATTAATACTTATTATTTACAAATAATTGGAAGCAGTTAATAAAGTGTGTGAAATTAAATGCTCCTTATCCAATTGCCCTCAAAACTATCCTTAGAAAGACCAATAAGAACAATCTGTCTGTCATGTCATGAGAGCAATGACAATGAATGACCACCACAAAGTCACGATACCTGGCTGTAACTAACACACAACTCAAACTTTATATATGAAACTGAAAGACTTGCCACTAACTAGGAGACCAAAATATTCAAAAGAAAAATAAAATAAATTAGGGAAAACAAGAAGTGTATAAAACATGAAAGAAACTGAAAAGAAAATAAACAAAACAAAATGAGAGAGAGACCTTAGATTTTGGAATGACTTTGACAGCCACATCAAGGCCTTTGAAGGCACCCTTCTTGGCCTTAGCAGAGCAAGTATATCCAAAATGACCACGCCCCACCTCTTCCACCAAGCTCATAATGGCTTACAAACTGCTTAGAGAACCCAAAACTCTTATCCAACCCAACCTCCTCACATTCACTGCCTTCAGGAAAGAGGCCTCGTTTGGCTTAACAGAACCATGGCGGCGAGCAAGCAAAGCCTTAATGTGCTTTTGCAGGGGAAGGAGGAGGGAAAGGGCGTTTGAAGAAGCGGCAAAGGGGTTGAACTCACACTTGAGTTTGAGTTTGAATATGCTGGTGAGTTCTGAACAAACTTGGCAAAGGGCTTGGGGTTGTAGAATGGAAACTTTGATGGGGATTTAGTTGCAACATGGGAACTTGGCACCTCACCAGGGAACACTGTGTTTTCTCCTTCACTTTGTTGGGTCTCAATAGCCTTCCATGACAGATTCCCATCAAATCAGAAAACCCAGAAAAACAGGAATTCCAAAAGTTCAAAATTGAGATCAGGGTGGTTACAGAGTGAGGTGCCCAAATTCAGAGCTTTTAGAAGCTCAAATATGAATCAAAGGGAAAATATAGGTGAGTTATGCTGAAGGAGAGAAAAAGAAAAGGATTTCACTTTATTTTTCCTGGGGTTGATTTAATGAAACCCAGAAAATATTAGGACAGAAATTCCATGAATCAAAATCAGGGAAGATTTTGAGGAAAGCTGCTAGACTTTTTCTGAGTAAGCAAAGAATGCAATGGAGGAAAATCTGCAAGAATTCAACTACAAGAGGAGGAGCATTCTGTGACCACAACAGGGAAAAGAGAAAAATTTAAATATAAAAAAATGATGGTAGAAACTAAAGCAAGAATACTTGGTGAAATAAAAGATGAGGAAAAGTAAGGTAAGATGCTTACTTAGCAGAAGCTGCAAGAAAAAGAAAGAAAAGGAAAGCAAACCAAGCCTCCTTTTTTCTGCTTTTTGTAAGCTT
This sequence comes from Sesbania bispinosa, assembly GCA_026901365.1. Lineage (NCBI taxonomy): Eukaryota > Viridiplantae > Streptophyta > Magnoliopsida > Fabales > Fabaceae > Sesbania > Sesbania bispinosa. The sequence continues at coordinate 2,915,820 of QLOH01000027.1, read as the reverse complement.
CTTTTTTTGTTTTTTTAATTTAATTTTTTTTTCTCTCCTCTCCTCCCTGATAGTGGTTCCAAGGTAAACAGTTCTGTGTAGAAATACACTTTATCAGAGAGGTGTGTTGTTTTCTTGTCCAACAATAATGGTGAGTGGGGTTGGGTTTGGATCCTTCCAGCCTGTCCCCTTATTGATCCCAGAAAACTTAATAGTATGTAACTAGAACTAAGAAACTCAAGTTTTTGTCCAAAAATAATGATAATATTAATAAGAGTAAATATGAATTTTGATCTTAATGTGATATTATATTTATCTTTAATAATCAAATTGAGTAAATATAAAATGTGAGTAAAATTAACATGTTTAATTATCAAGTTATAAGCATCAATAATTTTGAGGAGTAATTTATTATATGCAAGTTAAAATATTTGGGACTAATTTGTATACACTAATATTTTTTTGGATTAAAGATAAATATTATGTCACTTTTGAGGATTTAAAATTTATATTTAGTTTGCTTAATAATAATTAAATAAATAAAGAAACTCAATATTGCACCGGATGTGTAGTTAAATATGAAGTTTGACCTTATTCAATTGGCTTTGAAAGAGTGTCTTCATGTACTTTATTTTTTATTTTTTGCATGGCTGGTTCAGTTTTTGTTTTGCTAAATAAGTGACTAAAATTAGAGAAACATTTCAACAGGGAGGAGGGGATTAAAGCTGGAAAGCACATTTATTTGGTCATCTGACTCTCCTTAGAATTCACTTTCATCGTTATAATTATAGATATAGATTATAGATTATAATAAAGTCTGTGCCTTTCTTTTTTTTTTTCTTTTTCACAGTACTGATTAAATTACACATTAGTGTGTAGGACGCAACAAAGGGAATGTTGTGAGTATTGAAGGACACTTAATGCCGAAATATTTCAAAGCAACCATGGATGATGTAACTTACCATCTTCAATTCTCATCGAGTATATATTAAATAATGCACTTCATCAGTGTCACATTGAGCACAAACTTTTTGGGTTATAAATATGATAGATGTTACACAACACTGCTACGGAGTATTGAATTTAGCCTTTAAGTAAGGCTCCAGTAATTAAGAATGTACTTGGGTCAGGTTGGATTTAATTTAATGTTAAAAAAACTGAACTCATTAATTAATTTGGGTTCAGTTGAATTGAATTTATAATTTTTTTATTAATCCAAATCAATTCAATTTTGATTGGATTGAATTGAGTTCACTGTTCGGGATTGTAAATATTTGTATATATTTTTCATTATTTAAAAAAATATTAAAAATTCAAAATGAAATTACAAAAACTAGAGAAAATATGAATATTTACTTAGTCTATAATATTAATATGTCAATTACTCCCAAACTCCAGCTTTTAGTTGCATAATAAATAAGTTTGCACGTGGAGGGCCCCAAATGAACAGTCATGAAAGGGAAAATACAGTTAGTTACGGAGAAGTAATGAACCACATCCGTTGCATCATCCTCAAGCAAAAGCCACTTGTTGATCAAAATGAAAAGGTATTATATATGTACTCTATGTGCTTATTGATATTCTATTGGAAATGTTCCCTACGGGTTGATCACCAAAGAACAATAATAGTATCACACCATAAAGGTGTGTTACCCTAACGCGAAAGAATGAAAAAGAAAGGGAAAATAACAAATATAATAGATATTGATAGGATGAAGGGGGGACATAATTAAAAACGATAAATAAAGATATAAAATGTGATGTAATTAAAAAATAGGAGTATAGAAATTTTGGAATTCGATAAAAAATTAAGCACAAATCAGGAATAAGGACAATGCACGGGAATAAAAATTGTTTAATTACCAAATAGAATATATAAGATAAGTGTGTAAAATGTGTATAATTATAAAATTTGTGCTAATATTTATTCGAATATTTAATACAAATCCATATCTAGAATTCGAACTCAAGATTATTGATTAAGTTAGAATAATCTCTTACCGATTGATTTTGTGGGACAAGTATTTTTTTGTAGTGCATGCTTGTTATTCTTTTCTTGTCATTATGTGGGCCAAGTTTTTTTTTTTAGTTCATGTGATACCTGTGTTGGGTTAATCATTTTCGTAATGGGTTGGAGTATCCATTATACTCCCTCTAATTCAATAGTTTTATTTATAAAAAAAATTGATTTAAGTATTTAGGGATTATTAAAATTTTTAAAAATTAATTAAAAAAATATTAAATAATATATCATTTAATATTATAAATACAATTAATATCATAATTTCAAATGAATGGCTATTCATTAGCCTAAATACTATTAATTATCATATCATTATCTAACATATACATAACAGAAAAGGATGCATCTTGCTTGTTTTCAAAAAGCATTAAAAAAAAAGCATTTTCTTTTTGTTTTATATACGTACCTTCATTTCAACGTTGACAGAAGTTTTGGTTTCCAACCATTTGTTTGACAATTGTTACTACCTCTTATACTAATTATAAAACATTTTAATCACAAAAGTTGATTAATTTATTTTTATTATAATAAATTTATGGTGAATGTATTTTTTTTTTAACAATGATGAATGTATATCATTTCTACGTAATTACTCTTAAATTTATAGAGACTCATTATCTTTCTCTTTCCACTTAATTATTTCACTGTATTATTCTCTCTATTAATTAATTAATAAAATCTCTATTAATTAATTAATAAAAGCATATTTTTATAGGAAATTTTATGTTTTAATGTGGTTAAATTTATGCGTTATTAGTCTAAAGAATTTTATATTATATCATCCAATTATATATGTATTAGCATATATTATTTATTAAATTTAATAATCTATTAAATAATATAATATATATATATATATACACACTAAATAATAATGTATAATCATTAAATTCAAAATTTAATTCCTTTTCTTTACGTGAAAAAAAAAGGACTATATGTGCTTCTGCAAGCTAATGGGTGATAATAAATCCATTTTTTTATCTTTGGGGGGGAAATGAATAATATTCTTACAAAATGAGTAATATTCTAGTACATGATCTTTAGTAATTAATTCGTAAATTGAAACAAAATGCTTTTTACCTTGCTCAAACTTTTCATTTCATTTCAATAGTACAGCAAATTTTTCATTTGAACTACTGATCTCATATCTCATGTGGTTTGGCTTGATGTGCGGAGATTGTGCTATAATTGGCTGAAGTTGTTATTGCTTTTCCAAATTAAAGAAGCTAAAGTACACTTTGGCAACAACATATTGGTGACCGATTTTTTGGGAGGAATCACACGAATTGTGGATTATAATTTGGCTATATTCTGTTTGATCTCACTACAAGAAATTCGCAAATTAGCGACAACCCAAAAGTCATCATTACGAGAGAAAACTCGTCACTACCAGCTAATTAGTGATGGCTTAGCGATGGCCACACAGACGTCACTAATTTGCTTGTCATTAATACAGTAGCAACGACCAAAAACAATCATCGCTACGGTAATTATTAGGGTTAATGCATCTCATGCTATGCAAAAAAAATATTATGGTCATTATTTGAAAATGTCATAACATTAATACAATTGTGTAAAATGAAGGCATTTTACCATAAACTCCTCCCACCACTTGTCCTTCACATCCTTCGGGGTGACCTCCCACAAATAGTGAGGACCCCGGAATTGTGATCGGAGGCACCCAACTAAAAATAAAGAAATTCAATATTAACTCTAAACACTTATAAAAATTCAATATTAACAATTCAAAGAAGTAAAAATATATAACTGTAGAAACTACCCCTCTTCCATAAAGGTCGGATAATAACCCCTACCGTGAAGGTCCCGCTCATGAGCGAGTACTAGAGCTGGCACCCCGGTACGGAACATGCTCAGCATCGGCCTCGGGGTCATCCTCGACATCAATCTCAGCCTGAGCGTCGCCCTCGGGCTCAGAGAGATGTGGAATCTCATCTTACACCTCAGTAGCAATCTCATGATATCCCGGTGTAGGGATGGACCTCATGCCATTGAATGTTGGTTGTGAAGGGAATCAAGCATATGGTCAGGGTGCAGTGGAATATTGGATTCCCCTTGTTATGATCTTAATGTGAAAACACGAATTAAGGCATAAAATTAAAAGAAACAGTTTGATATACCTTTTGCAAATTGCAAACAAAGCAATTGCAGCCGCGTCTCTAGAGGTATCCACACCAACAAGCGAACCAGGAACCATCCTCACCTTTGCTAGTAGCGTTTGGAGAGTAAGAGCGAATACTCATAAATATTAGGGTGGTAATGCATCTCATGCGATATTTATAAAGTGGTGGCTAGGGTTTTACCATCACTCATTTAACCCTATCACTTCCTGGCCCATTATGTTATAATTATAATCCGATTAGAATTACTAACATTCCTAGTAGACTTGTTGTATGTGTGTGACCCAATAAGTTCTCTTAATATCTGGTTATGATATTAAAATAAAACCTTTTATATTTAATATCATAAATAATGAGTGGTATCTAGCAATACATCATTAATACCCAAATATTGAGAATGTCAACAATTTGATGTATCCTATTTTATGATAATATTTTGTATGAATTGTCCCTTTGTCCAAATATCTAATTGAACACAAGGGCATGGAATGTGTCATCCTTGTATAGTTCAAGTTATGTTTTTCTTGATGCTTAAGCAGATTATACAGAAAATAAACATCTCAGTGTTATCCTCCCTGAGCATGACCATGCATTTTGTAGTCTGACTTTATCATGAGACCTACAGATATAATTCCTGTTACCTATAGGAGGGACAAATCTCATCTAGGTCACTCACATTCCACCACATGATTTATTATATGTCCAAAAACACCAATTTATAATCACCTTGTTACAGGTGACGTTTGATGATATTAAAACATATATTCCTTATGTAGGAATCGTAGTGATTTCAAGTCAAAGGACTTCATATAATATTATCAATTTAAGAAACGTTCATGGACACTTATGTAACAAACCATGCAACGTTCTTATAGTGGGCCAGTCCAATGCATCCTTACTCTTAATATGTACTTATGTGAGCACTTGATATCTCATATCCATGATCAGTGAGATGTGATCATCAATGAACTCACATACTAGTTTTAATGCATCTAATTGTCCTAAAATGATGCTTGACTAGGGACTATTTTAAGAATAGTTCTTCATAAGATCTCACGATCAAGTCATCTACTTGATTTCTTATGAAGTTTAAGCTTACTATTCCAAGGACATTTATTATATTCTATCAAAGAGAATTAATAAAAATGAATTGCCTTTATAAGAATAATATGATACAAGTGATAAATGTTTTAAAAACATATAAGTCTTAGTGCATACACTAACAGGCTGGTTAGATGTAGTAGGTTGGGCAATATCTGCAAGGGTAAGCTGCATGTACGGTGGAGGGGCTGAAGAAGAAGGCTGCTTCAGCAGCTGATGAGGGATGGTAAGGTGGGTCCTCTCCCAACGTGCGCGAGCTGCCTGTGCAACAAGCTCACCCAGAGGATGGACCTCCCTTTAACTGGTGGAACCTTCTGTCCACCTCGACCACGCATACGAGACATAATTGCCTAATAATTATATACATAATTAAAACTAATTTTAATAATTATATAAATATTTAAAACTAATTAAATAAATTGTTTAATTTAACATTTTCAATGTAAATAAAATAAACTATTTAAACCTAAACAAACAATAAAAGCATACACATACAACATAAACAAAATAAAAAATAATAATCATCCTACAAACATTTCTAAATCAGATTTTAATTTAATATTTAAAAGTAATAAACTATTAATTAACATTTTCAATCTAAATAAAATAAACTATTTAACCCTAAACAAATAAAAAAGCATACTCATACAACATAAACAAAATAAAAAATAATAATCATCCTACAAACATTTCTAAATCAAATTTTAATTTTAATATTTAAAACTAATAAAAATAAACTATTTAATTATTTGTATAAACCATATAAACAAAATAAAATGCATGCACTATTTGCAGCACGGGAGACGCAGGCAAGTAGCGGCGACAGAGCACCAGACAGCCGCGACGGGAGAACGGAACGGAGGCAAAGGGGAACAAATGAGAATGGAACCGGAGGAGAAGAAGAGGGAACAAAGGCAGAGGGGACCGGAGGAGAACGGAGGGCAGAGGCAACGGGGAGGGGAATGAATGGGAACGAAGGCGGACGCAGAGGGGAATGGAGGAGATGGAGCCGGAGGAGAAGAAGAAAGATGATGAAGAAGGGAGGGGGAAGAGTTTTTGTGCGCATAGGTTTTTTAACTTAGCGATGGCCGTGACCGTTGCTACGTTAAAAAAATCAGATAGCGATGGCTTGGTTGTCACTAAAGCGCGCCAAATTTGAATTTTTAAGAAATTAAATCGGACAACTTTGCGACCATTGCTGCGGTGACGTGGCCGCGCCAAACATGTTTTTATCCATAAATAATTTAATCGGTTTTCACAGTGGCCGTCACTACATTATAAAACCTAGCGACAGTCGGGCGTCACAATGTATTAATGACATAGTTATGCGTTGAACTTCGCATTTAATGATGTAGCGACGGCAACAGTTTCACACCTAAAAACCCATTTTCTTGTAGTATCTTTTTGGTTAGAAATAGTAGAGTTTTCATTAATTAATGCTAATATAGATATAGATAAAGTGGTGGATTATAGTCAAATAATGTAAGGGAGTTCATTTTTCTTTTTATAATTGACGCACAAATTTGTATTGATTTATGTATCTCTCACAGGTAATTTGATGTATACGGGTTTTGGGTAGCTTTCACTGAATTTTTTCTTACCAAAAAAATATTTTCATTTGAATGGATCAAAATATTGATCCTACTTAAATAATCACCTCCACTCTTGCACATGTAATTTTGACTGTTCTATCTGACTTAATTTTTAACATATACATATATTGTTATATCTAAAATATAGTTATGCACTTTCATATATCACTACAAGAAAAACGCAAATTAGCGACGACCCATGGTCGTCGCTACAAAATGAAAAGTCATCGCTACAGGCTACGTAGCGACGGCCACGTGGACGTCGCTACAGAGGTCGTCGTAAATGCAGTAGCGACGAGCAAAGTACGCCGGCGCTTCGTAGGGACGGTCAGGCCGTCGCTGGAGTCGTCTCTAAAAACATGGCCTTCGCTGCGTATAATTTTTTATCTAGCGACGGCCTTAGTGACAGCCAAGGCCGTCTCTATAGATAATTTTTTTAAAAAATTAAATTTATTATTATTTATTTTAATATTTAGGATTATTATTTATTAATTTTAAAATTATAAAAATAATACTAAATACTATATGAATACATCGACAGAAGAAAACATATATATATATATATATAATATACATAATTTGTTCAAACATAATACAATAAAACTATAAAAAAAAACATAATGAAAAAAATCAATGGCGGCGGCGACGCTGGTGCTGTGGTGGGGTCGACACCTCATCATCATCCAACGCTTGGTCATCCAGGGCGGCATCGTAGTGGGGGTGCGGCTGAGCCTGAGCCTCCAGCAACTGCTGCATCTGTCGTCAGAGTCGTCCTAACTCATCCTTCAACTCTGCAGCCTTCGCTATAGCCTGGCGAGACTATTTCCTCGCTTCATTTACTTTCTAGCGCAGCGCCTCCTCAGTTGAATGTCGTGACCCGGACCCGTCATTACTCCCGCTGGTGTGAGCCCGAGACTCCTTAGTGAGACTGGTCACACCTGGACGAATGTTGGAGGCCAAGTCCCCGGTTCCATAACAACGGCCTCGGGTCTTGCCACCCGCAACACCCCTCCAGATCTCCAGTTTGGTGGAGGCATCAGTCATGGAGGTGTCCCCCATCTGTGACTCCACTTCCCTCAGGTGGTCCTTGTAATTTGTATGTTGAGGTAAAAGTAAAATTAGTTAGTTATATATTCAATTGCATAAATATGAAATTATATAAAAAACACTTACATAGGTGGACCGCGCTCGGTCATCTACCCAGCCACCACCCTTTTTTACGTGGGTGGCAACAAAGAACTCGTCGAGCTCGACCTCCCGCCCAAGCTGTCTAGCCTACACAGAAAAATTACACAAATTAATATTATTTTAACAACAAATAGAAACATAATACAAAAGAGTGTTTGTTTATACATACCATATCCAACGCCACCTCATGATGGGCCCTGCGGCCCGTGGTGTGGACTGCCCCACCGCGTTGAGAAGCCCGGTTGCTCTTGTTACGAGCGGACTTCCCCTTGAATTCCGCAGAATCCCAGTAGGCCAAAAGACCCTCCCAGGCCTCCTCACCACACCACGTGAGCCTCTTTCCAGCCTTCCGAGCCTTGTTCATCACATCTCGAAGGCGATGAGCAATCTTCTGCTCGTACACCTTCTTGATTTGGGCCTCATGAGAAAGGTCCCAAGTAACTCGGCTCTGCAAAATAAAAATAGGGTAAGTTATGATAAATTGACACATCTTAAGAAAAAAAATTTAAGTGTGTAGGGTTTATAATTACCGTGAACTCTTCCCACCACTTGTCCCTTACATCCTTCGGGGTGACCTCCCAAAGGTAGTGAGGACCCCGGAACTGCGAAGAGATCGCATGACCAATGGCTGCGATAGGTGGGTTGTTAGGCACCCAGCTGCAAAATAAAATATTCAATATTAACAGTTAAAACAATTAAAGATGTTATATTAATATCAATTATAAAGAAGGAAAAAAGATAAACAAACTCACCCCTTGCCAAATGGTCTGATAATAACCTGACCTTGAGCGTCTACCTATGAGGTTGACTTGAGATGGCACCCTGGAACCGAGTTGGCTCCCCATCAGACTCATGGTCAACATCCCCATCCATCTAATCCTGAGCGTCGTCAGCGTCTAGCTCGGGCACATCGTTCTCCTCCACTCGAGGCATCTGAACTAATCCCGGTGTCGGGATGAACCTCATACCATCGAACTGTGGAGCGGGAGGTGTAGAGGAAGATGAAGAAGACTGGATTGTGGCCGCCGGAGCCGCTGAAGTAGATGGATGCTCTGGCATCTGATCAGAGTGAGAGAGGTTGGTCCTCTCCTGCATCCCGCGAGCTGCCCGTGCACGTAGCTCGCCCGGAGGGATGGACCTCCCTCTACTCGGTGGGATCTTCTCTCCACCTCTACCACGCATCCTAGGCACTAATGACTATAGACATTATATAAAAATTAAATAATTATATAAATTAAAATTACTAATTACTAATATACTGATAAATTAAATAATTATTAATATACTAATTACTAATTACTAATATACTAATAAAACTAATTACTAAGGGGTCGTTCGGGGTGGTTGCGGGTTTTAAGTTTTTGGTTTTTAAAACTTTTAAATCAAGTTTTTATAACTCAAAACTAACAATTGAAAACTTGTTTTTGTGGTTTTCAAAACAAACATTTTGAAAACCACAAAAAGTGGTTTTCAGTTTTTGGTTGAGTTATAAAATCATGATTCAAAATTCTTAAAAACTAAAAACTGAAAACTCGCAACCACCTCGAACGGCCCCTAATATACTAATAAATTAAATAATTACTAATATACTAATAAAACTAATAAACAAGATACCTACTAAAGCAATTTTTAAAACTACTAACCTAATTCCTATATCACATTAATAAACTAATAAAACAAATAAACTATTAATTACAAATAAATTAATTAAAACTATAAAACTTACTTGTTGCGATGCCGCAGAAGGAACGAATGGGGAATGAGCTCTAAAGTCACCTACGGGCAACTATTTTGATTTCTGATCGGTTTAAAAACGTTCTTATGAAGGAGAGAAACTTTTTAATCGGTGAGTTTTTTTAGAATAACAAGAGAATGGGACAGAAATAAAGGGGTGGGAGAAAAAGGGAGGAAGGAGGAGGATGTTGAAAATGGAGGGAGAGGGGAGGAGGAAGGGTTTTTGACGCGTACAAGTTTTAATGTAGCTACGGCCTGGCCGTCGCCACGTTAAAATTAATCAGCGCGCGCCAAATTTAATTTATTTTTAATTTAGCGACGGCGTACCGTCGCTATGGTCGTCCCTACATTTAGTTTTGATTTTTTTTTTCATAAACAAATAAAAAAGATTTTATTGTAGCGACGGCCTGGCCGTTGCTACGGCTTGGTCATCACTAAGTATTAAATGCACTTAACAATGCATTTAATGTTGTATTGACGCGTTAGCGACACCTTATGACCGTCTTTACAAGGTCATCACTAAATTACGAATTTCTTGTAGTGTATAGTTTCATATGGCTTCAAAATCTGTCACATGTATCTTGCTGGCTGGTTTGATTCGAGATAGACTTTGCTCCAAAGTTGGTGTAGCTACTTTTTTATGCTCCTACATAAAGACTTCATAAGCATCAGTTGACAACTAGAGAATAAAGAAAAAATAGTTACAATCATATACACTTTGAAGTTTTTTATTTTCGAACATCACTTTATTCTTGTAAACTACAAACATCTAAATGTCATTAATTCCTTGAAAATAATCTGCTGATTATACATCACTTACAATTGACATGATCTTTAGAATTGAAACGTTTAATTTGTATTGTTCTAAAAACATAATTTAATTGGATTTAATGAGTATACAATGACAATGTGTAAATCCAATTAATGATATACTGTCACATCGTTTAATAATTTTAATAACACATTAGGTGTCATACTTAAACAAATGAGTTTAATATGTATATATACTGTCAGTGTAAAGAAATTTTACACAGACATCTAATTTAATAACACATAAGGTATCACATTCATTAAATGATGTGACAACACACCATTGGATGTCTGTATAAATTTTTTTTACACTGATAGTGTATATCAATTACTCCTTCCGTCCCTATTTATAAGACCCCTTCTAGAAGAATTGGATGTCCCTTAATATAAGACCCTTTGTAGATTTTTAGGTAAATTAATTATTTTTTACATGTTTGCCCTTCATTAATATTCAACTCTTTTTATTCCCCATATATTGATGAGTGTGAATAATTAATGAAGTTTTACCCATATGCTCAACTATCCCATTGGAAAGTGAATTTTGGAGTCTTCCACCATGTCACCATTAATGTTTCTAAAATATAGTGACTTTTAAATAGGGGTATATTTGGAATGCTATTATTTTTTAAAAAAAACCAATACATTAACCAACTTTTCTTAAACTGGTAAATTTTTTTACATTAAATTTTTTTACATTATCAGTGTATTAATTAAACTTAATTTACTCACCTACGTGGATGTTTATGTAAAAAGTAATAGGAGCATTTGATGCATGTCATCTTGTCAATATACTATTTCCATAAGCAATTAAAGTACCTTCACAATTAAAAAGGTTTAGACTTTTGATTTACTTAATATGATTAGCAGATCCTATCCAACAAACCTATGATGAAGACGTCAATAAACATGACTTATACATACCTAGCTACTTATGTAAGCTAATAACTTTTCAAGGCATCTACCAAGCATCAAATAGACTTTTTTTTAAGTAGTAGCCTTGTAGGTGCTCTTTAATGACCCTTGAACCTTTGTGACATTTAAATTGTGTGTGTTTGCCATTTCTTGCCACCGCAAGAACACACAAAAAAAGTTCATTCATTTATCTTCATAAAGTTAAGGGGCATATATTCCACCGGCACAAAGCAATGAAGCATTTTACTTCTATCTTTTGGTTTCTTTTTATTTTTTTTTACTTTTCATTTCGTTATTTTTTGAAAATATAAAAATAGTCATCCTTCAATTATTACCCTATATAGTTTCCATGTTCAAAACTTAGGATTTTAAGATTTAAAAATAGGATGGCCCTCGAAAGATATGATGGTTTTGTAAACAGCAAAAATATTGGACCACTATGAATAAGTCATTGGGTTGGCCCTTTGCAACCAACTACATGATTGTGGTTGGATTTAGTATTATTTAAGGTAGAGCACTCCTTAAGTCACTTCAATAGATAGACAGAAGCTTCTTTGTATACCAATAATTAAAACGCTCTACGACAATCCATTTCCTAACTGCTATAATTAATAATAAGTTAATACACCTTTTACTTTTAGTTTGTTGCCATAATAAGAGAAAATACAGTCAACTCCCATTGTCAGGTAATGTCTAATTTATATTTTATGTTATGGAATGCGAAGTATGAATTAATTTTTCCAACAAGAGCTTTACTATTTTTTACAATAAACTTTTATACAAGAAAAGTTCAAGAATAATGTATTAGCCAATCAACTCTCATCTGAAACGGAAATCACAAGTGGAATTGATAAAGGGTATGGCTACATATATACCAATCAAATTTTGCTACATCCACCACCAATTGCGAGGATTAACTGGGATGGAATATTGTTTCAACTTATAATCCTCGAGCAATATATATAAATTTTAGTTGCATTAAAGAATATTTTACACTGTTGTTTCATAAATTCATTTTCATTGTATCTTAACATTTTTCTTCCAACCATATATATCCAACTCAACAGATTTTCAAATACATTAATAAGTATTATATCCGGGTTAATTATTTGGATGGATATGCTTGGTTGATGACATAGGAAATTATCTGTAGACTAATGGTGTGTTTGGTTTTCATTGGATCCACGTTTGAAACGTGGATTCTGGCGAAGCTACTCTAAGTAACGTTTGTCTGGATTCACGTTTGAAACATGATTTTAGGGAAAACCAAACACACACTAAGTGTATGTTTGGGTATCCATTTTCATCCAACCAAACTTACGTTTAAAGTTCCGCTTTTAAAAAACAATTCATTGTTGCTTTGTTAAAATGTGATTTAGAATGATAAATCTTACATTGGAATTTGCAATCGTAAGTTTGCAACTACTACCCAAAAACATGCTATAATTATGTGTTTGGTTTCCATCAAAATCACGTTTCAAACGTGAATCTGAGCCAACGACACATAGAATAATGTTGGCCCGAATCCACATTTAAAACGTGGATTCATTGTAAACTAAACACATCTTAATCGCAAGTTTGCAAATCCCAAAACAACTTTTATCATTCCAAAGTAAAATTTATCAAAACAACAATGAGTTGTTTTTGAAAAATAGATTAAAACTTTAGTTTGTTTGGATGAGACGGGTATCTAAACATACACCGAGAGAGATTCATACAAGTGGATTTAACATCTAATAATCAAAACTTTAAGATCAAATCATACAAGCAGATTGCCTTCCCTTCAAATTTATTAAGAAATTGAATGTATGGATCTTTAATTACAACCTATATATATTACTCAAATGTCCATTTCTATCCTATGTTGAAAGTTTTAGTCACATATAATACTCCAACAATATATTATATATTTGAACAGCTAGTCGTGAGAGCCCTTATAGTGTTCAATTATATATTATATAATACTCCAACAATATATTACTCAAATGGCATCATAGAATATGTTTGGTGCTTTCTGAAGCAAAGAGAGGTGGAAACGCATGTGCTTGATTTCCCTTTCCCTCCTTGCTTCTCTTTCTGTTCTGTTTTTTCTTTTTCCCCTTGACTTTCTCTTTCTGGTTGTTTGACAATTTGACAACCTTTCTCTTCGAGGACAAACCAAAGTGTGGAGTACTCAGACACATTACCCATGATCACATGCCATGGATACATCAGCTAGATTATTATAATAGAATTTAAGCCTAATCCAAAACAAAGCTGTGGCCTCGGCAAATTCTCACTCTGACTTTTTGGATGACGTTTGGGATTTTGGTTCATTAAAATAAGAGTTAACATACAAGTTAGGTCCTGATGAAAGTGTCTTATTATTTATTCGTGTACAAATTAATTAGTACCCGAAAGTCTAAAATTGCTTACTTATCAATCCCTCCGTTAAGCTCCGTTAATTTAATGAAGAGTTAATATATAATTTAGTCCCTCAAAAGTTTTACGTTGTTTACTTTTCCCGAAAGTTTATCCGTGTACAAATTAGTCCCCAAAAGTCTAAAATTGCTTACTTATTAGTCCCTCCGTTAACCTCTGTTACATAAGTGAAACGAGATCTGGATCGTTAAATGTACTGTTGGACTATTAAGTGATGTCTACATAGAAGCTCAATTGTTAGTCTTTAATGTTGGACTAATTTTTAACTCATTCCCCCAAATTTATAACCTTCATTGATCTCCATTATTCTCCCCCCACGAGAAACTATCTAGCAACCTTAATCTCCACTCTTTAGGACCATAACAGAACTATTTTACAACCTAAATCTCTATTCTTCTCTCCATTCTTTTATCCCCAATTTTTTAACCATGATCTCTATTGTTGTCTCTAATACTATGTCACAAATCATAAATCAAACAAACCCAAAGAGACAATGAGAACTCCAATGAATCGGGCAACAAGTGGAAGCGTTTATGGTGATGAAAGTGGCATGATGAACCTATGTGCAAGAATGGGAAGAATAAAAGAAAGTAGTTCTCGGGGTGTCCTTTCTTTGGGGTAAACTATTTTTTGTTTAAGTTGTGTTTTAAAAGTGGTTTCTTACTCTTTTTTTGTGTATTTTGTGCAGGGGGTAATCTTGATTGTTGATACTTTGAATGGAAGTTTATTGTGACGAAGGAAATTTATTAGGGTTCGTGCATAGAAGACTTATATGAGTGATTGATATTGGAAATAAAGTTGTAAGAGATTGAGTGAAAGGATGAAATTAAAAATCAGTGTTTTACTTTGGAAAATTTTTACTTCCCTAATTATATTACAGGTAGGCATCTTACGTGTCACATAATAGTATAATTGTGCAGTTAACTTGCCAACTCAGCACTTCTGTTTCATTAAACGATTTAATAGATAATTTAGTCCCTGAAAGTTTATCAGTGTACAAATTAATTAGTCCTGAAAGTATAAAATTGCTTACTTATTAGTCCCTCCGTTAAATTCCATTAGTCTAAAGTTAACGGAGGGACTAATAAGTAAGCAATTTTAGACTTTCGGGGACTAATTTGTACACGGATAAACTTTCAGGGACTAAAAGTAAACGTGACAGTTTCAGGACTAAATTATATATTAACTCTTAAAATAAAGTTGTATAATAAATAAAATTATTTGGATATTATTCTGGATTTTAAAAATTAAATTATTTATGAGTAAATTAATTTTGGGGAAAGTAAATTTAACTTTTTTATTAACATGAATTTATTTTGGGTATAAAACTCACAAAATATATTTATATTTTTACTTTAAAAGTTATTCTATCTTACTGTTCAAATAAATAAATTCTTTTAAAGTTTCATACAAAATATTATTTTTAAAGACAAATAATTTTTTTAATATCAATTCTTTCAAAATCAATTAGTTATCAGGGCTTTTTATTTTATGTTTTTTTTCCTTTGAACAAAACTAATTAAGTTATACAATAAATGAAGTTGTTTGTAGGGGTGGGAACATGTCAGGCCACTCGTCAGGAACCTACATCAGGCCCAAGCCAACTTATTAAATAGATTAAGTCAAGACATTTTTAAAAGCCTATATAGCAAAATAGATAGGTCTCGGGTCATTGAAAAAGCCTTTTGAATCTATCAGGCCGACCTATTTAACTAAATATAAATGAAATACTAGTATTTTATATATTGTTATTATTATTATAAAGATTTTATTATATTACCTTATAACTATATACTTATTAGCTTGTGTAAATATATAAGTATATATATGTTGTCTTCCATAAAACATTTGAGCTTATAAATCTATTCAAATACATGCATATGATATATTCAAGCACCTTACTATAAAGCAGACTTTCAGGCCAAGTCGGGCTTTAAATAAGCTAGACTCATACCATAAAATAAAGCATATATCAAGTAAATAAATAAAACTCAGTCCATGGATTTAAGGTGCAGGTCAGACTCAGACATTGTAAAGTCTAACTCGGCTTCCCATCCTAGTTGTTTGGAGTGGTATTTTGAGTTTTGAAAATTCAGTAGCAAATAGAATTAATTTAAGAGAATATAAAATTTGTAATAACATTTTCATGAATTTTCATTCTAAACATAGAATCCACCATAATACATTTATGTTTACATTTCAAATGTAATTTTATTTCATCATTTAAAGAAAATCAATTCTGATAAATTCACTATTAAAATTTCATTCCCAAACACAATTTTTTTAACCTCAATTCTTTCAAAATTTAGAAACTGTTTGGATAACATTCAAACGTGACTGTTTTTGGAAATATAAATATCCTCTGAACCATATACGGGAATTTAAATTAGATTTGACATACTCTGTTTTGCGCCACTAGATATGCACATGACGTCCCAATTAAGTAAAGTTTCAATAATTAATCGCCCTTTACTCAGAGCAGAGGTTTTATTTGCAAGACAAAAAGAAATTCTTATTCTTAGATGCCTTGTCCTCTGAAGTATGCTTCACAGTCCACACCTTTTCCCCCTTTTTAATCTCTTGATGATATATTATAGGTAATGGAATAAAGCTAGCTAGCTAGATGGGAGTAGAAGAGTAAAAAGTTATAATAAATTTTGTTCTCCTCACCAAACCAAAAAAAAAAAACGCGACTTATTATTAGTGTTATTATAAATTGATGCATGTGAACGTGAACATGGGTTACAGATATGACCCAGGTACAGAATGAAATTCTGACGAAGGTGATACTATTAACAAATTTGGTCAAATGTTTGTTAAAATCCATTTGAATTTAATTTTGAGAATCCAATGGCACTGCGCGCTAATCACGACATATATAGCTGCTTGTGATATGATTAATTGATTATCTCTCTCTCTCTCTAAGTTGGCAAGCAAATTGTTAGATTAATAGGGTGTCAAGCTTTTCCACTTGAAGTAGTTGGGAGAAAACAAAGGGGGAGGTAGTGGCGGCGGGAATGGGAATGACTTGGGTAATGTGATGTGATTAATTGGAAAACATAAAATATATAGCACTAATAGTATTGTTAATCAATCTATATACATATATGTTATGTCATTCTCTAAGTTTACTTACTATGAGAATATAATTATATAAGGTGTGAGATGTTGAATATATAAAAGGGAGTTTGGGAGGATGCAATGCCTAGAGAAAATATTACTTAAATGGATTTTTTTTCTAAGACATTTAATACTACATGCTAATCAATGGGTTTTGGATATAACTTTTAGGATTTAATTAGTATACACTGTCAGTGTAAAAAATTTTTACACAGATATCCAATGGTGTACCGCCACATCATTTAATGAATGTGACACCTCATGTATTATTAAATTCAATAAATGATGTAACAATGCATATATATTAAACTCTAACTTTTATAGAGTAAATTATACTCCCCTCACAGTGATATGAACCGATTAAACCGAACCAGATATATGGCCATTCGTGGCAATCACCCCCACAAAAAAATATTTTTTTTTATATTACATATGTCATGTGTATTAATTATTTCATAAAGATTTGATATTTTTAGTATGAAATATTAAATTCACACAATAAAAAATACAACTACTCGTAGAACACACATTTTTTTTATTTCTTTTCATCACATTACTCATTACATTTCATATTTATCTTTCCTTTTTTTCTTTATCTCTCTATGTTATATTTGTTAGGACCACAGGAAACACTAGAAGGGGGGTTGAATAGTGTTTTATAATCTTTTCAGATTTTTTGTGAAATCCTTTTTAAACAAGCAAAGGTATTTTCAATGTTCAAACTACTTGCTGAAAAAGAAGTTTCCGGAGACTAGCTGAAACACTTCAGCAAGTCTAGTAAAAATTGCCTTTTGAAAAGATTTGTGCAAATGATAATTTGTTTATGCTGCGCAAATTATAAACTTACTTTTCAGAACCCTCCACAGTTAGAAATAAACAGATAACAGCGGAAATTAAATAGTAAAGGGTTGAGAGAACTTAACACAGAGATTTATCCTGGTTCACCCACTAACTCAGTGAGATACGTCCAGTCCCAGGGCAAACTACCACTGGATTTTCACCAATCCCGCAAGATTACAAGTATTCTTTTACAGACAAGCTTCTCTAGGCTCAACCAAGTATTCTTTTACCGACAAGCCTCTCCAGGCTCAACCAAGTATTCTTTTGTAGACAAGCCTCTCCAGGCTCAATCAAGTATTCTTTGTACACACGGCCTCTCCAGGCTGAAAACCCAAGTATTCTTTTAA
The DNA here is from genome assembly GCA_026901365.1 of Sesbania bispinosa. NCBI lineage: Eukaryota > Viridiplantae > Streptophyta > Magnoliopsida > Fabales > Fabaceae > Sesbania > Sesbania bispinosa. The sequence goes on along the minus strand of QLOH01000027.1, from coordinate 2,897,615 downwards.
TACAGCCTCTTCAGGCTACCCCAACAAATACAGTTTGAAAGGATGAATGCTCAAACTCTGAAACTACACAAGTTTAGAGCTTGAACTGGAAACTTGTACAAATGACTGAGTAAGACTCAGGATATAGAAGTTGTAGTACAATATGAGAGAATTATAAAACATATGAGTATAAATTTCTGCAGTGTTTCAGCAAGTTGATTTCTCTGTTCTTGGTTCTCTGGTTCTTTCATCATGGAGTTTGGTATTTATAGAGAGAATATCTTCTGTTTGTTGAACTCCAATCGATTTCCCATTGAGAGATAGCATTTAATGGAAATGCTCCCATTGTGACACATAGCCTGAACCCTTAGCAGTAGCAGGTAGTAGAGTCAGCTTACAGACTTCACTTTTTCTGAGCCGTATGTACTTTTCTGCAAACTTTGCCTTTTTGATGAGAGAAATTTGAAATATGTCAAAAAGCACTTTCTCTGACTTTCGAGAAGAATAAGAGGCACAAGTAATTTGAGACTACTACAAGAGACTTGAGTCTTCAAGGAGAATTTTTGAGAGTATAATATTGAAGACGAACAGGCAAAGGTACGTTGTCTCACAACTTCAGGAGGTTCAATGCTTTTAGCAGGTAGCACTCTCTCAGTAGGTTTCCTTGCTTCGGAAGGTTTCACTTCAGATGATATGATTTCTTCAGACTGCACCTTCTGAAATATTGAACAAATACCTTCAGCAGAAGTTATACTTTCACATTAAAGCCAAATTTGTTTTTCATTAAAACTTTAGAATTGCGAGACTTAAAACATTATTATCCTCTTAATAACATTTTGAGACTCAACAATATCTCTTTTAATATTATAAATTTATATAGGTATATGTATGAATATTATCCCCCAATATATATTTTATGGATCCGTCACCGTGCATGCTCCTTTACTAATATGTGAGCGAGTTTATATATATATATATATATATATATATATATATATATATATATATATATATACTATTTTTAATATATTAAAAGTCCAATATATTCATTTGGCATTTTGCATATGATCTTTTCTCTATGTTACTGCACTTATTTTATTCTCTTTAATTTATTTGATATAATAAATATATATTTAAAAACTATATATAATATAAAATATGTTTTATACTTATAATATATTATTAAACATAAATATATTTTCATATTATTTGATTATATTATGTTATTAATATACTAATTTATTATTTAATATATTATAAAAAATTACAATGTAAATATTTACTAAAAAATATTAATCAATGCTTTTATCTATTGAATTATTATTTTGGTATTAAAAAATATTAATTTATATTATTTTTTGATTTTTATATTTTTACAAATTTTAGATTTTTTCAGTATAAAATTTTAATAAATATTTTGGTCTAACCAATTCAACCAACTAGTAGGTTAGTCGACCAATGATCCATTAACCCAATGCTTTGACCAAGTCGATAACTAGTCCGAGTTTTATAAATTAAAATTGTCAAAGAGAATAATATATATTACATTTTGCTTCATTTTAATGTAAATAATCATTTTAGTGACTGTGAATAATTATGAAGTCTCAATGAAAAATTAGTTATCTACAACTTTTTATGTTATCGATAATTCATTTTGAATATTTTATTATTTACTCTAGGACTTTGTCAAAAAAGTTTATTTTATCTTTTAATATCTTATAGTTGATATTAGAGGTTCAAATTACATGCTCATGATGTTAAAAATCACAAATGTAGAAAAAAAAAACCATAAGGAACTTGTTTACATTAAAATAGACTAAATTGAAACACATACCCATCTCTCAGAGGAGGGGAGAGGAATGTTGGTTTTAAAATAAGAGGGGCGGACAATATAATTTAAGCTTCTCTCAGAGGAGGCTAGTGTAATTTACCCTAACTTATAAGAGTAGAACTTCTATATAATACTCCCTCTAGTCTTATATATTTATAAGACAATTCAGATCAAATCAAACATATTAAAAAAATAATTAATGCATTGATTTTCAAAAAATTACTTTACAATATTATAAGCTTACCCCTATTTAAATTAAACTTCGCTACCATGATAATTGTGTCAATTTAAGATCTTTAATGGTCAACAATGATAAATATGAGAAAAATAATAAATATTTCTAAATTTGTATGCTTTACAGTCTTTACCTTATAAATGAGACTATAAAATATTTCAAACATTATCTTATAAATAGGATCTGAGGGAGTACTAAACTACTACTCCCTCCAGTCATTTTTATAAGGCACTTTACAATTCCAATGAACCCTAAACCATAAACTATTAGAAGTTTTAATTTTGTGTTCCTTTTTATAAGTCACTTTACAATTTCAATGAACCATTTATAATCATTTTCGTTATTTACCCTTATTAACTTTCAGATTTTCTATAATGTGCCTCAGGGAACACTTTAACAATCATTAAAATTTGCTTTCCAATGCCACATTTGATGCATTTATTATGTGAGAGAGTAACTAATGTTTAAAGAGAACTAAGACTAATTTGTTTCCATTTTTAACCAATCTTTTCACTTCTATCATTTTTTATATTTTCATCCAAAACACACTTTCACTGATATTTTAACCCTGCATTTCCACAAATAATAACGACGCCCCAAGCCAAATTCAACACTAAATTGCACTAAACAATATAATAGTGCTAAAGGGATAAAATTTTAAATGGATATCCCCAAACAAACTCCACTTAAAGACATGATATGATGCCATATAAAAAACATAAAATAATGCCTAATACTTTAAGTGAAACATTGGATATAGAGATTCATTTCCTATTGCATTATTGGTCTCGCTTGACCCTCCTTCAAAGTTAGAAACTCCTTACCAGGACAAGTTGTGAAGTTATGACCAAGACATTTGCATAATCTACATTTCTTCACCTGTTTGTTGATGTTTGATCGAGGCCGTACTCAATCAAATAAAATATTTAAAATGTAGTAAGCGTTAGTTCAACCCAAAGTCGTTTCGCAATGAATTCAACTCAATTTCAAAATCTTTTCACCAAACTCAGACTCACACTCACTCATAGGGGGATTTGTTGTTGGATTGGAAATTTAGTCAAGAATCAAATTTGAGTAAATTGAAATACAATTCTGAAAAACAAATCAATCCCTGGCTCTTCCACAATTGATTCAATCATTAGTTAACATATTAACAGATCCCAATTCTTTCACAAATTCGAATTAATAGATCAAGCATCAATTAATTCTTGAACTTCAAAACAAAGATTAAGCAACTTGTATGAATCCTAATTTCTTATTTTTGGAATTAAGCAAACCTTGAATCCAATTCAAAATTAAGCAAACTGAATTGTGAAGGCAACGTCTAAGGTACTTGGGCAAAGAAAGCCATGTATCGTACAAGGCTAATTGCTGGCTGTTAGATTTACAATTAATAAATGGGCGGTGAGGATTATCCGGTAATTTTTCTCTTCTCTTTCTCTATGCTATTCCCAGCACAATGTTCACCATGGCGGTTGTGCGGCAGCGGTTGTGCATCGTCATTGGAAAGTGAAGACAGTGGTTGTGCGTGTGGTCGAGCCACCGTCAAGAGATAACATCACCACTCACGTCATTCACCGGAGAAAAAAGGGAATCGCGGCCGCGTCTGAACATGCGCAGATGGTCAATGCCTTCCATGTAAGCCGTACGGAGCTTCTGCACGTCGCACAGTTTGCAAGGAGGAAGGAGGGATCATGGTGGCCGGCCTCGCGCCATGGCCACTGCACTTAGATGTTGCCGGAAGGGAAAGACACCACGTCGTTTGTCAAGAGAGAAGATCATGCCATGGCTGTCGCGGGAAGTTTAGTAATCAAGCGCGATATGGAATTGTTAAACGGTGCCACTGAGAAAGAAAAAAAAAATTGATAGTCATGGTTGTGCGGCGGTCTCATAGTCCTTCCATGGATTCTGTTGATGGGCTGTGACTGAAGGAGAAGATTGCAGTGGCACTTGGGTTTAGTACTGCGAGTAAGAAGAAGATTGGAGGATAGTGTCGCTGCAGTTGTATAATCTTGTGGGCTGACCGGAGGTGACACCCTCACCGTGGTCGTCGTTGTGGCACAAGAAACAGCTCACGGCTGTAGGGGCATGACAATATGGTGTGCTTTTAGATATTCATTATAGGGACTTTAAAATAATTTTCCCAAACATTTTGTGACTTGTATTAGTGGGTAATCCTACCCCTTGTACCATACATTGCCTATCTAGGCATTGTACCTTAGACGCACCCGAATTGTGAATACTTTGTTAAGAACAAAATATGAATTTAATTAAGCAAACAATTTATTTTTAGATCCAAAACTTAGGTTTCAAGAAATTAGAGAAGATAGAACTTGTGCAAGAAAAGAATCTGAATTCTTATTGTATCAAAACTTCAAGAATCATTGTGAATTACACTAGATATCAATCCTTAATCTCCATCATTCCATGGAGGATGAAGCAAAGAATCCGAAATTGTAAGGAGGAAGGAGGAGGAAGAAAAAGGAAGAGGAAGAGAGAAAATGAAGAGTTCACATATATGAAATTTAGAATAATGAGAGAGAGTTCCCTCCAAAAGAGTAATTGTCTTTAAACTCCTAATCCTAGCCATATGAGTAATCAGATTAAAATGATGGTCGGGCCCTGATTAACAAGTATCAGGCCCAAAACACTAATACAAGTCTAAAAAATAAAGTTGTCCCGAGTCAAATTTCGTAGCCCAACTTCAAAATTAAACTTATCCTAATTCCCTCATTGAAATACCAACATGCAACATATCAAATTAAAGCCACAGATCATAGCTTTGCAATGCCACTTAAATCACCCAAATCGCCCACCTAAAACTCCAGATATCATTGCCTAAATTACCCTACATTCAATTTTATTGAAACTTGTTTCAAGTTGACATACTCTCTTTCTATTGGCACATGATTCATTAAATAAAGTTGTTGGAAAATAAAATATGAATTAATTAAAGGGTAATTTGGGATGCTATCATTTAATAGGGTGAAATTAGTTAACTTTTGCTTATATTTTAGTCCACTAAAAGGGAGTGTTTTTTTGCTTATAATTAAGTCAGGAGGGAGTAACTCATAATTATTGATGGGTGATTATAGGGTGAACCCTTTCAGTTTGGGTCCACGGTAGACTTTTATTATAAATAGTATAAATTTAATATTAAAAAATTGATAATATATATTATAAAATTAAAATTACTTTTTATATTAAAAAAAGTTAATGGTTATGGACCCAAACTAAAAGAGTCCACCCTATAATTACCCATTATTGATAACTGTGCACGTTGAAACTAGAAACTTGGAATGGCATTTGGTAGAGTAATGCCTTGAGATCAATTCAAAGACAGAGGGATCATAACATTTTTTATAGACATAGCCCCACTTTAATTACCTTCACAGGTGAGTGGGTGACCACCTCAAGAGAGATTTCTATCATTTTGTTAGATGTTGGAGTTGCCCTTACCACTCATCAGATCGGTGGGAAAGGGAAGAAAAGGACAACCATTTGTGGGTTTTTGATCATTGAGGAGGATTTACACATTAGGGCCCCTTCTGCCTCTGCTAGTTTGTTAAGGAAGACCGTGTATGGCAATGCTTATATATAGATATATGTTTCTTCCACACTCTCAGCACGTGTCAAAGATGGGTGAGTAGGATCTCTGACAATTTCTTCTTGATTAGATTAGGCTTTGCAGAACTTTCTTAAGGATTATATATTCTCTGCCAATTCCTGTTCAAAGTGCCATTTTCATGGCACTTTTCTTTTTAGAAGAATGTCTGTTCAGAAGAATTACATAATTCAGATAAGTGATGTGTGTCATTGATGCTACAAAAAGCTTTTATAAAAATGTTAGTAATTCCCTTATGGAGTATTAAATAACATTGTCCTTCCTTTATTAATAATTTTCTCCCCACACGTTGGACTTGGGCGCCTTGTTCAATAATGTAATTTGGAATAAATAGTGATGGGCCTGGGTGGAGAACCCAAATGAGATGCCCAACCCAAAATCAATAACTCTGACCCAGGAGTGTAATTGAGTTATGTTGAGTCAGATAAGGATGAAACAAATAAGTCAAAATTAAACAAGTTGGATTGGGCTAATTTTTATCAATTTTAGTAGTCCAATTGAAATCAATTAATCAAACCAACTTGACTAAATTTGAGATGGTTGATCAACATATTCACATTTATGTAGAAATTCAAGATAAAAACCATAAAAAGTTGTAGACACTAGACAGAACTAAAACTTTATAGAAGAACGCTAACAAAAATAAATTGTACATACATCTAAATATTACTTACATTATTTTACTACATATATATCTTCCAAAAATTAAGTCACATTGATATTAAAAAAAGTTGTTCTTAAGGGATATGCCTTTGTTTTAAAATTCATCACTCATAGGTACGACTCACACTATATTATGAGAATTTATTTAAATTTGAGACTATTTTGATAATTTGGAAACTAAATTACAAATGTTAATAAAGGTAATTTTTCATATCCCCTTTTAATTGATGCTAAAAATAAAAGATAGAATAAAAAATGTTTAAAAGAATCTGCTGACATCTACTCCATAATTGCCAGATTATCTAATCACTACAGCAATGCATATAAGGCGCTTGTGTCTTTCAAATAAATTCTAAATTTCTAATTTTTTAATATGGTCGGTTCATCTAATATATATGGTACTTGCTCACCATTCGGCTGTCTTTTAAATGAAGCCCATTGTAATGAAGAAATTTAGTGGACAGCTATATGATTTGAATATTGATGGAGAATGGGAAAATCGGTCCAATATCTCCGTCTAGTAACAGGTTTCTTATTTTGGCCATATATATATAGCTAAGTACACAAAGATTTCAATATTCTTTTTTTTTTTTTTATAAAATAATTTCAATATTCCTTGCAAAGAAATAAAGCAAAAGGAAATAGACAAATATAGGACGGTTTGTTAGTGCTCTGGCTGACTTTAATCATAATCGGTGTTCAATTATACTTTAAATTTTATCCCCCACGCTGGTCCCAGAAGAAAACAAATTTTACTTAATGGTCCAGTGCAATAAAGTAGTAATTATGACTACATACATTTTTTTAATCAAGGATATTCTAGCTGGTAGCTAGAGATTAATTCCTTTTAAGACATATAGATCATTAAAATGGACTTTATTTTTCCCAATGAAGTTTTTTTATGCACACCGTTAGAAATAGAACCCTATCAAGATGCGTAAGAATCCAACTATCATGTGTTGGACTTTGTTGGTCTATGATTTCATACATGCAGAGCCAAGTATTGCAAGGTCATTGCTTTTCCCACCCTGTTTTTGCTATTCCCACTCCATTTTATTTTTTTAAAAAATTCATTCCCTAACTAGGGGTGTTCATATCCAATCCAATCCAATGCAAATCGCAAAAACTGAATCGAAAAACCGAAAACCAAATCAAATCAAAATCTAAAAAAAATCGCAAACGCAAACCGCAAAAACTGAAATTTTTTTATTGGATTGGATTGGTTTTCGGATCCTATGTTGAAAACCAATCCAATCCGATCCAAACAAAACTTATATATACATATATTATTACTTATAAAATAATCATATATTAATACTTGTATACATATATATTTATAAAAATACTTATACTAATATATTTTTTATGATTTTATTATCTAATATCATGTTAATATTTCTATAAATATATCAATATAAAACTAGTTTTAAATTAGTTTTCATGTCTCATGTCATTCTTTTTATATAATTTTATATTAATTTTAATAAATATAAGTTCCAATAAGAAAATGTTTACTATTACTTCATTATTTTATCAAATATTTATTGTCGTTTTAAAAAACCGAAAATCGATCCAATCCAATCCAATTTAAATTGGATCGGATTGGATTTGAAAAAATATCAAAATCGATTGGATGATAAAATGATAAAATCGCAATGATCGGATCAAATCATTTTTTGCCTCAAAACTGATCCAAACTGAACCGCGAACACCCCTACTAACTACACCACCCTTACGGCCTACCCCTTCTCCTTCCCTTCCCTTCATCATCACCCTATCCTCACCCACCGGAAAGGCAACACTTGAGTTTGGATTTTCCAACGCAACTATTTCTAGCTTTGTATATGTGAGTTTACTACGTTTCAACGCTAAACCAAACATGCACTTGATGTACTTATGTATTGGAAGGATTGCCAAGAACGTTATCCAAACCTTAGTAGGATGGCAAGTGATGTGCTAAGCATTCCAATAACTATTGTTGCTAGTGAATCTGCATTTAGCATTGGTGCTCGTGTGCTTAACAAATATCGTTCAAGCATGCTTCCTGAAAATGTTCAAGCATTACTTTTAACTCGTAATTGGTTAAGTGGGTTTAAATTTGATAAATTAGGTACTTATATAATAACCTTATGAATACTTTACTACCATATTCCTTATTTATGTGTAACCATTCATTATTAACACATGTTTTTTTTTTCATCATTGTAGATGAAGATAATGAAGTTGTTGAGAAGGAGGAGATGTTATTCATTTGACAGTCTAGGACTCTAATGCTCTTGAACAAGGACAACACATTCAAGTCATATTGATTAAGGAGCACTTTTTTAATTGGAAGTCTAATATTTGTATTTTGTGTAACTCTTTTAATTGTTTTAAGTTTGATGTTTCAAGACTTAGTAATTGGAAATCTAATATTTCTAATTTGGTTATTTGACTGGCTGTGGAAGTTATTCGCTATTTTGGATTGTTTAAATTGTGTTTCTTTTGGATTGGGATGTTGTTTGTGCAATTTTACAGGCTGTGGAAATTACTAGATATTTTGGATTGTTTAAATTGTGATTTTTTTTTGGATTGCGATGTTGTTTATGTAATTTGACAGGCTATGGAAATTATTGGATATTTTCGATTGTTTAAATTATGTTTCTTTTGGACTGGGATGCTGTTTGGTTTAATTTTTTTTGTTTGTAATCAATGCTGCATTTTTCAGTTTGGCAGGGTGGCTGTTTGGTATGATTTTTCTGGCCATTTTTTTATTGCATTTTTTTGGCCATTTTTTCAGCTTTTTTGCATCTTTTCTGAATTTTATTGCATTTTCCTGTTATTTTTAAATTTTTTAATATTTTCTAAAATTAAGCGAGCCAACCTGTGTAACCCACCAACCCGTGATAGGTCGAGTCGGGTTGGTATCTTTCCAGCTCACCAGAAAAGTGAGCCAGCCCGACTCGACTCACTTTTCATCCAACCCGTGGTGAACCGGCCCGGGTGAGCCAGACTGGCCCATTTTGACAGCTCTATTCTTCTCCCACTCCACTCCGGAAGCCATTTTTCGCACAAAAATGATGGTCCGAAATCCAATTTTTCATTTGGCTTACGAACACATGACACCGGGAAGCCATTTTTTCCAAAAAAATTCGTTTACAAACACACATGTCCGTAAGTAAATTTTTTGGTTTGGCTTCTGGACATACGTGTTTGTACATGACTTACAGACACACATGTCTAGAAGCCAAATTTGTTTATAAATGGTTTCCGGACACTTTTGTCTGTAAGTCAAATAAAAAATTAGCTTATGGAAACACATGTTCGAAAGCTTTTTTTTTTTGGCAAAAAAGGCCTCCAAACATAAGTGGGAGAAGAGGAGAAGGGGGAAGGGTGGAGGTGGTGGTGGCTGTGGGTGGGGGCGGGATGAAGGAGAATGAGAATGAGAATGAGAAGGGGAAGGGGAAAGGGAAGGGGAAGGGGAAGAGGTGGGGTAGTAAGGGAAATAACCTTTATAAAAAATGTATTGGGTGAGAATAACAAGAAGGGGTGGAAATAGCAAAAAAGGGATGGGAAAAGTAATGGCCCAATGTCAATATATTGGCTACTCACTCGCAATTATAATTTTTTAAACGATCCCACTAACGAGTGTCCCTAGGGCACTGGTTAAGAATGCATATATAAAAGGTTTTTATTGGAAATCACAACATTAATTTCATCTGTAACATTAAATGTTACACATTCCAATAAAAACTTTTTATTTTTTATTTCTTAACCAGTGCCCCAGGAGCACTCGTTAGCCTTTTCCTGTTTTGAAACTAAAAAAAAACTTATTGATGAAAACTTATATCATTAAAGAACAATATGTATAGCTTGTTTGGTTTTCAGTTTAAAAGTCCATTACGCGAATTCTAATATCCATTTTTGTGAGAAGTGACTATATGTTGCTTTTGGCTCAACGCACATTTGAGTCATCCAAACGGAAAACCAAACAAACACATAGTCACTCATAATTGGTATTTCCACTCCAAGAATTTCGTCTTTTAGCCCAAGCGACGACCAATAGGCCGTCGCTAAAACGCTCGTCGTTAATGTAGTAGCGACGACAATTTACGGCCGACGCTGGGTTGCGACGGCCTACCGTCACAAAAAGCCAACACTAGATACACGGCCATCAAAACATAGCGTCGTCATTGGCCATCGCCAGCTGACACTATGTAGCGACGGTTGTGGCCGTCGGAATTCTTAGCGACGACCTAACCGTCGCTAAACCTATTTCGGTATAGCGTCAGATATTTTAGCGACGGTTAGGTCGTCACTAAAAATTGGATTTTTATTTTCTGAAATTTTTTTTTGAATTTAAATGGTATAAAAAATGAGGTGAGCGTAAAATAAATTATTGGGAAATTGGATTATATATATTAAAGCTCCAAAAAGTAGTATACATTAGTATTAATATAATTATACATCATTTTCATCTTCTTGATCTTCATCATCCTTTTCATCTTTATTGTCATCCCACCCGTCTTCTTCATCCTCATTTGGTAGGATGTCTTCATTCTCAGATTCATCATCAACCATTGATAAAGGGATAGGCTAAATTATTGGTTCATATCGATCCTTAACTAAGTCTGGCAATTGTTCAATGTCTACAACTAGTAAAACAGTTGAACTGCCATCAGCCTGATAAGGCACTTCATCCTCAACCCATAACTTCAACATGACCCCTTGGTTTTGTTGTGATTGCCACAATCCAACCTCGTAAGTCTTTACATAATTCTGGATAAGAGACATAATACACTTGTTTTGCTTTTGTGCAAAAATGAATTGATCATACCAATTATACCTTCTACTCTTCTTTACTTCAACGATGTTGTATTGTGGTTGAACTCTCATGCCACTGTTTCTGGTTGGATCAAACCATTCACAATAGAAAAAGGAATCATGTAACTCAAACCAAGATACTCTAATTCATAGATATGGTGGATGATGCCGTAAAAGTCATCTTCACTGCCATCAGTAAGTCCTTTTACATGCACCCCACAATTTGTGGTCTTTTTACTCTCACATCATTCCTTTGTCTGAAATCTGTACCCATTAACAAAGTATGTGCTCCATGATTTTGCTTTAGAGTTGGGTCCTCAAGTTAATGATTTAACTTCATTGTTGATCACTCCATTTCACTCATCATGAACCTAATCATAAGAACCATTTAAGATTAATTGAATTCTTATTATTGAGTAACCCATACAAGAAAAGTGGATGATCAAACCTACATAGTTTCTAAACCATGTTGGAAAGTCTGCATGTATTCGATCTGAAGAATCCCGATCATCGATTGAGTGAAATTGTAAGAATAAGCTGAAATGGAACAAATAGTTAATAACTCATTCATTCCTAAACCATAAACCCTAAAAATAATAAAATCATTTCCACTTACTCAAGGTATGGTTTAATTTCATTGCAATTGATTAGTATATGGACATGAGCTGATTTCCATTCATCGTCACTTAACAAGTGATCACTAGACATTCCTGCAGGGTGTCCTAACTTGTTCAACATTGACAATATGGAATTGCCGCATTGAAGTCCAGTTTGAGGATCATTCCTCAATCTAGTGTTTGCCAACAAACTTACGTTTTGAAAATAGTGCGAACAAAAATATGTGGTCTCCCGGTGTAAGTGGAATGAGCATATTGAGCCTTCCACACCCTAGCCAAATTACCCACTGATCATTTTACATCTTCCATCATTCTATAAAAAACCATAAATTGTTACTCAACTTAGATTAAAAGCAAATTAAATTAAGCAATAAAGTCTTATTAACTAACCTTCCAAATGGATAGATCCACCGATATTGAATTGGACCCCCAAGTCTTGCTTCCATAGGAAGATGAATAGGTAGGTGCTCAATTGAATCAAAGAAACCCAGTGGAAATAACCTTTCCAATTTGTGTAGAATGATTGGTATATTTTTTTCCAAGCTAACCACATCATCCATTCTTAATGCATTACAACATAAATCTTTGAAGAATCCACTTAATTCAGCAATTGATTTCCACACACAATTTGGAAATGATCGAAATACAATTGGAAGTAAACACTCTATGAATACTTGATAATCATGACTTTTCATCCCATGCATTGTACCCCTACTGATATATGCACATTTTGCAAGATTTAAAGCATAACCATCCAGAATTTTCAATTCTAAAATCCATTTACAAACCATTTTTGCATCTTTTGGTTCTAAAGTGTAGTTTTCCTAACTTTCCATTACCCAAGTCAATCAACTCCAAGTTACCTCGCGCACAGAACACAGACACATCCATCCTTTCCTTTACATTGTCCTTGGTTTTACCTGTAACATTCATGACAGTGTTAAAGACATTATCAAAGAAATTTTTCTCTATATTCATGACATCAAGATTACGCCTTAACAAGTTGTCCTTCCAATATGGAAGATCCCAAAATATACTGCGTTTAACCTAATTACGAAACTGTCCATACATTGGCAGTTTGGAACAATTATCATCTGTCACCTTTGGAAAGTCTTGCACAAATTGCCAAATTTGAGGCCCTGTCAACATACAAGGTGGTCCATCATGCTCAGCCCTGTTTCTCGTAAACACTCTTTTACTCATTCTGAAAGAGTGATCACTTTGCAAGAATCTACGATGACAATCAAACCATGAGTTTTTTTCCACCATGCTGCAATGTGAAAGCTTTTGTGTCTTCCATACAGTATGGACATGCTAATTTACACTTTGTTTTCCATCCAGATAACATTCCATATGCCGGAAAATCATTAATAGTCCACAACAAACATGCTTGTGTGAGAAAGTTTTGTTTCGTGTAAATATCATACGTCAAAACACCATGCCTCCATAACTGTTGGAGATCATCAATTAAAGGCTGCAGAAACACATTTATGTTTGATTTTGGGTTAACATGAATACGGTGAAGTCGAAGCTTAAATGTAAGGTGTAAACCCATCAGAACATAACCCCAATCTTACATTTCTTGACTCATTTGAAAAATCAGGATACACATTATCAAAGTGTTTCCTGCTTCCCCGTCCGATGGATGATGCAATAAAGCAGAATCATTCCTGTTCTCATGATGCCATTGCATTTGTGCAACAAACTCTAATGACGCATATAATCGTTGCTACCTTGGAATAATTGACAAATAGAACATTCTCTTCACCGGAACATCTTTGTATCTTCCCTTCCCAACCTTTTGAGGATCAAACCTCGGAGCATTACAAAACTTACATTCGGTTAAATGGTTATCATCCTTGTAATACAACATGCACTCATTCCTTGTAATAATTTTTTTGGAATGCTATTAGGTTTTGGAGCTACGTCAACTAGCATTTGCGTAAAATAATCCAAACATTTTTCAGTAACATGCCAGTTAGTTTTAGCTGCTAATAGCCTCACAACTATTGATAACATAGATTGAGTTGCTCCATCATAGATTGACTGATTTTCAGATAATAACATATCATAAAACCTTTGGGCATCTGGGTTAGGTGGCTCATGGTCATTATCATGTGTTTCATCATGTATAGGCCTAAATGCGTCATACACCATCTGAGTCACTGAGGCAAACTGAGGTTCATAACTTATATATTCAACATTGTTATTACCATCATCCCCCAACTCAACATTATTAGACCTTTATTCTTCGTGTTCAGTTCATACCCAATAGTTTGGTTTAAATCCACACTTCAACAAATGAACTCTGACTAATGGTGGGTTCAGAATCTTCTCACAATTATAATTCATACATGGACACCCAATCCCTCCTTTAGAGATAAAGGAAGGTTGTTCCATAACATTGTTAACAAATTTCGAAACCCCATTGAAATACTCATGACTCAATCTCCTAGAAGAATCAATCCTGTTATACATCCATCTACGATCCATTTGTCTACAATTCAACAATTATATAATTTTAGCATAACATTTTCACATATCACAACACAAACACGTGCACAATTCTATATTATCAGCACACAACCAGCACCCTTCATAGGGTCTCACCTATTGATCTCAACTCTCCACTAACAAACAACAAACAATTCATACAATACAAATACATGCACAATTCTATATTACCAGGACACAACCAGCACCCTTCATAGGGTCTCACCTATTGAGCTCAGCTCTCCACTAACAAACAATTCATACAATACACAGAGAAATGCAAATTGCATCAGTTTCATCACACATAAGGGTGATGAATACAATACCAATTGGATGCCCACAGCAGAGCTTGATCATCGACAATGTCCTCCCACAGTGGTTTGTTGCTGTCCTCCTCTCACGGTGGTTGTCTCGCAAATACTAATCAGTCAAATTGAAGAGTTTAAGGAGAGGGAGAGGTTCGAAGGAGAAAAAGAGCTTGAGGAACAGTGAGGGAGACCTTGTGACGGTGGATCAAGCGGTGGTCATAGGGGAGAAGAAAGGGACGAAGAAAAGAGAAAGAAGAAAGGGTAAGCTGGTCTCGTATATGTTTCAGAATTAGCGTCGGCTTTAGCAACGGCTTGGCCGTCGCTATGTTAATTTTTTAACAGCGACGACCAGGCGGACGCTATTGTCAACAAAGGCTGTAGCTATTAGTTAATGTTTAAATTAAACCCGCGTATAAATTTTTAAATTAGCTACGGCTTTTGCGACGATCAGGTCGTCGCTAGATTCAATTTTCAATTAGCGATGAATGGGTCATCGCAAATATAGAGGAAGCCGTCACAAATCTCTTTTTTTAGCTTAGCGACGGTCTGGTCGTCGCTATGTTTTTCTGACTAATTATCAAATCAAAATAAAACATAAATCGTTTTGGGACGGTGTTGCAACGACTTGGCCGTCGCTAAATACTCGCTTCTAATAATCAATTTTCTTGTAGTGTTCTATTTATACACGATTAAATAAATGTATTAATATTATACTCGTGGGAAAAAATGAATCCTAATGTTAACTAGTCCATATATTTTTTTATCAAAACTATTTTTTTAAAATTCTCTTTACTTTTGTCTCATAAAATCTTTATGATGATTGTTGAGGGATCATTAGATCTCCTGCACACAATACATTATTTGCTGCAACATTTGATTCAAAACATATAAATCGACATGTGGAGTTTTGTGGTATTAGCGGTAATGTGAGTGGCATTTTGAGTGTGTTTGGTAAGCCATTTTAGCTAGTTGAAAGCTGAAATTAGTAGCTGAAACCATTTCAGTTGTGTTTGGTAAAGTAGTTTTTTTGGATAGCTACTAACTTTTCTTGAAAAGCAACTTGATGTAGCTTTTTTAAAAAACTCCAATTTTCAGCTACTAGCTGAAAATTAATTACAAGTTTAACCCTCAACCACCACCACTTATCATTATTTAATAATTAATGACGTTCTTGTATGTTATTTTACCATTTTCAGCTAGTCTTACCAAACACATTAAATCAAATCAGCTAGTTTTTCAACTTTCAGCTAGCTTTAAGCTTTTAACTAGTTTTACCAAACACACTCTTTATCTACCAGTCCTGATGATCATGTTATAAATCCAAAATTCAACATTTAGTGCAAAGAGTGGTGATGAATTGAAAATGTAAGGGACTGACTAGATAAGGTGCAATAATAATGCAATAATCTTTAGTTGGAACTTTTTACAAAGTGCATTACAAAAAAATTCTACTCACGAGAGTATTGGTTATCGAATTAATCCATAAAAAGTTTTATTGAATTATACAACATTTAATGTTATAAATGCAATCAATACTATTTTATTTTAGGGTGTAATAGTACAATACACTACAAGAAAATCACAATTTAGCGACGGCCAAAAGCCGTCGCTACAGGCCAAAAGTCGTCGCTATAGTCCACTTAGCGACGACTTTATGGACGTCGCTAAAATGCTCATCGTTAATACAGTAGCGACGAGCAAAATAAGTCGTCGTTATGTAGCGTCTGCCAGACCGTCGCTAAGTGAAGGGATCAATGACCGTCGCTCAGCCGTCACAACCTAGCGACGACCATGGCCGTCGCAACATATATTATATATATATATATATATATATTTATATTTTTGACTAGTGACGGCCCTGGCTGTCGCTAGTGATAATTTTTTTTAAAGAAAATTAAGTTTATTATTATTTATTTTATTTTAATATTTATTAATTTTAAAATTATAAAGAAAAATACTATATACTATATAAACACGCCGATAGAGGAAAAATACTATATATTTACAAATTTAATTTTAAATGAAATTAATTTAATTTGTAAAATTGATCAGTTTTATAAATGATTGAAGTGGTTATATTTTAAACTTTTATTTTAGAAATAAAATTATAATAAAATTGATCAATATAAAAATCTTAATTCAAATAAAAATTACATTTTCTTCAGTTTTAGTCCAATTATATTTAGAAACTGTTTGATAAAAAATTCAAATATGTTATTTATCTAAAAACATCACATTTAGGCAAGTTTCTACCGGCCAGGAGTTCAAAGCTCTCATCCCTTTTGATTCTTGTGATGAGCTTCGATATATCTTTCTCTCACCGGTCACTATACATACACAGATCTCGATCCTCTCCGGCCAGTGGCGGATCTTCAACAAAAAGTTTGGGGGTACCAATATATATATATATATATATATATAAAAGAATGGATCAATTTACACCAGTGTGAGTTACACTAAGTGTTATATTATTGATAACTTTTAATTGAATATAAATTTTATTGTTCCAACCGTTGAATTATAATTATTCATCATCGTGATTATTTTGAATTAAATAATTTTGGATTAACATAAAATTTTATAGACATAATCTATATGACAATAACTTTCAAAATGACAGTGAATTTTGAAATACAATTATTTGGAAAAAAAAATTCAATGGTGTAACACTTGGTGTAATTCACACTAGCTGTAAGTTTATTTATATATTCTTTTGGTGCAACCACATTTATCCTCTAAGGGAGGTAATCCTGTTCGAGCTGGGTATGACCTCTATGGGTGGCAAGGCTCTCCCTCCAAGTATTTAACTCACCCAGTGCTCGAACTCAAGACTATTGATTTAAGTTGAACCCCCATATATATA
The DNA here is from genome assembly GCA_026901365.1 of Sesbania bispinosa. Taxonomy (NCBI): domain Eukaryota; kingdom Viridiplantae; phylum Streptophyta; class Magnoliopsida; order Fabales; family Fabaceae; genus Sesbania; species Sesbania bispinosa. The sequence goes on along the minus strand of QLOH01000027.1, from coordinate 2,880,198 downwards.
TATAATAGTGCGCTTTTGTTAAAGAATTCATATATATATAGAAGATTTATATTGGAAATCATGGTTTTATACAATTGGATTTGGAACATTAAATACTACATAATTTTATAAAATTTGATTCCATAACTAGTGTTCTTGAGACAATCATTAGCATTTTCGATATATTTGTGTGTGTTTCTTTATTAATTATATGACTATATGTGCCTATATAATTTTTTTGATAAAATGTTGAGGAGGACGTGGCTCCCCTTGGCTCCAACCAAGCTCCACCACGGTCTCCAGCGGTCCAACTATCTCCAGCAAGTTTAGCTACTGAATAGTTACATAATAACTACGAAAATAATTCCGTAGTTAATTCCTAGTTGTTTCCTAACTATTCCGTAGCTAAACCTGCTAAAGAGGCGGGACAGCAGGAGAGGATCCGTACATATACATACACATGCTAATTAATGGGTAGGGTCTTGGTAGTGTATTATAGTACTTGTCCCCATACCCGTATTTTGAAAAAAATACATATACCCGGACCCATATATATTTGCGTGGATAGTGATTCTCATACCCATACGATCTTACCCGATGGGTACTTAGTACCCGTATCAGCACCCATTACCCACACTTTTGTTAACTATAAAAATAATAAATTCATTAGAAAATAAAAATTAATTAAAAAATCAATGTAGCACAAATGAAAATAATTTATAGATCATCCAAGTTTAACTACAAAACAATTTTAGTAATGTGGAAGTAGATGAGAGATGAGAACATGAGGAGGGGAAATGGAAATTAGTTTAAGTTTTGTTATTTTAGTGTTTATGAATACAAAATTATAGCATTTTCAAAATTATAACATTTAAATTAATTAAATTAGTAGCATATTTTAATGTTTTTTTGTGACTATAATATATATTAACATTAATTAATTTTTTGAGAAAAATAACTATAAAAATATATTAATTATATGTATATAAATTACATTAATTATATATATTATATAAGTGCGGATATGGGTAGCGTAGGATACTATAGTACCCATATCCGCACCCGTGCCCATTAAAAAATACCGGTAATTATCTGACTTGGACCCAAACCTATTTGACCAATTGTGGGTAATTTTTGTGAATACTGGATCATGGGGTCTTAGTCCAATTGCAAGAGAGGAGCCTCCTATTTATAGGAGTGAGGGGGCGGCCAAAGGGGAAGAAAAATAAGGAAAATATAAGATGACTCAAATACTACTCCTAATGGGATTTGATCCCATGACTCTTGGCTAAGTAGCTAAGCTAGCATTTAAGCCACTAAAACTAAGAATTAGCGCCCCACTCTTGTAATAAAAGGAAAAATTACATGTATGTCCTAGTTACAATTAAAACTCTAACTGAGCTAATTAAATCCTAATTAAGATGAGTCTCCTTGTTGACTTGGGTCTTGTGGTTAATGGTTAATGAGTGATTATGGTTGGGTTGACCAAGGTATGGTTGACCCATGCTTGATTCAGCTAAGCATTCCCACCAGCTCCATGCTTGATCCTAGATCTCAGTTGTCAGCTCATAATTCTATTGACAAGTGCCATCAATACGCTTTAATATTTTTAGAAACTCCCTGACATATAACCAAATGGCATACAAAATTCATACAACAAAAAATATACAACAACTCTTACAACACACTTTTTTCTTCATTTCTTTCCATCACATCTCACATTTCTCTCTTTTTTCTTTTCCTTTCTCTATGTTGTATGTTATACATGTTGTACAACTAACATTTCTCTAAACAAATTAACATAAAGTAATTTGGTTAAAACTTCTCAACAAGCAATTTTGGGAGAAGAAATAAAATGAATTTAACTGATTTAATAAGCTATATAACTTCTTCATAAACACCTACATAGTTTTATAAATTTTTTCTTATAAATTCAAATTCGAGTACATATGTTAGCTATATTGAAAAACTCCAATAATATATATATATATAATCTTTAAAGTTGATTGTAGTATATATATATATACTTAAATTCAAGTTAATTTGAACTCAACACTACATGCTTAATGAATTTGAGTCTCTTTTACTCGAAGTAACACATGATTGGTTTCATCAACCTAATATAGATCACACATCCTTATAGTGTATTAATTATAAAGTAGTTAGGTTGAGGTAAACTTACCTTGAATAAAAAACATCCCCTCTCACGTGCACGTTTTAGCCGTTTAAAAGTTGCGTGTTATTTGGTATCCATTTTGTTTAAAGTTAAAACATGATAAATTTTTGTTTTTAACATTAAAAATAGTTACCTTAGAAAATTTAAATTTGGTCAGATTTAACACGAAATCAAACAAAAATTTGGTCACCTAATTTTCCTTAAATGGTAGAAACCCTTAAAATCAAAACCCATGAATACATCCTAATTAACTAGTAACAACAATTAAATCCAAAAAAATATTAAAATTCAAAACAATAAGGTAAAGGAACGAAAATGAACTAGCTAGCTAGTTCTCTACTATTGCATATCTGTGTTTTGGTCAAAATTTCAAGCCATCAAGTTTCGGTCCATGACACGGCGTCTTTTGGATCTCTCACTAGAATTAGAGCGTTCTAGCAAAGACTTGAACGAGTTCTGAAGAAACTGGATCGATTCAATGCTGTGATCTTTATCCGCAGCCACCACAAGAACGTTACGAGTTCTTCCTCCAAGCGTTGCCATTTCAGCCTTAAGCGTTTTCAGGTTCAAAGACCTTAGGATTTCGATGAGGTCAGGGATTAGGTCAGAGCGGTCTTCACAGCACAAAGAGGCTTTGAATATGATCCTTCCATCACTGCCACTTGTGGATAGAATCGTAATCTCATCCGTCTCTGAAGGAATGGTTTCAAATTCTTCGGTGATTTCTGATGTTTGTTGCTTCAGCTCTTTCACTCTTTGGACCACCTTTGCAAGAAGTGAAGCTTTGTCTGTCTGAACAAAAAGCAATACACGTACATGTAATAAAAAGTTTATTGACTTTTCTTCCAAACTCAATTACGTGCTACTTTTGCATTGTGTGTGTTTGAATTAATGAGTCTTTTTTATGGTTTGGATTTTGGAATGATGTTAATTTTGTAAAATTAATTATGATTAAATGAGTTAGAAATAAAACTATTTGTATTTGAAAATAAGTTCATATTAACACTTAGAATAACAAAGTATCAAATTTTTCACTATAATCATGTTTGATGGATGCAAATTTGGCCTGTTTTGGTTTGCATTTTCATTTTCTATTTTTATTTCTAGTATTCTATTTTTTAAAATTTTACAAGGAAAAATTGGAAATGTTGGAAACAAAAAATTTCTCTGTTTTCAGCATTTCCAGTTTTTCCTTTGTAAAATTTCAAAAGACAAAAAATAGAATGAAAACTGAAAATGAAAACAAGAAATGAAAATTCAAACCAAACAAGTATGTTTGGAGTTTCTTACATGCGGATCCAGATAAGCTGAATATATATTTCTTTAAAAGATACATGAAAGAGTCCAAGGGAGGAAGTAAAGGAGAAAATTTACTTTGAAAATTAATTTTATGACATTAATTTCGTTATTAGTTTCCTGTGAAATTCATTATATATAATTTTGCTCTCTTTTCATTTATCAAACTCAATAATAACGTGTTTGATTTTAATGAAAACCACATTATAAATGTAAATCCGGATCAGTTCAAATTAATGTTATTCACAACTGTAACATGAATTTAGTATAAATCAAATACACTACTTTGCTTTATGGCAGTGAAAGTAATTAATTAGTGCACGTTTGATCTATAGTAGAATTGATTCTAGAATTAATGGTTGAAAATGAGTGATGCATATTTTATGAAGTACATTAAATAGAAGTGATCTAAAATCAATTCTATGGGATTGATTCTGCACCATGTCTAACTGAGAAATAAACGGGCATTTATCTGTGCATAGCTGGGAAACAAGCGGACACATAAAGTCTAGTCAACCGGTGAACCCATTTTGCTTTGTGGGTCAAAAAGTATGCAACCTTTGAGTAACAGAAAAGAACAAAAAAATTTATGCCCTTTTCTCCCTTTTTTTTCATAGCAACCAAATAATTATAGAGAGAGAGAGATGGCATAACAAATCTAATAATGCAAGTTATCACAAATAAAACATATGATCGATGGAGTATGTGAATGGAACTTTGAAATAAAAGAAAAAATTAAGTACATATATATGTTTCTATATAGTTATATATAGATCGATATGTATATATATACCTTAGAATTACAAGGAAGAAGAGTGCGAAGCTTATCGAGGTGGGAGTTGATTCGCTCCCTCCTTCTCTTCTCAGCTTCCTTGTGATTCTTCAAAGCAGCAAGGGCTTTATCCTGATGGGAAGGTGCTTCGGCAGCAATTTGATCAGATGCTTCCAAAGGGTAAAAAGAAGAGGAATTGCAGAATCTATGTTGCTTCATAGCTGTTGCTGAAGCTGGGAATCCATAAGATGATGCAGAATTGAAGGAGGAACTGTTGCTGTTGGCAAGGAATTGGAGGAAGAGCTCAGAGTTTTCCATCTCTCAATCTTTGTGAATTGTTGCTACTAGTACTAGCTATCTAGCTATAGGTGTGTCTGAGGTTAGCAAAAAAGTGTGTTATTGTTATGTGATAGCTAGTTTCAGTTTTTTGTGTGGTCATTGATACTTATGATTGTGCTTTTTGACTGACCCCAAAGGGCACTTGTCTCAAGTGTGGAATGAAATCAAAGCCTTGGACTTCCAAACTTGGCTTTCGGTGCTCACTTGTGTTTCTTTAATTTTTTTAATTTAAGTGTTTTTTAACAATTATTATATATGAGATTAATTATTTTGTGGATAAATTTTGTCGTTGATTATAGGTATATAATCAATTAACGTGTCCCCCTCTCCTTTCATTGGCTTACATGTGTGTTCAAAGGGGGGCCACCTTTATGCAGACATAATCAAAGTTTATATCTTTAATTAAAATGGGAATTGCTTTTTAGCTACTCTTGACTTGTAAATTTAGGCAGAATGGAAATGATAGAAATGATATTAATTATTATCTAGGATATATGTTTAACCTGTGTGTGGTTGTCTTACCACAAAAACCTAGCTAGCCTAAATAGTGCAGTGAAGATAATGAAATATATATACAAGAACTTAACTTTTCGGCCCCTTTTGGTCTATGTGTGATTAATTATATATGCGGATCATCATATTTTGTATACTCTGGTGTATATATAAATGCACAGGTTATTATTTCTTTGTTAATTAGTAAAATATAAATTATAACGTCACGTTATATACATTCAATTATTCAATTATCTACCTGTTTGTCCTAGAAATTTACATAAACAAATGTATCTCTGATCAGTTTAGGACAAGATACGAATCATTTGTTATTTAGTGTGGGTTCTACCTTAGTGTGAAACATTAGAAATGGTTCGAACATACAAAGCGTAACGTTACCATGAAACATAGCACTGATGGTGCAACAATGGCTCCTGACAGGGCCTTAACTTGCATTAAAAGGAAAAGGTAACTTACAAACACAAGCAACTGAAGGAATCAGTTACAGTGCCATGGATTCCTAGTTTATAAAAAGCGTAAAGCATACAAGAACAACAAGAAAACATGAAAAATAACAGGTAAAAGAAATAAGGGGGTTGGTCTGCAAGGTCCATACTTCCTCTAAGCTTGCTGGTTTTGCCTTGATTGCTACGGTGGATGCTGCAGCTTTTTTCAGGGTGCTTTTGAGTATTCAGGTTGCGGACCTTTGTTCTTTCAAACTCTCCCCTATTTATAGCCTTCATTCTGGTAATCGTTCCCTCTTCCAAATGGTTTCTCCTAACTGCCTTTAGAACTGCCATAAGCCCACATTCTTTGCATAAACGTTGGTGGACTCCATTGGTAACTGTTGAAGGTGACGTGGCCACAAGCTTCTGATAATTAAAGTTGATGAGGAATAACTGATCCTTCGAATCTGGCTTGCAGAACAATCCCCCTTTTTGACCCAAGAGAGGCTTCGAATTCTTTAGGCTATTGTTCCCTTCGAGCTGAGATTAGCTTCGAACTCTTTAGGCTATCAGCCTCTACGAGCTAAGGTTTTCTTCAAACCATTTTGGCAATGGGTATAAGACTTCCTTGATATTCACAATTCCTTTCGAGCATGATCCCTTTTCCAAAGTACCTTATCTCCCGACCACTTTGATTTGTTTGACTACCGTCCATCTTGGTCAATGCGTACAAGACTGCTTCTCATTGGCTTACAAGGATGGCACCCTCAATGTCTTCAATGTGCTTCCTCTTTATAAAGGATGATATCATGTTGAATGTACCATCATCTTCTCCTATTCCATGAAGAGACCCTTGGTATTGGCTGCTCTGTACGACCTGAGGATTCCATTTCCTTTGGATTTCAGGTCGTCAGGGTGTCCAATATTAATGGTCACTTCAATGAAGACCAAGACTTCAGGTCGAACAGCACAGCCAAATTGCCAGGCCTTAGTCCCATGCAAGGTCTGGTATTGCTTCCACCTCCTTGGTTCCGGCTTCAATTATGGGGCAGGAAATCACATGTTTGCTCTGCGCCCGGTCTTCTGATCCTGGAGGATGGAGGAAGGAAGGGAAGAGGAAGGTGCAGAGGAAGAAAAGGTCAAAGAAGAGGATGATGAAGATGAGAGATCGAAGACCCTGGATTATTTGGAAGATCCCAAGCTTCGATCCTCTCCTTCTCATCATTCGACCTTTTGGGGCTTCTCCCTTCCGAAGGCATGACACTGGCAGGGAGCTCGAAGATCATTGCCCTCTTCAGCTCGAGGCAAAAAACCTGCCAAAATAACTTAGGGCATAGATATAAAGTTCGAATAGCGAGACTCTACTTAGGAAATAGACTTATTATATTTAATCTTATTCAATAAACTTTTCCTTTATTTGACTTTCCATCAAGCCACTTCGAGTTCCTTCACTTAGCTTTTCTGTTTAGTCTCTTCGAACTTTTATTTGACTTTACGCCTGTTTTCCTTTTCGAACTTCATCATTTTAAATTTAACGTATAACACTACCAAAACAAATATACATTCAATCATTCGTCTTTTTTAGCTTTTGTTTTAATTACAGGTATTTTTATTATCAGAGGCAATAATGTTCGAGGCTTAGTTAAAGTTAAGGTTCCGATCAATTTCTTAGCTAAGAGTGTGTTTAGTGGGGATATTTAGTAGGGATCGAGCCCGGGTACTCTTCTCACAATTTTAATCTACGTTACCCACTGACTCATAACTCTTTTGTGTATTTTTTAGCCACTTGAGTACATGAGTGAAATTGTTTAGTTAAATATTTTTTTAATTAAATATTTATCATTACAATATTGATGTGGTTGCCGGATAATTAAATATATTTAATTTTTTTCAAATGATTAGGTGTCATAAAAATATGCTCAAGTTAATGATGTATGTTTATTTTTCAATATAATGCTTTAGTTTCAACATAAACCAATCAATGCACTTTTATAAAATTATATAACTTTCACATGCATTTGTATCTTTCAAAATTCAAAAATTCAACTTGAGAATAAGGATCATCCAAACGAATTTGAGAATATACATTTAATGAGTGAAATACACTTTTGAAAAATATTTATTACACTTTCCTTTATCTTCTAATTTAAAAATTATATTTTCTATTTTAAGAGATAAATATTTTACATTTTAATTCATTCAAAGTAAACAAGTTTCTTAGTAATATTTTTTTTTCTTTCCGTGCATTTTTGAAACATTTGTTATCAATTTTAAGACTTTAAAAGATGAAAATAAAAAGTTTGGATTAAAATTTAAAGTTGATTATGGAGGTGTTCAAAACTTTATTTTATGTTTTGAATCACTAAAATTAATAATATATTTGAAATTTATTGATTACATTAAAAGTTATAGAGGAAGAAAAAATATATATTAGTAGAAGTCTCATTCATAATTACTTGTAACAACTATAAAATGTTTGGATTAAATTCTTCTAAAAGAATAATTTATAAGAAAAGAAAATTATAAGATTAAACAAGAAGATAAAATGAATCCCGTTTCTTTTATAAGTTAAAATTAGTCTTTATAACTTAAGTTTTTGAAAAACTCTCTCATTTAACTTATGAAAAATAATTTCAACTTATATAAAAGAAGTTGGCTGATTTTACCTTCTTAGTTTATTTTATTTTCTTTTTATATAAATTTTTTTATATATAGAAGTAAGTTTATCTAAACTAATCCTGTGTTAAATTAGACTAATTAAAGTGTAAAATAAGTTTCTAATACCATAAAAGGGAAGATATTATAATTTTAAAATTAGAAGGTAGGAGTAGGCATGGCAACGGGGCAGGTCGGGGGCGGGTTTTGCTCTCCTGGTCCCCGCCCCCGTAAAAGTCGGGGCGGGTTCAGTTTCGGGTATAAAGAGAGCGGATATGAAATTATGAAACCCAACCCCACCCCCGCGGGTCCCCGTCGGATTCAGGGAAACCCGTGGGGATTTCACCTTCTCTATTTTTTCATTTTTTATCTATTTTTTATAACTTAAATATATGTTTTTAAATCAGTTATATATATATATATAATATTCTAATTCAAATAACATGTAAATATAACATTGATAATTCTAAAAAAATAAGAAACTTGAGAACTATATTATATTTAAAAAAAATATATAAATTTACCTTTATTATTTAATTATTAGTATATTAAAATTATTTAATTGTTCTGTCAGGGCGGGTTCAGGGTTGTGGGTTCTTACACCCCCAAACCCTCCCCCGTCTCCATTAAAGACGGGACGGGTTCGGGGGCGGGTTTTACTTAAAGTCGATCAAAGTGGGTTTTCTCCGTCAAAGTCGAGGCGGGGACGGATCGGTACCCGCGGGTTGAGGTTTGTTTTCCAGGTCTAGGTAGAACATTGTAATTTAAGTATTTCTCAGGAAAGAAGAGTATAAATTACTTTTAATCCAAAATCTCACACTTCATAATTTAGGAAAGAAGTCGAAAGAAGAAGCAAATAAGGTAATTCAACGTAGTTTAGGAGTTTTAATATTTATATAAAAAATTATAAAATATTCCGTATATATAATACATTTTTTTTATATCTAATTATCTATCTCCTTACATATCCTATAACATTTCATATACTTCTCTTTATCTTTCTATCTTTTTTAATTTGTTGTGAAAATTGTTGCATAAACATGCTGTATAATTAATAAATATAATTATTGATATTTGAATTGCTGACCTGGAGGAGTATTATATTTATAAAACATGTTAATTACGTGGATGTTTTCACTTCAAATTATATTCGCTCGTTTCTTCAAAGCTCCAACATGTAATTTTATTACTTTTTTTTGGTTTAAGTATCCAGGAGGCCATCTGTTCGGAACATCCACATTATGGTGAGACTAGCTCTCCCATGGAGGCAACGCTGTTCGGGAACATCCACATTATAGTGAGGCTAGCTCTCCCAACGGGATTTTTTCCATTCAAAACTCAGACTCAAACCCGAAACCTTACTTAAGGGGAATACCACTTGAACCAACCTTGTTAGTTATCTCTTTACCTATATTAGTCATAGAAAACAGCAGCATCTCATTAAACAAAATAAAACTACGGTTTGCGATTACGAATTTACGAGAATCACATGACGAATTATATCTGAATATATCATCTCAATGAGGACATAGAAATTCCACCGAGCAATTAATCGTTAAAGGTCTAATTTAACATGTAGTATTAAGTTCGAGTTTTAGATATGTAATTATGTTAAATATTTAGAGAGGTTTTTTTCTATAGAAGTGTTACCCGATTCCAATAGAATTACTCTGTTAAAAGATATTTGTGGTATTTAATTTGCATCAAGAAAGATGATATAAAAATAGATAAAGGACAGATGGCTTTAATGTATCACAGAAATCCTCAATACACTAAAACTTTCAAAAGCACAAATGAATTGTGAGGTCTTGGTTCAGTGCAAAGGCTAGTGTGAATGTACATGGCCATGCATATGCGTCAAAGTGCACGTGCCAAGATTATAGCATATAAAAAACATGTTATATATTATATTTCTCCCTTTGCATCTAATTTCTCTAATGGGAAAACGAAGAGAAAAAAGTTCATATATATATTTTTCAAAAAATAAACGAAAAAAATGGGATGGCCGGTCGTATATAACAGTTTGGGTACAGTAAAGGTCAGTAAACCATTGGCATTGAGTTCTGACTAGTCAAGATTGCCGGCTTGGTTAGTTCTCACTTCCAAACAGCGCACAATTATTTCATGAGACGAGAATGACATGCAAGCACTCATGAGCTATACCCCAGCATTTACATGTCACCGAGCCAAAAGAAGCTTTGATTTTTCTTCGTTTGACATTTTTTTATACACTATATTTTACATTTTTTAATATATATTTCTTTCTTTTTTTCGCATCCTATTAATTATGACATATTTCATTCTTTCTTTTTTCATTTTTTTTTATTTCTATCTCTATGTTTTAAAAATTTAGGTGTGAAAGTATGATTGTCTAAAGAGAAATTGTATTTCTTCCTTCAATGTGTACAAATGAGAGAAAATGATGAATGAAATGAGATTTAATGAGTGATCTAATAAAAAGAAATAAAAAAATTATATAAAACCATATTTCACATCCAAATCGTCTACATTGTTTCTAAAAAGATGTGCAAAGTACTGCATATGCAAGTTGATATTACAAATAAGTAGTGTATTAATGTTAATCATAATTGTTTTAATAGATAAAGAGAGAGAAATCTGAGCTTTCCATTATTTTCCCCTTTCATCCTTTTCCAAATAAAAGGAAGGTACAAGTGTAAAATGTTGTAATTATGAATAATATAATTCTTAAATATGGCGCTTAAAGTAATCTGTACTAATTTTGGTTAGCCTACACTCCTTTAGGTTAAAGGTAAATTATCCACTTTATTATGTATGAGACTTATAAGAATATATAAAATTTCTTCTAACTTAAGTTATTGTGAGCATTTGAATTTAAATTCACATAATGTTCATCTCCACCATTAAAAAAAATAAACTATATATTGAGACATCACTAATATTGAATATAGTTAAAGAAAAGACCGGTCGTAAATCTATTTTAATTTATATTTTGGGAGGAGAACTAGGTGGCATTGTAATGTGTTATTAAAGGGTTTTTTCCTTAGGCTTTATTTAGTAGCCACAGAAACAGAAAAATGTTACTTTTTCTGGTCTTTTTTATACTTTTTATAAGGTAATTCTAATCAAATTACACATATCAAGGAAAGGAAAGAAGTTAAAGGGGTTATTTTTATTGGTTTTATAAAAAAATACAACATTCTATTAATTTTACCCCCATTTAATACTATTAATATATTCTCTCGCTAAATAATTGACATTAAATTTTACACTAAATTTTACTAATTTTCACTATCAATTTTATTACAACATCAAAATTTTTCGTTCTCTTTGTCCCCGAACCCACTAACCCCATTCATAATTGAAACTGAAAATTTTAAAAAAGGATTTTGTAAAACTGAAAATGTCAGAACATCATATGCAAATTGAAAAATTTGGTTCCCACCAAATTAAGTTAAAAGGATTTCGTAATTTAAATCTTTTAAAAGAAGCAAAATTTTCACATTACAATTTCACTTTTACAATTTCTGACACTAAAACTATACTTTCTAACTTGTTGAAGTAGCCTTTGCAGTCCAAAAGAGAGAAAATGCTAATTGACATATATTTAAACCTTACTCCACCACACTCATACACAGAGGAGGAAATTAATGCAACCAATGGCAATTTGACTTGAACAAACCATGGTCGGATGTCGTTCCAATAGGAGGAGAACTAAATCATATGGACATTAACGAAATAGAGCATGAGAGTGAAGTAGAACCAATATATAGGGGAACAGAGCGAAACGGAAGCATGGTCGGATGGTGTGCCAGCAAGAGGACCAAACTTTGTAGACATTAACGAAATGGATGACATAGAATCAAATTTGCATTTTCATGAAACAAACTAAAAAAATGACACTGGAATGGAATCAAAATAAAACATGTCGGTACTCCATTTCTACACATTCATTTTCCTTCACTCTTTTTTAATTTTTATATTTTAAAGAATTTTAATTAACTTATGTATCAATCATATGGTTAATAAGGCATATAAGTGAAGGAAAATGCAGTCACTATATGTTTCTCAACAATGAACAACGCACAACAATATCTCACATTTTGATGCAGTCTACATATGATGGAAAATTGAAAAAAGGCATAACAAAATGGTGGCTTCATTATACTCCGTTTCAAGAAGGGTAGTTCAACGCATTTGGCAACAAACAAGGAAAGAAAGAGAATTATCTCATAGAAAGACAAATAATTATGGACGCAAGAGATTTGAGTTCAACCATGCTCGGTTTTGTGAAGTTCCATTATTGAAGCGGACTTCATTTCGATCTCTAGCTTGTGCAATGAACCTAAACAAGACATCACTCATAAGCTATTTTTGAAAAAAAGAAAATAAAGTGGCTCGAATGAAGTTTTGTTTGCCAATGCTTGAAAGGGATATCATACCGCATGATCCAATCTTCAAATCTATACATAACATTATTCATATTGATGAGAAAATGATTCTAAGTGACAAAGAAGTTCGTCAACTAATACTTGTTATTGAATGAAGATGAGCCATTGCGCACTTGCAAAAGCAAGAATTTTATCAACAAGGTAATGTTTTTAGTTGTCATTGCTTATCCAAGGTTTGATGCAGAATGGAATGAACTTTTCTCAGGAAAAATTGGTGTATTCCCCTTTGTGACTTATGAGGCAGCAAAAAGAAGTAGCATAAACAGAGTTACAGGGACACTAGAAACAAAGCCTATAACTTCAATTAACAAGGAGGTGAGTAGGAAGTTTCTCATTGAAAAGGTTGTATCGGCCATCAAAGAAAAATGGCCAAGAGATGAGTTACAAAATGTAATTTACATTTATCAAAATGACAATGATGTTGACTTTAATAAAGTGGCTACAGAAGATGTGATAAACCGCTACTTTATATTTATTTATTTTGGGTAATAATTGAGTTATTTGATATTTATGGTCATTATTATTATTTGATATCTCACTTATTTTCCTTTCTTTTGTCACAGAAATAAAAAAAAGGAGATTTGATTAGATAAAGGAGAATCTTTAGTGAGATTTGACCAAGAAAAGTAGATTTGATGAAATAAAAGAAGATTTGGTGAGATAAAGAGAGAATCTTCAGAGATTTGATCAAGAAAAGGAGATTGGATAAAACAAAAGGATAATCATTCACAAGATTTGGAAAAATATTTGATGATGATTTATTATCTATCTTGAGTTGCACTTTCAATTTCAAAATTTAGAAAGATAATAAAAGAGGAAATAAAGTTAGAATCAAACTGGGATACTTGTAACTCTTATAAAAGTACATCAATCATCTCATCGAGCTATTTATCCTCCTACATACTCTCAAGGTTATTCAAGAGCGGTGGCTAGCTTTTTACAATAAGGATTTAGGAAACTCATGGAGTTAAGCAATTCTGTCAAAGGAGTTTTTTCTCTTTTAGTTTTTCCTAGTAGTTATGGATTTCTTAGGAATTTTAGTTTTGGTTGATTTATATTTTATTATGAGTAACTAGTTACCTAGCCAAAGGGCTATAGTGGATCTTAAATTGTGAACTTGATCTGAACCCGTTTTCCCTTTATAAGTTATTGTTTTCTTTTTATAATTGTGTTTTCCTTATTGTTTTATTTTATCAAGACTTGATCACCCTTGATAAATCTTAGTTAGTTGGGCAATAGGCGATTGTACCATTCTCAATTAATGGATCTATAAGGTAAACTAGATCTAGGGTTTTGTAGGATCAATCTTAATCCTAGGTTTCCAATCAGTTATTAGATTAACAAACTTATTGGTTCTTTATGATTTTCTTAATTCCGTATCCTGCATGATCATTGGGGATAGTGTTTTAAGAGAAAGATTATCAATATTGCATGATCATTGGGTATTGATAGTATTAGAATAAGTGATTGGCAATTAACTTGACATAATTTATAAGGGAAAATTGGGGGAAAATCTAGTAAGCACTTAAGTGAAACCAAATGCCCTTGACACTTCCATAACTAAATCCTTATTGTTCTTGCTTCATTATTTTAACTTTTTCTCTCTCTTTCTCCATTTAACCTCAAGAAACAAATCAAACAACAATCTTTGTCTCTTATATCATTATTAAAGATTTAATTTAATTTAATATTGTTAATTAATCTCTGTGGGACGTGTTTGTTGTGAAAATTTTCAATCAAGTTCGAAAACTTTCTTGATTCTAAAAGTACAATTTGGGACTAGAATCTGAATTCTCTAAAGGTTCTTTTTAAGAAATATGTTTACTCAGAAATTGCATTCAACAAGTAACAGAAATTTGAATTACTTAGTTCTTCACAAGAGTGACTTCGAAAAAGTAAAATACGGAATGATACATAATTCTAAAGAGAAAAGAAAAATGAAAGTAAAGATTTGAAACTAGAAAAGAAATTAAAGTAAATGCAATGAAGAAAAATTGAAAGTAAATCGCAGAAACTTAAATGCAAAAATAAACAAAGAAAAGAAAAAGTTGCGGGAATTTAAATGCAAGAAGTAATCAAAGAAAAGAAAAGTTACAGAAATGTAAATTGACATTAATTGAAATCTGGATGGATACACATACTAGACAATCTCTTAAGTAACCTCTTAGTCGCTTCAGAGTTTAAACGTTGGGTGTTTTAGAGAGTTTTTCAATAAAATGAAATTCAATCCTTATTACATCAGAATTCTGCCTATTTATAGATTTTTATCCTAACGGTTAACTGACTAGATTTTGACACGTTTACAAGCCTAATTGAGGTGTCAAATTTCTAAGTGTGACACGTATACAAAGATAGCAACGGTCTCCTATTTGCAAAATAATTGACGGCCTGAGATCTTGACACTTGTCTCTGAATGGTAACTTCCCATAACTGCTCCATTTGAAATTTGGTATAGGTCTTCGAATTGCCTTTCAATATCTGATGGGTCTTCGAATTCTTTTCAGGCTTCTGATTTCATAAATTCTTCTAAGTTATGAGTCTTCTTTCTTTCTTAACCAGTCTTCGATTCTCATCTAAATTTTGAACCACATTTGGAAACTTAACCAAATTTTGACTGATTTTGTTCCTATATTTCCACGTGCTGTATTTCTGATTGGTCAATATGTTGGTGGACTTGACCACCGACCACACGTGGGTTTAACCTCCAACCTGATTGGACAATTCTGTATACACATTAATGACACTATCCAAATATTTCACTATAAATACCCCTTGGATTTTACGTTCTTTCTCATTCCCTTCTCTGTTCAACATAAAGAAGTTTCTTCCTTGGCTACTACGTTCAACCTAATCTTTAATGATTTCATTTTTGATAAGGTTGACGAAGTAGTCAAAGCTATAAGCTTTTTCAATCCTTGTTAAGGATTTTCTTGGGTTGAATGTATTAGCCAATCAAAGATTAATTTACGCAGTAAATGAATTTTATTTACTCCTTCCCCACGCTTTCTTTATTATCATCCCATGCACCACAGGCTGCACAATCAAGTTAGCATAATGCTTTTGCCTTGGCTCAATCAAAGCTTGCGGGAGAGGAGAAGAAGAAGAGGGTCAAATGAAGAACATGAAGGCAGGAGTCAAGTTTCCTGAAGATCTAGGATGGCATGAGTCAAGTTTTCTGTAGATTTAGGATATTTTTTATTTTTATGTACCTTTATGTATTTTCTATGTATTTCATTCGAATCCTTTCATGTAATTCGAATTGTTTCTATACATGAATAAAAGATATTTTCTTCATTTTTTATCTCCAGATTCTATGAGCAGACTCAGAACTTCTTTTCCTTTCTTTCATGACTTCAAAAGACATTTCGAATTCGAATAGGCACTCGATCAAATATTTGTATTCATTTCAAATATGTATAAAACAATGCCTTAAATTTCGAATCCAGAATATGAGACTCTTCAAATTTCACTAAGTTATAATGTCTCTCGATTCCTAATAGACCTTTAGAATCCTCGTTGTATACTTTGAATTCAAAGATACCGATCCAATATAACTTAGCAAAATTTGTGAATTTCACCCTAACAGGACGATACTTGGGGTTCTAAATACTCCATTTTACTCTAATCGACGGGTTCACTTGTCCGTAGATAAAACTCACAACAAGATGGATTCAGCATTTGTTTAATGTGCCAGCCTACTAATTCTCCAGATCTCAATGTGTTTCACCTTGGCTTTTTTCATTTGAAAATTTTCCATCTTTTAAATGTAACAAGATTTTCTTAACTCTACAATCATGTATGGTATAAATCATTAAAGGAAAAGGTTGGAATAATTACAAAGCTCCCCATATTAAAAGATCAATCATGGCAATGGAAGAACAACTGCCTACTCAGCTTAAATGTGATTCTTCATTAGTGTAAGAAGTCATTAACTACTTGAGAGAAACTTATGGCTCAAGGTCATTTTGAGATCATAGAAACATGAGTTTTGTACATAATATGTTTTCTAATATTTTTGTAAGGAACTTGTTTTCTGAAATTTTTGTAAGGCATCAGTGACACAGATCTAGTCTTTTGTTATGAAAAGTTTCATATTCATTACTTGTTTTCTTTTGTTTTGATATTTTTGCTATAAGATGTCAATGCTCTACCCTTAAATTTTAAACTATTTGGTTAAATATTTTTCTAATGTAATTTTTTTGATCTAAAGAAATAAGTTATATGAATGAGAATTTTCAAATCTGACAGCAGTGATAAAATTAATGTCATCAAATTTTCGAACAATAAAATTGACACGAACAATTCATGATTTGGAGAAATTAAATCAAGCATGAATGTATAGAATTATCACACGAACAATTCCTCAGTATGCTAATTTGGAGAAATGCAATGGATGGCAGTAATATTCCTCCTGATTGCATGAATGTTCATTTTTATTATAAGCAGATTTCGTTTTTTCTTTAGTCACTTTATTATTTCACATGTAAGCAGAGCTTGTAATAAATTAGTCTAAACATTGGCTACAAGTTTTTAATGGTATGAAACTTTGAATAAATGGAAGATATGCACTTTTCATGATAAAGATTCCCTCCATCTTTTGATGTGAGGATATGCTCTCGTGTGTTTTTGTTTACTTTTTAATTTGTCCTAATTGTTTTTTTCAGAAACCTTTTTCAAGCAAATTTATGGATCAGTAACAAAAATCAAATTATGTGACATGATGACTTGGTTTCATTATGGCAAAGTTCTAATGTGCCATATATTTTGGGAAGAAAACTTTCTTGCTGACCGTTTCATTCTCTAAAATTAGAGATGAGAATGACTGAAAAGAAAATATTATTTATGAAAGTGACCAAATTTGCGTACCTGGAAAGACAATTGTCAATTATTCTTCAACAAAGCCAATATAGCAACTGCCTGCTAAGTAGCAACTGGTTTTAAATTTTGTTCATTCACTTATTTACCTCTCTGGTTTTAATATTTGGACTTTTATTACGTTATACACACAGACATTTGTTTTTAAGGAACCATATTTAACACTTATGTTTTCAGCTTTTCATGTGCACTTTCTTGCACTTGCATTGCAGGTTTTCATCCTTAAAACTACAAGTATGATAAACATGAATCATATAATTTCTTTTTGTGACAGGACACTTGAGGTTCCAAAGTATTTTCTAGAAAATATAGTTCTTAAGTCTTATTCTTTTATTTTAATTTTTTCTTATTGTCTAGTTAATATTATGTGTTTCATTAAACTGCATGTGGCTCAAATGGGTAGAACAACTTCCAAGCGTTAGTTCATAGATATGATGGTAAGACTCCTTCCCTTTTGTGGTTTAATCTCACTCACTTGTGGCCAACTATCCTTGCCTTGGGTTAGAGGGAACGGTGGTCTTGGAGAACATATTTAGAATATGTAAACCTTTTTCTAATAAGGTAAACCCTATGGTGTTTTGAATTTCTCAAGAGATATTTGTTTATATGAAGGACAACATCATATTTTCTTTCTGTATTGGTCAATCAAATATTGAATTACCCTATTTCTTTTGTGTAGATCAGTGCCTACAAAGAAAAGGATTGATGCATGAGAGTGAAAACTTGACCCTTGATCATAGAAGAAATTCTATAATTTGTCCAGAGGATAGAATAATCTTTAGCCTCTTGGAGAAAGCACAATACAGTCTAGGCATTATTTACATGGACACAGTACTTTAGTTCATGGCTAATTTGGTAGAATACATGGTCATGGAAATTAAGAAGCTTATAAGCCAAGGTGTGGACTTATTAAATTCCTGACTAGGTTTCGAATTCCATTATACTGAAGATGGGTAGATACAAGAGCCTTGGTGAACATCTATTCTTTCCGATGGTCTACTTGAATCAAGGCCGTTCATCGAGGATTAATTTTTGTTTAGCCACTAACTTTATTATATTTAGATGGACAAAATTATGTTTCAGGCATTATTTATAACATGGGCAGAGGTTAAGAGTTTCCATTCATAAAACTAGCAATGAAACAAACTATGATAGTCTAAATTATTAGACCATTTCAACCCAAATCACTCACGCAAGGAAATAATAATAGTAAAACAAAGAGCAAAAGGAAAATCATAAAATGGTTTTTTAATGACATGAAATTTTTTGATGCTTCATAAAAAAAATACATGCCATTCCTTGTTTCATACAAAATGCTAGTCAGTAAAATACAAACACATGACACATTACTACAGGCCACCACATAAATTCTTCTTTTTTTTAATTAGCATCTACAAGTCAAAAAACATTGAATCATTCTCTTATAAATCTAGAAGGAAATTTTTTTAACATTCTTTAGATAACTTCTTTCATTTCCATATTCTTATGTTCGTCATCTTCATCATCTTTAATAGGGAACTTGTTGAGATCAAAGTCTGCAACTTCATTGTTCTCTGACATGGTTGCAGGTGTCTTGGGATTTGGGTATTCATGTTCTTTAGATTTCACCTCTTCATCCTCTGGAATTTTCTTTAAATCACACATGGGATTTCTTCAATACTTTCAAATGAATCTTCAACTATTTCTATCTCAATTGATGGTGAAAAGGACACAATGTTGCAAAAAAAAGAGGTGAATGATTAACCAACTTCAAATGTGTATACATATATACAAGATCATGATAATAATTCAACATTGGTGAGTCAAAAAGATACACGCGGGAAAAAGGTTTACTGAGAGGAAATGACATCTCAAATAATAGATATGAAAAAGTGCAAAGGTTTAACTCTATAAATAAATATGAAATGACATCTCAAATAATATTCACCTCTGCAATAATATTTATAATACTTCGTTAATAAATAATTAGCAAAATACATGATGGAAGAATTTAATAAGGGTAAATTAGAAAAAATGCTTCATAGAGATTACCAAGTGTCTTATAAAAAGGACCACAAAAAGTTGTAATAAGTGTCTTACAAAAAGGATCGGAGGGAGTATGTTGCTTAAGCTGGTTCTTGGGTGAATAATAGATGTTGTTAGGGTTTAAATTGGTGCAAATTCCTATTTTCATGGGAAAATGATCAGTTGGATTAGTTGTTGGATATTCTTAGTAATTATGTCCTATATATGGAAATAAGGATAATTATATGGGTGTGATTTCTAGATAGCTAAAGCTCTTTTACTGTAAAATCTGCGTGTAACATTATCTTCTTTCATGTCATGCCACAACCATCTTCTTGATTGCCTTATAAGGAAATAATTTTCAAACTTCACTGGAAGACTAGCACAATCAAAGGCCGTTTTTCACCTAGTTAGTTTTTTTGGACAAGTTCCCCTTGAAGGTTAATCTACTTCGCAGGATCATTTTGCTGTCTTCGAATCAATTTGATGTGTCTTTTTTTTGTAGGAAAATGAATTTGCATGTCATTTGCTTTGTCTGTGTTACTTACATTATGCCAAAAAAGAGATTTTATAGTGGTTTTGTGTTTCTTTTTACAGTGGGTGGAACTGATGAATAGATTAGTGGGATAAAAAAGATATACAACAATGATGAATACATTAGTGGGATAAAAAAGATTATACAACAATTATTGATGTGATTCACTATAAAATCTGGAACTTTTTACAACGGTAAATATAATAAATTATTGTAAAAAATGCCCAATTTTGCATTTGTTCACATTACTAACTGTTGTGGTTAAAATTTTTCCAATCTTTGCAAATTAACTATAGAATAGCTATACATTCCTAGCTATCTCGTAGCTACATTGAAGTATATATTCCCTAGCTACAATAGATAAAAAATTAATACCCTAATTCTTTAAGACGTGAGGATTAACCTACTAATTACTTTTGCATATTGGTCAAATTCTGTGAAGCAAAAATTTGTATTTCTCCTCTGCTTTTGGGGTTGAGTTAGGCCCTAGGTCCAATTCATGTGGTATCAGAGCCTAACCTAAATCTGGTATTGGGCCTACACCCATAGATGTCAACGTTCCAGATGTCCAGCCCTGGGGTGAGGGGTTGTGTTAGAGAAGTCCCACATTGACTAGTGATAAGGCATTAATAATATATAAGCCTTGGACAGTCTCACCACTACAAGCTAGCATTTGGGGGTTGAGTTAGGTCTGGTCTAAATCTAAGAAGAGTATTGAAGACATAAATTACAATAATTCAAAGTTATTTCTCCTAAAATCTATAAATAGTAGAATCATCATACAATTAAACAAGATAATATAAATTAATTAATGAGAAGGGCCTGATAAATTAAAAACATTAATACTCAATTCCAACTTACTAAAATGTGGTCTCATTCTAAGCATAAACAAAAGCCATTAACTTGCAACTGTAAATTGTTGACTATTGTATGGATTAAGATTCGCGTTGTTATTCTAAATCATTTATTTGATCTCTTACAACGATTCAAAAATTCGGTTGGTGGTAGGAAAAAGAGAGAGCTTGGTTGGTAATTTGGTTTGTGATCATTTGGGCTTAATGGATTTAACATACGAAATTGCTTTTCCAACCCTACTTCTATTTTTTAAATCTTAACTACCTCAATCCCCTCCTCCTTCTTCCTTCACCACCACCCCCACCTTCGGTCACCACCACCCCACCAAACACATCAATATTCGTTTTTGAAAAAATATTTGCTTTCAAACACAAGAGTTCTCTGGAAGCCTTTTTTTAATTTGGCTTCCAGACACAAGTGTTTGGAAAGACAATTTTTTTCCTTTGGCTACTAGACATGCATGTCCAAAATCCAATTTTTTTTATTTGGCTTACAGATACAAGAGTCCGTAGACAATTTTTAATTTGATTTTCGTACAAACATGCTTGAAATCCAATATTTTGTTGTATGATAGATCTTATTCATTTGAAATAAATAACCTGAGGTATGTGAAAATCACCACTGTCCTTTAGGATTAATTCGCGTAATGTAACGATCCCCCAAGATACAATAGGTCCTCATTAAGAAATGAGGAAGCCAAAACTAGCAGAATGAAAATTTGTTAAACGCAAGAAAAATATCAGAAGAAAGTGATAATAGTGGAGGCTCATCGAATTAGGTCAAGAGAAGAGAGTGAGTTTAAATAGGGTTAGGTAAGATATGATTAGGATTTGAAAAAGTCAAAATAGTTTTCTAAAAAATAAATAAACTTTTATTTATTTCACACTTAGACAATGTTGAAACTTCTTCCTCTTACTAACTTTTGAAATAAATATAGAATATAAAACATCCAACAATCGCCCCACGTATTTCAAAAAATTTCAAGGAAAAAAGGTTAAGAAAATTGAAAAGAAAAATCTCCCTGGGTTAATGTCATGGGCATAAATGCATTGAATCTAGTGTCCTTTTGGACTATGAACCAGACCTAAATTGATTAGTACTTAACTTACTAGTGAGTCGGTGGAACATGTCCTATGAACCGAAACACTTTGGTGTATGTTTGGAGGTCTTACCAATCACACTATACCCCCATAATTATCACAGTTATCGTTGTGTTTGCGTTGTAAGGTCGTGTGCGTGCCTGGTATTAATGAGTGATCTAAATATTTGCCTTATTAACATACAGCGGCTCCACTTGACACTCATATAGGTAATTTCATCAAGTTCATGCTGCACTTCATACACCACCCGTATATGAGCTATGAAAATCATTAAAAGCTTTATAAGCATATCCTCTCCAAAATGCAAAATCTAGCACCTTTATACCATAGGAAGGAACAACATAAAATCAGTACTATAGCAGAACTAACAAATGACTTATTTTTACCCATATAACCCTTCTTCATGGGATCTCCAATCACAAAGGTTGGTTGTCATCACCATTAGTATCAAATTGGTTTTTAGTCCCATTCCCCTCATGTTTTATTCACTAGCTTATTGCTTTGGGAGAGAATTGGTCAAACTTATTTTTTGATCACATATTGATTAGGGATTATAGGTTGCCTCTTATGATGGTGCCTTAGAAGAGACCATCAATAGTCACTTATAATTTCAACTGTCAATTTATTATTAAAATAATGTAACGGTGTGGATTAAAAAGGGTTATCGAATGAAACCCTAAAGAATATGATCCACATGCAACAATAGAAGAGAACTGATGCCAAGTTCTTGAAGGTCACCGACTTTGCACCAACAACTGCGACTTCTTCAGTAGTCCAACCACTATGAGTATCTCCTCCAAATGTTTACATCGATACAC
Source organism: Sesbania bispinosa (assembly GCA_026901365.1). Classification (NCBI taxonomy): domain Eukaryota; kingdom Viridiplantae; phylum Streptophyta; class Magnoliopsida; order Fabales; family Fabaceae; genus Sesbania; species Sesbania bispinosa. The sequence goes on along the minus strand of QLOH01000027.1, from coordinate 2,857,426 downwards.
GCTTTAAAAACAAAAGAAACATTTACCAAATCCACCATTGTGAAACGACTTTCTTCCTCCGCGGCGGCCAACGACCATTGCTTCGCTGCCATTGTCCACATCATCTCTGTCACCCACTAGCCATCAAATCCATCCCTCCTCCGGCCGGTGTTGGGGACATCAAGTTGAGTCGTGGCTATTGCCGATGAGCTGTCCCGTGGTGCTGCTCCTCCCTGTCATCTCGTTATTATTTTCACAATTAGTTGGAGAGAGTTGCAAGGAGGGAATACATACTAACCTCATCGAAGAAAAATTTCTGACTCCTATGTTGACAAAGTTGCAGTTTAGTGACTCTACACTACTTAGGATAAACAAAAGGAGGATTACCCAAAGGGCCAAGATGGGCACCCGAAATATCTTGTTGTGTAATGTTGAGGAAATGAGTTAGAATGGGGAGAGAAAAGTAGGGATCAAAATTTCAATATTTTAAATTAAGCACATTATTTTATTTTTAATATTTTTACCGGATTATCAGGTATTTTACTAGACCATTGATGGTACCCCTTTTATTGGACCATAGTTAAGTGTCGCCTAGGGATATAACCCCAATCATTTAGTAATTACTTTAAGAAATAATAATGTATATGTATACGACTCAATTTTCAATTATTAATCGTATTTACTCTTGCTACTTCCACATAAAAATCACAATATATAGATATGGAAGACACATGTTCCTTCAGCAAGGAAACATATGCTAAGAAATTTCTTAGTGAACGATTCTCACATATTACCAAGCTTAAACTTGGCCACTATCATAGATGAGACTATACAAGTCTACTTGCACTACCAAGTGACAACTCCATTGAGAGTAAAAATAAATTCACTTGTGAATTTATCAAATTTATTCTCATCTAAATCAAATCAAAATATCATCACTATATCATTATAATATAGTGGCAAATTCATTATATGCAATATCATAATTCACGGTACCTATCAAATTGTTGAGGAGATTTACATACATAGAAAATAATTTTATTTTCAAATAAATTAAGTATATGTAATACACTCTCAATAGCTTCAGCTTACTCAAATTGGACAACAACATAATCACACCAACATAGTGTGTATGTATTTAAAATTTTCTCCCTCTCTCATATATATATATATAATTTTCTTTTTAACAATCGATATATATATACTACTCCACCATTCCATTCCCATATGTATTTTTTACCGTTATGAACGTTATCCTCATTTCTCCATAGTTTCATTAACTCAATATAGTAAAGTTAAACAAGTGCAACAGCACGCAATAGCAAATGCCCATTGAAATCACCAATAATAATAATAATTAAATCTTAAAAAGAAAGCTGAAAAAAAAATTAAAACAACTAAATGCAGAGCCAAATTTAATATCTGGAGTTTACTGATCAGAGCTAGAAACCACGTCTAGCCAACTCTCACACCGATTGAAATAAATTCACAGAAATAACTTAATTAGTTAAAAAGAACCTGAAAAAGGATAGTGAGACGCGCAAGGGTGCGATGCAGGTTTTGTTTAAAGCATCGACAATATCACCCCTAGAAAGATGAGCATTGTTTTGCGTACAAACATTGGTGGTGGCACCATCGGTGTTGAGGGCTTCCATGCAAGGTCCCCTTTCGACCACCATTTCCAAACTCGCTTATATTGGGTCCACGAAATTCAAAATCAAAGAAATCACTCCCGTCTCCTCTCTTGGAAGTGGTTACACTGCAAACATGCTAAAAGCTCTAAACGAGCGTCGCAGGGACCCGTATTCAAGCCCTATACCACACTTGTCATTCTGACGCGAATTATAGACTAAACGGCGAGGGGAGGAGCATGGAGCGCAACGTCGTGGCAGGTCATCCTTCATCTCCCTTCTGTGGTAGCTCCATTGACGTAAAGTGCCCATCTCAAAGAGGCGTTATTGAGTCGCTCCAGCCATGATATATCACCTTTCGTGTGTCATTCGACGCTCAACCTTGGGTTCCGTCCGAAGGTGATTCTGGCTGCTGCAGCAACATCGCAGACCTTAAACCCCAATGTCCAGTGCGCCATCTTCCCCTTCCCCCTGTTTCACGTACATTTGATGCTCTGTGATTTTGGGCTAGGGTTGAATTTCTCTTTCACGTTTGGATATTTAGGGATTCACAAAATGGAAATAAGACGGGGAAAGTATAGAGGCAATTGGTGTATAGGAAACTTTAACCCCCACAATTTTAGGACTAAACTAATTGATGAGAAAATTTTCAATGGTACATGAACTGAATCCTTAAGATTATTGTATGATAGATCTTATTCACCAAAATGAAAAAACTGAGGCATATGAAATCACGAAATTACGTTGTCCTTTAAAAATTTATTCGTTGCGGAATGTGATGATATACAACAAGTCATTCTCACTAAAAATGAGGAAGCATACAAAAATTTGTTAAACCCAAAAAAAAATAATCAAAAGAAAGTGAGTATAAGGGAGGCTCATCGAATTATGTCAAGAAAGTGATAATAAGGTTAGGTTAAGATAAAATTAGGATTTGACAAAGTGAATATGATTTTCTAAATAGATAAATAAAAACATTTATTTATTTCACAATTAGCCGACTTCTTCTTCTTCTAAACTTTTGAAATAAATATAAAATATAGAATATAAAATATCCAACATATTTTGCTTCGTAACACAAGAGCCCGAATTATAGGTTTGATTTTCACAGTTTTTCACCAAAGCTTAATTTTAATAATGAATCATTTCTTTTCTGTTTTTGCATACTTTCGCGGCTTCTGAGAAGGAGAAGAAATGTATATCATTTTTCTTGTGCCACTCGTCCATGCATGGTTAGTGCAGCTAGCAGCAACAGCTCAGCACCGGCTCAACTTCACAGCTTCATTTCCTTCTTCCTCTCTGTCGAGCTTTTTTTACGCGATGTTGTGGACGTATAGGTGCATGTTGGCGGGAAAGCGGTGGTTGCTGGCTATGAAGTGGTGGTGCGCGAAATCTGGTGTGTGGCTTACGGAGGCATGTGATTCATAACAGCAACAAAAATGTTTTGAAGGTGTGCCTATGCTTGCCGCTTCTAATGATGAGGATGGTGCGATGGCTAACCGGTGGTGGGAGGAAGAACAACAATAAAGGGAAAGCTCCAATGACTAGTGGCTAGTGGTGGGATTGGGTAGGGATGGCCGGAGGTAGGGGTGAAAGGGAAAAGGTAGGGACGAAGGGAGAAGGGATGGGGTGTGAATAGCAAAGAGGGGTGCAAAAAGTCATTCCCATTCACGTAATGCTATTATTTTCGCAGCCAACAAGTTGAATTTTTTGTGTTGGAACTAGTTTTGGGTTAATTAATAAAAAAAAAACTACTTTTGGGTTAAGACAAATTCTCATTTAGTTTCCTTTTCTAACTGGGTGTACAAGTCCCCTGAGTTTTACTAATTCTAAATGTTGAAGGCCTTTTGGTTTTTGTGGAGTTATTTTATTCGTAAAAGTATTGTGTAATGTTGACTTGTTGGTCCATGGACCATCTTGTATTGTGGGTTGGGAAATCATTTATGCTCCCTCTAATATATTCCTTCCGTCCCATTTTATTTGACGTTTTAACAAAAAAAATTATCTCAATTTAATTGTCATTTTATAATATCAATACATTGTTAAATTAATTTTTCCAATTCCACCCTTATAAATTAATCAATGTGTATTTTTTGAATGATGTGTTTTTAATATGAGAGATAAGGGGTATCGTAGGGAATTAGTTTATAATTTTTATAAAACTTAGAATATTAATGATATTTCTTAATTCTCGTGTCACAACCTTAAAAGTCAAGTAAAATGGAATGGAAGGAGTATATTTCATTTGTTGATAAAAATATTCAATTCTAACTGTTTTCGGACCTTTTTTGTGAGATTTATAAATGTATTAATAATGCTTGACGGTTAACTTTGAGCTAACAACCTCGCTATCTATTCTCTCACTTTAGTTTGACAAAGACCCACTATTAGAGTCGGTAAAATTTGCTAGCCTAATCGGGACAGCTTATAAAAGACTACAAAATATAGGACGCTAACTTTTATTTTAAAAACTCGAATAAATCCCTCTACCCACAAAACTCACAAAAGTGCGGAAAGCCCGCAAAAGACTAAGGTACCCACAAAAAGACCATAACAATATAGGACTCAGACCTTTATTGTTGAAGCTAAAATAACTCTTGGACTTTTTAACTCGGCCCATAAAAACTTGTTATCCACATCAGTTCGGGTGGGGTCGAGTAGCCTGAATTGTCACTTCTACTCACCATAATAGGGAACAAGGTTCCATATCCTTAATTGACACACTAGAATATTTCTAAGGAGGTCTTAATTTACAATGTTTCTTACACTTAATTTTTGGTAATGTTTAAAAATTAGATCATTCATTTTATTGATAAATATCTGCCCATGAGATTTACTAGTTTTGAGTGTAATTGAATCAATACAATATTAAAATATTTTAATATTAAGCGGCATATATATTAATAAACCATATGACTCCTAATTCAAATGACTTGAACCTTTCTCACGTCTTGAAACTAGCTCATCATGTTGTGAGCAAAAATACCTAGGATCTGCATCATAAGGCAAGGGCCTTGGAGGAGAACGATACATGTGAGATAAAGAATTATCAAGTGATGTTGTATAAGTCATAGTTGTTGCTCCCTGTATAGATGAAGGAATGGAATGCACTTCCCCTCTACAAAATTTTGATGCATACTGAAATTTGAGGTAGATTCAAAAAGGGTTAATTGTATTATATTATGTAGTGCAACTCTCATCAATATTAAGACACATCATCCTAAAAATGGATTTGGGACTAAAATTTTCTTCAAAATGTTGTTTACTGAATATTAATAACTAGCAATCAATACAATGGTTTTACCACCAAGATGCTTTGATTAAAGGATGCACCATAGCTTTCCTAAACCAAGTTATAATTTATAGGTGATGGAAGGGCAGGTTGCAAAGAGTTCAGAATTAGGGACTTACCACATTTAAGAAGTTCTGCACGAAGCAACCAAGACACATTGTTCCTATATACATGGCTATTTGGATTCATATAATCTTCAAAATCATCAACACTCAAACAAGAACAAACAAAACCCATTGTTTTAGCTTCAATATTTTCCTTTCTTTCAGTTTAAATTTTTTTACCACTTCTCAACTCAACAAATCATCAAAATATTGATAGTGCTACATACACACTTTGAGAAAATGAGAGAGGATTATAAGCTTGAAGAAATCTAAGTGCCTCCGTAAACCAGCACCCTCCCTCTTCTTCTTAATTAGATGATGTGTAAAATGGATAAGCAGACTTTGATTCGATTGATCACCTACAAAATACACCAAATTACATAAGATCACTATAAAAAATGGGAAGGTTGAAGTAGAAGTTATCAGTTATTCAATTTATCCAATCAAAACAACAGATTTTTCTAAAGGCTTATATTGAGCAACGCAACTATTGCTAATGCTCCAAATCCAAAACAACATATATATATATATACAAAGCAACATTGGCAAACCAGAACTCTAAAATAAGATCAAAACATTGTTCAAGAGGAAAAAAATTAGCATGACAAAACTTAGAGAGTAAGTGAATAACAAAGATAAAATTGAAAAACAATGTTGCAAATTTGAGGAGATACAAAACAACATTGGCAAACCATAACTCTAAAATAAGATCAAAACATTGTTAAGAGGAAAAAATTAGCATGACAAAGCTTAGAGAATAAGTGAATAACAAAGATAAAATTGAAAAACAATGTTACAAAGATAAAATTAGCATGACAAAACTTGGGGTGGGTGATAATGGTGTAAGGAGAGGTAGCAGAAGAAGAAATACATTGGGAATTTTCACAAATTCAATTTGGTCCCTTACATACTTTTAATATAATTGTCCAGCTTTCATTTTAGTCCCAAATAAACCACATGAGACATGACATGTCAAACTAGGGACCATTTACTGAATTTCTATCATTGCTCTTTGTCACATCAGGCAGTTCAAACCAGAGACTATTTTGAATATGTTCAATCTTTATGTCACGTGTGCACTTTTGTTAACTCTAACAAAAGGAGGTTAACACGGAAGGTCCATTTTGACTGACATTAGTATTTATAAGGGACTTTTTTATAATTTCCTATGTTTCAGGGACCAATCTGATCGATCCCGTATCTTTCAGGGACCATTTTGAGGGTTCACTCAAGGTTTAGAACCTAAATAGAATTTTTTTGATAATAGGGGATACTTAAGTGAAAAAAAAAAAAGAGATATCAAATTCATACAACATAAAAACATATAACAACTCATATATCACATTTTTCTCTCTATTTCTTTCTATCATATCACCCATTATATCTCATATTTCTTTCTAGCTTACTCTCAGCCTCTCACATTATTGTAAATTGTAAGGTTTACTGTTTATATTTCTTAAAAAAATTAAAAAGGTTTAGAGGTATCCTTATTTTGTTGACGTTAAGCCACCCCAGACTTCCACGTTGACTTCTAAGTCTTCTGGTAACCCAGGAAAGTACTTGCCTACTTGGTATATATGTGGTACCATTTCCTTTTTATTATTCTACATCACATCATAATCATAATACAAGTTTCAATTACAAGTCTCCATCATACCGCTGCCGATCACGAGGCACAACTGGTAAAATTGTCACTAAAATTTGAATTGAAGACTATATTCTTTTGTCAACTATAAAGTACATGTTTATATTAATTTATTTTAATTTTATAAAGGGTATGTGTGTGTCGGACAACAAATTAACTTGTTTTAATATGTATTGGTTTAATTCAAAATCACGTTTTAACATAAATACAAATAAATGTTTAAGAATAATTTTTGTTCAAATCCAAATTTAAAATGTGAAACCAGACAATTTTTATTTTTTGATTCAGGGAATCCAGACATATGGTATAAACCAAATAAACACTTAACCTTTTCATTCTGTCTCTGAACACTAGCCCATTCTCTTTTTGAACACTAGCAAAGAAAACGTGACTGACCCATGCTCAATGTGTAGGGCCATTTAGTAGCCCAGCCACAAGGTCTCTACTGACTCCAACTTCTTCGAAGCTCACTAGTCTATATTTTCTTGTAAAAAAAAAAACTATGATGATTTCAAATGAGATAATAATAATATATAACTTTAAATTTGCTAAATTTATATTATGGTTCTTTTCTAGAGTATTCACGAATCTTTATTCAAAGTTAGCATTTATTGCATAGTGAAATAACACAAGATTTAAGAACGTATATACATCCACTATAATTTGTATAATGAATTTAATATATATATATATATAAAATGTCAGATTAAAAATGTTTTACACAGACATTTAATGAAATACTATCACATTATTTATTGAATTTATAACGTATAAAATGTCATATTTATTAAATAATATATTAACACATCATTATATATGTGTAAAACTTCTTTACAATAAATAATCATATATATCAATCAAATCCTTATATAATATAACTAAGATTCATTCATGAAAATGAGACAAGTCCTGCATGTATTTTCCTTCTATAAAGCAATCTCATCCTTTCATCTTCATAAAGTTATATGTCTTTTTTTTATATTATGACCACATATTTTGAGTATTAATATTAAATTAAATCAAATTCATATTAATTTTTTGTTAATTATTCTTCATTTAATATTAGATATAATGAGATTTTTACAAATTGCTATATGAAAATAATTTTTTGTCAATTAAATAGTTTTTTTAACTTACTTTTCAAAATTTCATAATATATTTGTGGAATGAGCCGGGGATAGGTGTAAATGAGATGAGCTATTTGTGAATTATTTGGACTATACTCGTTAAATGTTTCGTTCAAGTTCGTTTGTTAAGTTAAACAACAACCCAAACTTAAAGTTGACAGTATTATTTAAATGAGTCGAGGTTTAAGCTTTATAAATTTGACACTAAGGACTCGTAGATAGTTCGCTTTTATATATATATATAAAATAAAAGTAATAAGAGCAGTAAAGGATTAAAAAAAAATGTCAAGTTATAGATTTAATTTTAAAATAAATATAAAATAAAAGTAAAAGAACTAGTTTTAGAATTATCAAAATAAGTATTATAAATGTTTTTTTATATTAGTCAATAAGTTATGTATTAGATTTCGAAAATATAATACATTAATTTGTAAAAACATGTTTTAATTTTTAGATCATTTATATTAAAATATTTATTAAATACTATAAATTAATAACTTTAAAAATGATATAAAGAATTTTCTATAAAAATAAAAATATTCAGTACTTGGCACATTTAGACCCACCCCTCTTTACTAGTTGTGGTTAAAAGGAAGATCTAATCCTAACTATACCAAAAATATATGCAGGAAAGGGACATTAACCAAAAAACAATATATAGGCAAAACTAGTCTATTATTAGTCAGCAAGTTGATCACGTAAATGATAAATAACCTATTGTCCCAAATATTTGTGAATATCAATCCTATTAAATGAATTAATAATATTAGAGTTAAATATATTTTTAGTGTTTAAAATATATAGTAAAATTTTATTTAGTCTCATATTTATGTTTTTGATTGATTTCGATCATTTATTTTTTAATTCACATGATTTCAGTCCTTGTTGTTAGTTATATTTCGTAATTGATGACATAACAATGTTTTATGGAGATTTTTTTATGGATTTCCTTGAATTTTCCTGCGGATTTCAAAGTTCATAGGAAATTTGTTCAAAATTTAAAATTTATAGGAATTTTCCTTTGGATTTTTCGATATCAAAGCTGAGAAATTTCACAAAAACATTTTTACATAAAAAAATTGGTGTTTTGTTTTGGTAATTTACTACAAATGAATTTTTAAGAGAAAAATCACAACAAATTTCCTATGAATTCTTACCAAAAAAAACCATAGCGGAGTTGCGAACCTGACTTAATAGTTAATAGAGTATAGTCAACAAGGAGGACTAAAATAATGGGGTTTTGAAAAATAGAGGACCAAATTTAATGAAAAAATAAATGAGGGATATGAACCAAAGTTTACTATATTTTTAGGAACTAAAAACATATTTAACACATAATATTAATATGGATTCGTTTGTAAAATGAATCTGCTAAAGCGGTTAAACTGGGCTATTAAATTGTTTACTAAATTTAGCCCTTGAACTATGTTTATATGATTTTTATATAAATTCTATTTTTAAATTAAAATATATTATTAGGTAATTATAATTTTATGTTTTTAGTTTATTTTAAACTTTTATCATTTGTTGTTTATATTTTATTAAAAATTTAAAATAAATTAGCTACATAATGTATTGATAAAAAAAAAGTGTAATATTAAAAATAACTCAAATGAAAATAGCAATACTAATTAAAATAAATATTTATGTTTTTAAATATATTTTATTATATCTCTGCAACTTCCTAATTTCTTAATTAAAAATAATGGTTGTTGGGAGCACTATTTTCAAATTCATGAAATTATTTCGCGCATTATTGATATTGTCATACAACACATAACAACGCTTAGGTAATCCAACAGTTACTTAAGCATAAATTCAACACATTTAAACATATATAAATATACTCATATACCTCTGTTGCCAACAAAGGCTCAATTTCACATATTCAATGAAAGACATAGTGGGATATAATGGTACATGTGCCTTGAAACCCAGAAAGGAATCCCCGACGGCGCCATATGCACTATCATATCCCATCTTACCAATAATACTATGCCTACACAAAACAACATCCATCACAACGGTTGGGCCTCCAAAGGACCCAACCGTCAACGCTAAACTCCCGATCAAACATCTGGACGGGAACCCTGCACTGAAAAATATATCCCACAACATGGGGTGAGATTAACGTCCCAGTGAGCGTGGTAAAACATGCAGTGTGGGGAAAGCATACACATGTGATGCAACAATCAAACATATTAAGCAGTCACAATACATGTACAATTAATATGAAATTATGTAAACATGACCGTGATTTTTTTACTCGACACTCGGGGTCTTTTCTCTATCTGTGACTGTGATTGAGCGCTCGACCATGTGACCAAGGACCGTCGTCCATATTATCAACCAATGAACAATGCTTGTTTTCATTTAACTTGAGGACCCCCATCTCCCTCTTGCCCGGGAGGTCGATGTGGTTACCTCGTTCTTCTTATATATGATTGCCCAAAGGCCTGTGATAGTCTTAAGACACTGTAATAGTCCAAAGACTATGTGACATATTCTTTGATGGCCATTGGCCTATGAATGCTTGAAGGTATCATAATTATATATATTTATCAATGAACATGAATGACATAGTATGCACAAATAGCTAGTCCATAGAGATTTACAACCTAAAACACTTAGTATGACCTAGGGTTTTAGGGCATTTACACATACCATTCAAGCAATCAAGACAAATCCAAAGAATCAACCAATAACACTCAATCAAGTGAACAAGCAAGGGGAGAGAAGAATAGGGAGCATACAATAGGGCAATCAAAATGGAAGTGAGCGAGTGACCACACTCACCTCAAGAGTAGGAGAAATGGGGGTGATGGAGGGGTGGATCCAAACTTCCTTGATGACCTTGAGGTGGTGGAGTGGCTCTTCCTTCTTCCTCTTGGCTCCAAAAGCTCTTCTCTCTCTAGGGTTCTCTCTCTTTTCTCTCTCACTCAAGAAGTGAAGGGATGGAAGAACGTGAGAGAAATGAGCCCTAACAGCGGAATTTCCATCTCTCATCTCTGTTTTTTTTCGCTTAGGCCTTGCTCGGGCGAGCTCTGAGCGAGAAAAACCAGAAAAATTCCTTGATTTCTACTGATTTCCTTACTCAAGCGAGAGCTTTCTCGCTGAGAGAGAATAAACTTGTTTGGAGGTGCAAAAGAGATCAGAATATTATCGTATTATATATCAAACTGAAGCCCCGAAGCTTAGCTCTCTAATGCAAGTGGAATCACCTCAATTGGACACTTACAACTCTAGATATTATCAAATTAATGCACCAAGGTCATTAGGCTTAAAACCCAAAATTACGCAACAACCTTGGTTGAAGCCCAACGAGGCACACTTCACATGAACCATGATGTAAATCATCAATTCACTTCAATAAGGCTAAGGTTAGGGTTCTAAGTGTCCATGAGACTATGCTCCTCTATTCCCTTGTTCCTTTCCAGAAAATCACCTTTCTACCCCGGTTTGAGTCTACGCTCTCCTCTTCCTTCCCGCCAATTCGTTTAAGCTCCGTTCCTTCTGTCTCAATCTAATTCCTTAGTTCCGATGTCTCTACTTCCTTCCTCACCTCTTCACCATGCTATCCTTTCCACCACCGGGTGTGACTCCTCCTAAGTTAACTCTATAGTCATGTTTGGCTTAATACTTGGTTTTTCCCTTCTCGATTCCCTTAAAACTCACAACTCTTAACTGATTCCCTAACTTCTGTCTTATTTTCCTTTCAAACCCCTAAGTCCTCATTTTACTTCTAACTTCCCTTTTTGCGGTCGGATTCACAGCCTAAGGCTTTCACGATATTTCTAGATTCTATTTTTCGGGATGTTACAGTCTCCAAAAAAAAAAAAATCTATCATCCAACACCCATCATAAATTAACAATAAAATAGTTTTGAGGTTAAAATAATAAAAAAGTAATTATTTCAAGGGTTAATATGCTTTCAGTCCCTGAAGTTTGACTCGAATTTGATTTTAGTCCCTAAACATTAAAATCATTGGTTTAGGTCCCTCATATTCTGAAATAACGTAACTTTAGTCCCTCATGTTCTGAAAATACATAACTTTAGTCCCCTCCCCTTAACACCGTTAACTTTTACGCTGACTTGACAAACAAATTTCTTTGTCAATTTGTCCAGCCAATTACAATGACCATGTTGTGCCAATTGAATTACACCTCGGCTCATCTAGTCGGATTTTATTTAGGGTTTTATTAAATTTAACTTCACATTTTTCATGAATAGGGAATGCCACAAAACCGACCGGATGAGCTGAGTTGTGATTCAATTCTCTCAATCATGATCACTGAAAGTGACTCGACAAAACTGACATAGAAATTCGTTTGTCACGTCAGCATAAAGTTAACGGTGTTGTTAAGGGGAGGGACTAAAAATTACGCGATTTCAAAACATGAGGGACCAAAACCAACGATTTTAAAGTTTAGAGACTAAACCAAATTCAGGTCAAACTTCAGGGACTAAAAACGTATTTAACCCTTATTTCAAATAACATAAAAAATCTCTGCTTGAGAGAGTTAGGTCCATCATGATGTGGATGTTCCCACTCGAATATGATTGTCTCTCATAGATGATACTTGTGGTTTAAACAAAATAAAAGATTATTTACCAGATACATATATTAATCAAATAAAGTTATAGAATAAATAAACTATAAATTAACTAAAATGGTCAACAAAACTTTATACCATAGGGTGAGATGTTAGAATCCTAGAGTCGCTACTTCTAAAAAGATTTTACCTGAACCATCACCTGTAATATGAATGTTAAGCTCGCAAGTTTGATTGTGTGAAATTCTTGATCAAATAAAAAAACACAATTGGCATAACACTCATTAGTTTTAAATCTTTAATTATGACTTATAAGTTTTTATATTTTTTTAATATTCCTGCAGTAGCCAGTAGTACTATTTCAGTGTAATATTAACACCTAATTAAGTATTGATTAATTATTCCTATTTTAAATATTTTTAAAAATTAAAATAAAAAGACAACCGAAAATGTATTAAAAAGGAGAGTACTGAATTTTCGGTAGCCACACTACAGAAAATTTTTGTCCAAAGAAGGTAAGGAGGGAGCCCCGCAGGAGGTGTAATAAATATAGCTTCCTAACACGGTGGCAGAGAGAGTCCACTCCAGTCCTTCAATAATCAATACCCACAATGATTTTGAAGATGAATTTCTCAGCAAAATTGCAGAATGCTGCAAAACTAAACCAAACCCATTTCTGAACTTACCGCGAACCAACCCTTGGGACTAATACCACCAACAGTGCTAGTTACTGATTTCAACCATTTAATTTTTTTCCATACAAACCTAATCAGGAAACGCTATGATTATCACGTGCAAGTGCAACAAGGGGTAATGTGAATCGAACTCCCAATTCTCAATTTTCTTTATCGACTATTATTATATTACTTTGTCCATTTCTTCTTAATTTCTTAATCACCAAACTTTTTGGACGAAAAAGATATATCATATTTTCCTGAAATCGGAGGTTTCTCAGCAATAACCCTTCGTCAATTAATAACTTCCAAGTTCAGGTGGTTGCCACCAACCAAAACTCCACACACACATGTAATTTCCCTCTTCGAAATTTCCCTTTAAATACTAAACCCCTTTTTTTCTTCTTCATTCTCAGATTCAATCCAAGGCACTGAACAAAAAATGGCGACGCAAGTTTCCCACCGCCACCTGGAGCCTTGGCACAACCTTGCCGGAAAAGTCGTCATGGTCACCGGCGCTTCCTCCGGCCTCGGCCGTGACTTCTGCCTCGATCTCGCCCGTGCCGGCTGCCGGATCGTCGGGGCGGCTCGCCGTGTCGACCGCCTTGAGTCCCTCTGCGATGAAATCAATCAAATGTTACTGCCACCGGAGGTCGGCGACATCGCCGGCGGCCTCCGCGCCGTCGCCGTGGAACTTGACGTTTCCGCGGACGGGCCTTCAATCGACAAGTACGTGCAGAAGGCATGGGAGGCGTTTGGCCATATTGATGCGTTGATCAACAATGCTGGTCTTAGAGGTAATTAACTGCCTATGTTTGAATCTTGTGGTTAAAATTTTTGAGTTGTTTGAAATTTGAAAAGTTTATGTTACTTTTGTCATTTTCCATTACGGTAGAAAAGTTAGGAGCTTCCTTTACTTCAATGTCAAAGTCAATTAGTTAATTATCATTTTTACTTGGATAATTTTAAAGTGTATTTGACAAAACTAGCTAATAAGCTAGTTGGTAGCTGATAATCTAGCTACTAGCTGATAAGTTCCTAGTTTATAAGCTCTGAGCTGATAAACTAGCTGATTGAATTAGAAGTATTTGGTAAAACTAGCTGATAAATTAGTTAGTAAATGTAAAATGACATAAAAATGCATCACTACATAAATTTTATTATATAAATTTTATTTGTGTTTTTTTAGAAAAAATATATATTATTATGTAATTATAATTTTATATTTTTTAAAAAATAATTAAATTCTTATTAAACATTTTTAGTGATAAATATTTAATTAAAAATTAAAATAAATAATGAAATTGATAAATAAATAGTATAATATAAAAAATAATTTCATAAAATAGTGAAGAGAAATTAATAGTTTAATTATTTCGTAATTTTTTAAATTACTTATTATATAGGTAATAATAGGTAAAAAGAATTGGAAGGTTTTTGTCATTAAAATTGAAAATAGATAATAATAGCTAAAAGGAAATTAACAATAATGAGGGGAATGTATTAAAAAATAAGGGGTAGTGATGGAAGAAAATTAAATACACTACAAGCTACAAGATAGAAAGTCCTAAAACCTCACCAAACACTTTTATGTTGGTCAAACTAACTTATAAGCTAGTCAAATAAGCTAGTAGCTAGCTTATTGGACTTGCCAAACACACTCTAAGTGTTGATACATGGTTGCGAAATTCGAGTGGAATGAAGTGAGATCGCCTAATTATGAAGTCAATTTTTATATCTATATGTATGAAAAAAAAATCTCTTGCATGTTAGATTAGAAAATACCCTTGAGTAATAAAAAACCCTGACGTTATGGTAATTGCGTAATTCAAGTTTGAATTTACCAACCTATGGTCTCATTGACATTTTCACCAGGTTTATCCTCACCTTGCAATGAGAAAAGTTCCTAAATTTTATTGTACCAAAAAGAAAAAAAAATAGTAGCAATTGTTTGAAAATGATGAGCCTTTCAGGGGTCTCTTTAACTTGATATTTTTTCCCTATCTGATAGACACTATATATGCAACAAGAGTCTTGGTTTTGAACTAAGTGAAATTGATAATTGTTTGCTATAAATTGTCTGGTTTCCTGATTTTTATGCTGTGTAGGTAATGTCAAATCACCCTTGGAATTATCTGAGGAGGAATGGAATCAAGTGCTGAGAACGAACTTAACTGGAACCTGGTTGGTGTCAAAGTCTGTATGCAAACGCATGCGTGATGCACAGCGGAAAGGATCAATTATCAATATTGCTTCAATTGCTGGTTTAAATCGGGGGCAATTGCCTGGAAGTGTTGCCTATTCATGTTCAAAGGGAGGCGTCAATATGCTGACAAAGGTAATTCTTATTTGACATGCGATTCATCTTAAATCCAACTTTAAAAACCAGACAACCTATTTTAAATTTCATATATGAGGTGAAACTTGATATTTATAGTCGAGTCTTTCAAGCACCATTGGAGAGCTCCAATGTCTTCTAACAACCTCGGACACTTGAGTTCGATGTTTTTTTGAGCCATTAAGCTTCATTAACTAATAACTACATTGTTGAGTCATTTTTCATGTCCATTAAATTTAATATTGCATAAAGTTGTTGTTTGATTTGACTTGCAACCTTTCAAGACTCTAAAGTATAACTTGGTGAGTGACTACATGTAGATGGTAAAAGTCTCCCCTGCCTTTGACTTTTTTCATACAGTTGGCATGAAGCTCTTGATTTACTTCACAGAAACCACCAAATATTGACGTATGCATTTTAGTTTGCTCAAAAGAGCCTTTTCAAGTGTTCTCAAGCTTATTGGTTTCCCTTTTTTTTCGGAAACCTACCTAATATGCTGAGTCTTCTCTGGTCTTTAGACATCTTAACCCACTTTAGACTCTTTGGATCTTCAAGCAGTAGCTGGCTTCTTCAAACATCTTGTTGAATATTTCATAAAACAATACACAAACACACACACACACTTCTGATGTAGACCTTATCTATTTTGGACGCTTAACAAAGCATCACTCATGCCCACACATAGTCCATCTAGTTTATAACTAAATGTTTTTTTAGACTCATCAAAACCCAGAATAAAAGACATAAGATGTTTAGTATAACCAGAGTAGGGAGCAAACTATTATGAGTTGCAGTCTTGAAGGTAACCTGTGCATAACATGATCAAATCAAGGCCATAGTTTTGGCTGAGATGAGGGGTGAATAAGTTTGATGGACCATCAAGGACCTATAGCTTGCTCTGCATTAGGGAGGTCCTAGGCCTATTTTCTAAATTTGATAAATTAAGACTTTTTTTAAAAGCTTGTTTAGTTAAAAGAGTCACACGTTGAAATAAATCTGTGTGATAATGTGTTATCATGTTAATATAGGAAAAGATACACGCATGTGTTATCATGTCGGTATACAAAAAGTGTCACACGATGACATAAATCTCTGTTTTTTTTTCCCTCCAAAGATACATTTGTTATCATGTTAGTATACGAAAAGTTTTTGTTACTTTAATCTCCCAATTGTGTAATTTATTAATTTGGGTGTCTTTGATTGAATTAAAAGGAGTGTAAAGGATTGCTAATTTCTAATTTGATGATATTTTACATGATCATGATATTACTTCAATGCTATTTTGCATTGTTTAGGAATTATGCTAGTATTAATTTTTTATTTTGAAGAGTAAATTGATGATAAGAGATTAAATTAGTAAAAAAAATATTTTAAAGACCGAAATGATGTTACCTTTGGACATCTAAACTCTAAGAAAATATCTAATTCTTATCGTAGTTGTAGTTCTATACTGCTTAATTACATCATTTTTTTTTTGAAAGTACTGCTTAATTACATCATTTAGACTTCACAACAAGTTGACATGCTATTTTTTAAATAAATTAAAGTACAAAAGAATAAAAAGAAGCTCTCTTGTAAAACCATTGATATAATGATATGAGAACTTGCCATAGGACACTCGCTACTTCATCCCGTCCTATTTATAAGACAATATTTAAAGTTTTTTCATGATCCAGTTTATAAGATAAAATATATTTAGAAGTATTTATTATTTTTTCTCATATTTGCCCTTGTTGGCCATTAAAGATTTTAAAGGGATACAATTACCATGGTAGTGATGTTTAATTTTAAATATGGGTAAAATTATAATCTTATTGAGTAATTCCTTGAAAATCAACATAAATAATTACTTTTCTTAATATGTGTGGTTTTGTTTGAATTGTTTTATAAATAGGATGAATGGATTAATTTTTTATTGGCTTTTCACCCGTGTGTATGGAAGCATTATCCCTACTTAACAAATAAATATTTTGCTATTGATTTATTTTGTTTACAATGATTAAACAAAGGCATGTTGATATTTATATTCGACAGGTCATAGCATTGGAATTGGGGGCACACAAAATCAGAGTGAATTCCATATCACCTGGACTTTTTAAATCTGAAATCACAGAAAAATTAATGGAGAAAAATTGGCTGAATAATGTTGCCATTAAAACAGTGCCTCTGAGAAGATTTGGCACTTCAGATCCAGCATTAACATCAATTGCTCGTTATTTAATTCATGATTCTTCTGAGTATGTCTCTGGCAATAATTTATTGTGGACGCCGGTGCGACTTTACCGGGTGTGCCCATTTTTTCGTCACTATGAATAAAGGGAAAAAAAATTGAATCCCACATAAATATATACTTCTTTTGTTAAATACTTAAGAGAAGCATAGAGGTTGTACCCAACTAGAAGAGGATTATCTTCACGGAAGAAAACTCGTAGTGTTGAAAAAATACAAACATCTATAGTTTTCCTTAAAATGCAGCTATAGTTAGTTATTTTTCTATTTTAAAAATGTGTGTAAAAAAGAAAGAAAACTATAGAAATGACATATTGTTTTGTTACTATGCTCTCGATATTATAATTTATTCAAATAACGGATGGATGGTATTACATTTTTGTAGGAATGTTTAGATATAATAATGTTTTTTACTTTTTTATTTTTTATAATTTTTTTATTACATATATATCTTTTGTGCTAAATAACACAATTTTCATAAATGAAGCATTGAATACTAGCCAATAGCCAAATGTAGGGTAGTTGAACTTAATTTAAATATCTTTTACACTGGTTGATAGAAAGAAAAAAGGAAGAGAGAAATAGAAAAGAGAAAATGTGATGAGAAATAGGATAGAGTTTGAGATCGTTTGGTTTGATAAAAATATGTGAGCGAAATAAGGGGAAGAGAGAGTATGATATATGTTGGGATGAAATTAATAATTTTGTTGTGTCTTAATGTAAGACATGGTAAGTCGAGTGAGGCTTTGAATTTGACTTTATCAATTTGGAATGGTCTTAGGAACGAGAGCAATAAGCATCGAGTTTGGGCATTAAAAACTACTAGTTCGAAGCTAGGGGTGTTCAAATCCAATCCAATCCAATTGGAACCGCAACAAACGATCCAAAAAATCGCAAAACGAAATAACCACAAACCAAAAAATCACAAACCGTAAAAAACCGAAATTTTTAATTGGATTGGATTGGATTTCAGATTTGCTTATCAGAACCAATCCAATCCAAACCGATCCAAAGTTTTCTGAACATTTTGATATATTATCATTATTGATATTATTTTCCTGTGAGGATGTAAAAAAATTATTATTGTGTAACTATATTTAACGAATAACATTCAATAATGGGATTGGAAGACATCAAGTAATTTATATGTTATATGATAAGATAAGATAATTGCACGTTTTTATCATAATTTTGCTTTCATAACTTCATTTTTTAATTCATTTGAAAAACCAAAATCCAATCCAATCCAAACCAATTAAAATTGGATTGGATTTGGAAAAAAATCAAACCGATTGGATGATTAAATGAGAAAATCGAAATTATTGGATTAGATGATTTTTTTCCCCAAAACCGATCCAATCCAATCCGCGAACACCCCTACTCGAAGCACCAAGAGTAATTTCAAGGCACATGGTGGCAGGATAGGTCAAAGTTCTAGGTTTCAAGATGCCAGTTTGAGGCCATCATTTGAAGGTGGTTTTCATAGCCTTATTTGTCCACGTCAGACAATAGTTATTAGCATTTCGCTTTAGAAGAGACATGGGAACGTGGGAGCGTAGGAATGACTTAGCAAAAGAGAAGGATCCATAGGCAGTTGGAGGCAGTTATCCCAAAGCAGTTATGAAGGGAGCCTATAAATAGGATGAAGATGAAGGCTACAAAGTCAGCAAACTGAATACTCAAACACACAGAAGCCACAACGTCTATCTTGAGACCAGGGCAACCAGTTGGAACGAGAAAGTAAGGATTGTATACCACCATTTCAATTCTTGTAACTTTATGTTTTTTTCTGCAAATTTACATTTCTGCATTTATGCTTGTATTGGACTTATGTTCGTTCATCATTAAGTTCTTCTTTGTTTTCATAACAACTCACTTGATAGTAATGCTTGAGTATACAATAAGTGGATCTGTATCTCATCCTCAGATTGCTCAAGAGATACATTTGTTTGGCTAAATTAAGGGATAAACAATGTCAAATCAAAATTTTTAATTGAGTAGAATTAGGTGAAAAGGGTTATATTTTTTCTTAGTGGACAACAATGTCCTTCACAACCAATAAGGAAAAATGAAAAAAAACACACAACGTACACTAAGGTTTAGGAAGTAAACAAATGCTTTAATGCACAAAAGGGGTAGAAGGAATACTGGTAGACGGTAGTCGTATGATTCAGGTGCATTTTCAAGCCTTAGACAACACATAGGTAGGGCAAGCTTGGAACTTGGCTGTGACCATGAACGACCATGACCGATAGCATTTCACCTGCAATGTACAACGGTGGCTACACTGGTTCGCAACGATGAACAACTAAGAGGGGCAACCCCCTTTCTATTTCCTCCATCATCTTTCATCGTTGCATCTCTCTGGTCATGGTCTGTCATTACCAGTCGCCATCATTCCCGGTTGTGGCCTGTCATTGCATCTCCTTCGACGTTAAAGGGCATATTGGTCATGGCGGAAGGATGCCCCAGCTTTCTTCCTTTTTTGCTCCCATCCCAGGAGATTAATTTTCACTGTGGAACCCAATATGTTTTCCTATCTTTGCTCTAACTCTCTGCTTACGAAATAAGGTTGAAACAAGGTTCTTTCTTTCTCTCTCTCTCTCTCTCTCTCTTCTTGTCAAACAAATAGAGGGTTAGAGATTATGAATTGAGATGTTTTAATATCTATCTATTTATAGAAATATGTTGGTTTTTTTTTTTCTTAAGATGGATTCAAGATTCACTTAAGGAGACCAGATAAAAATTTCATACTAAATATTAATAAAATTTATATGTACTATCTTTTATTTAAGTTATACATATTATATATTCATGTTATAAAATTCATTAAAAATAATATTGAATAAAAACAACTTTATGATAGAAATCAATATAATGGGTTAAAAAATTAATAATAATAAAAATGAATAAAAAGTGTTAATTGTATTAACACACACACATGGAGATGATTAAAAGACACTAGGTGTCAAATTTATAAACTCATATCACTTAATAACATTTTTGTATAATACAAAATTGACCAATTCCACCATTAAATAATGACATATTATGTTTAAGATCATGTATATCAAAATTATGTAATTCAAACACCTACATAGGTATATTATCCAATAAGGCATATTTACTTATACTTTAAATAACATATTATACATTGAAATAAAGTAGTGCGATGGAGTATCAACTAGTTTTTTTTTTATAACTTGATCTACTTTTGAATTTGACAGTTGGATGAACTAAATTTACATTCTATAAAAAATTATTAAGTGGTGTAAATATACAAGTTTGACATTTGATTGTGTGCCATATACATACATATACACATACTTTAAATTAAACAAGGAGAGGGTCAATGTCCATGCTTGACCGCTTTGTATCCGTCCTTGCTAAAGATGTTTTTTTTTTGTGCAAGAGCACAAATGTCCTCCATGAGAGGCAATAATGCTCGAGAATGTAAGACCCTACTCGAGATGTTTGAAAAGAAAAACAATCTTTTTATAACCTAAGTTTAATAAAGATGGCATATCTATTATCACTTGTAGAATGACATTGGTTGGATAAGGTATTATAATACAATTTCTCGTACTTGTGTTTTGAAAAAAAAATATAATCACATTTATATCCACGCAAGTAACATTTATAATATTTGTACTACATATGCATATGGTCATACATGCATTCATTATCTAGATTTTTATTTAACATTTTTTATTTTTCTTCTTCACGTGTTGATTATTTACCAAGGAAAACAAACCTTCAGGGTGTGTTTGTTTGGTAGAGTGGAAAAAATAGAGTAGAGACAAATAGAATTGAGAGAAATAGGTGAGAAACAATGAAAAAATTTGAATTGTTTGATAGGAGTGAAATAAAGTGAAATAAAATTATATTTTTCTCTCATTTTATTTGATAAGAGAGAAATAAGAGAGAAATAGAGTGTAAGAGTGATTTTTTACTTTATTTCTCTTCTCTTGAGAAAAGAAATTTTTAAGTGGGTCTCACACGTTTAGTTTTGTCTCTCATCTCTCTATTTTCTCCTCTACCAAATAGTGGGTTATTAGTATCTAATAAAAATGTTGTTGAAAGCCAATGAATGACATTTTGTTTATTAAACTACTCCTTTAACGTGAAAATTGACATGTATATAAAGTCAAACAAGTACTCTAATAATATAAATAAAACAACACACATACGGTGAACTAAAGTATAAGTAAATCTTAACTAATTTCACCCTATTTAATGAGATTATCTTAAAATACCCTTTATTTAATTCAAATTTTATTTTTCAACCACTATATTTAATGAATCATGTGCCAATAGAAAGAGAGTATGTCTTCTTGAAACAAGTTTGAATAAAATTAAATGTAGGGTAATTTAGACTACCTTTTAGATGATATCAAGAAAATTAATTGAGTTTAATTAATTTTCTTAATAAGTATGAATTTAGATATTTTTTTCTTATATTATTATAGTATAAAATTAGCAAGAAATTTTTCACACGATGATTGTCAAATCAAATACAAATTTGGATTCCACAATTTCAACATTGTTGTAATGGAAAGAAGCTAAAATTGCATGCTTGTTGCAATAATATTGATCCTATGGAAAGGGCTGGTGCAACCAAGACACCCTGGCATCAAAGTAAACAATGTCACAAAGGAACAAATGGCTTAGTAGTTAGTAGCAGGTTTAGTCTAAAGCTGCAACTTGCTATTTTAATTGGACTATGGGTGTGAAATAACTGAATAGAGTAAAAGAATATAGGATAGAAATGAGAACAGAAATAAGTTCAATTAAACATTTTACTGTTCTTATATGTCTCACCATGTGATCACCATGGGCTTCTTGCAGTATGCAAATAATGCAACTACTGTATCTAATTTGATTCAAGGCACGTAAACGACACTTTTCATGCCAAATAATGTTGTTTCTTAATGAAGAATGAATCAATGTATGAGTTTACAACTTTGCAGTAAATGGTATTAATATAGTAGTAATATGAATACAAAGTGTAATGCTACAACTATAATTTCAGGATTCAGAGGTTCTGGAGATTCAGTCATAAATTTTTTGGTCTTGAAGCAGAACAAGTAGGATGTCTTTAAACCTTTTTCTTATGCTATCAATACTTGTCTTACAATGGTTTGCTTACTTTGGATTCACCTCTTTGATATAGGTTACCTTGTTTTATAATGTCTTTAAACCAAATTCCCTTTCCTCTCCTCTGAAACCAAAGTCATGCAGAGAATGATTACAAGATACCCAACTCTGCCTCCCTTTTCCCTCTCTATACAGTTCATGTATTCTCTACACAATCCAAAGCCTAATCAACCACCTAATTACCAAGACCACAACATAGGTTAGACAGTTACAACTTACAACAATAAACTGAAAGGTAACCCAGCCACCTAAATTCATGCATATAATACGTCTTATGTTCTTAAGGTAACTTGAAGCATATTCATCCATATTATCATTCCAATAGAATTGTTCCCACCATTAATTAAGCTATTTAGCATCACCCCTGCCCTAAGTTAGTTTTAGACAACAATCAGAAGAATAGTGGATCATTTCAACTATTCCTAAATCAATCCATCAATTCAAATCAATAAGCATTGTAAGCATATTTTCCTAATTCCTAGTCACCCACAATCAAACACCTTTTATCTAGATTCAAGAATGAAAGTAAAATGCACTTGGTTCAACTTTTGCATAAAATAAAACCAAATCTTCCAAGTTTTAACCAGCAGTATCAAAGACCTCAAGAATCAGTATATATCTAAGCGACAAAAGTTGCTATACCGCATGATGGGATCGATTAATGTTCTTGAAAATAAAATCAAACAAAACAAAAGAAACAAACAACATGCATGAAAAACAGGGATTCGAAGTTGAGACATCACCTGCGTTCATGATTTTGTTGTGATTTGAGGAAAATGTAAAAATTATCAATGAAGATTGTGGCACACAACCACAATGAAAAAGAGGGATTCGATGTTGTGGCACACTACCTGATCAGGTGATGCAATTCGAGTTGTTATAGTGCTTTTTTTTAATTGAAATTTACAACTTGAGAGTCCTTATAGTCAAGTCATTTGGAAATTTTAATAATTGGAAGGAACTCTAGGAATCACAGGCAACACATAAATGCATCATTATATACTCCGTTCTATTTTTTCTTGTTTGTACATATTGTTATTATACTTCATTCTTTTACCAAATTTACATATACTAGAATCCTCTTATTCTGATTCCTTACAATGAATTAGAGAATAACTAGCAACCGCAAGGATAAGGAATTAAGGATAATTAAAGAGACAATGATTTTTGCTTCTCCTCTCCTTTCTTAACAAAGGTGGGGAGAAATTTTTTGAATAGATCTCATTCCCAAAATTTTCTCTCTTATATCACTTCTCATCTAAACAATCAAGATTTACAATTTCTTTCCTAATTTTTTTCTTTGTTTCTCTTCCCCTAATTTCACTCTTTCAAACACAGTGGCGGACACTGTAAGAAATATCACTTCCTAGTGTAGTGGCAGATCTACATATACCCACATGATTTGGATGATGCATAATAGTATAATACTGATTAATTTTAAATTGAGTAACTAAAATGATGATTTTAGTAAAAGATATGCCTATCATGATCATGATTTTGAAATATTCCAACTCCAACAAAATCAATAATCACATGCTAAACCAAACCGATTTATGAACTTGCCGGGAATCAATCTTTAGCCAGGAAGTGCCATTGATTTCAACTATTTATTTATTCCATAAAAAGAAAAAAAAAATCTTTGATACGCGAAGATTATAACGTGGAATACGAGGTATTGTGACTCGAATTCCACAAATATAAGTATATAATTCAGATATAGGTATCCTTGCAAGTAGGATGTAAGTTACAACCGGTTTGAGAACTCTTACGTACAGAAGATTTGCGCGGACCCTCCTATGAATGTTTTTTTAAAAGAATAAATTCTTCTTACTTTGCTATTCAGTCCTAGAGTTATGTTTGATAAAATTGGCCTGTGTAAGTGTATTAATCTGTATTCAGATAAAGACAAAACGAGAGAGTTGTGCAACCACCTTGTGAGTGGGTCACACTTGGAATATTTTCTATCCATGAGCTCTTGTATATGTGGATTATTCATTAGAAGATTCTGCATTTCGTAGGATTATTTATTAAATTTTGTAATTTCTTTTTGTCTTAATCACATGTATCCCTTATTACCATAAGTAATGCCTGTTTGGGGCTTAGTCACATTTACCCCTCCTTAAAGTGTGTTTAGTGGGGATCGAACTCGGGAGCTCTTGGATAAAAAATATTATTTCTCTCACTAAATTGAGATTTAACAAAAATGGTATATACATTTGTTCATGATTTGGAAAGCCCGTTCCAAATAAGCCGTTGAAGCCATTACCCTCCATCTATCCCATTCAATCACCTAATCCCATAAGCAAAACTTAAAACAAATATTAGGGGAATTGAAATAATATTATATATATATATATATATATATATAAGGAGGGTTCAAATTACACCGGTGTAAGTTACACCAAGTGTTACACCGTTGAATAATTTTTTAATGAATCATTTTATTAATTAATCAACCGTTAGATTGAAAGTTATCATCATATAGATCATACATATAAAATTTTGCATTAATCCAAAATTATTTGATATGTCATTGAGATGTCTCAAGATTAACGTTATATATGGATTTGAAATATATGAAAAATCCAACCATTTGATTTTAAAGTTATTAGTGTCAACAATTTTGACACATATAATCTTGATGATGAATAGACATAATTCAACGGTTTGATTACTGAAAAACATATTCAATTTGTAGTTATTAGCGGTGTAATACTTGATGTAACTTACACCGGTGTAATTTGAACCCTCATCATATATATATATATATGTGTGTGTGTGTGTGTGTGTTCTGGGGTAGAACTCGAACCTGGGTCTGAGTCAGCAGGAGATAAGTCGGATCCGAATCCGGGTTGCGGAGGCTTGGATCCGAGTTGAACCCGGGGGGGGGGGTGTACCTGCAAAGGGACTCCGATGCCCAAGTCAGATAGGTAAAACAGTCAAAGGGATTGACTGAGTGAGATTGCGTACCTTTAGTTGGTTGATGGTTGGATCAGCTGCGGGTGTTGATTGAGGCTCGAGAGGTCTATGATTTTGTTCTTCTGAACTGTTTAGGTATCTCGACTTGGGCCAGCCTTTTAAAGAACGGATGTCGAAATGGGGCATGGCGGACAATGGATCCTCGATGTTGAACCTCTTGTTCATCTCGGTCTGAATGAGGCCGGGAATGGGTTGTGAGCCGAGGTCGAGGGATTACGCTGCGCTCCAAGTGTCGGATACGCTCTTCTAGGTGACTTGCAGCCGGCTCTTCGACTGCTTTGTGGGGACGAGGTTCGTGGAACGACTGTTGGCGCTGTTCCTGAAGTGCCTTAAGTTGAGCCTTGAGATGACTGTTAACTCCTAGGCAAGCGTACCTATAGCAACTGTAGTATAATAGATTAAAGTACGAGTGTCGAACCCATAGGGAATAGGTCAATTAAAGTTGTAACTAATTCAAAAAGCAAGTATATACAAAGGAAAGTAGATTGATTCATGATTGGTATTGATAGCTAAAATATGATTCTAATAAGCAGTAGAAAAGAGTAAAATTGATTTGAAATATCGGTTTGAGAAACAGGGATTGAATTTCATCTATCTCCCTCGTCTATATTCTGGTTGTATATCAATATATAGGATTCGTAACTACCGATATAGATGCATACACAAAGATCATTTATATTGATTCCTAAATTATAAAATTCATAAGATTAATCTCTTGAATATTGATTCCTCATATATTCAATAGATTATCCAGTATTAAGTTCAAGTATTAAAGCATTCGATATATCGAAATCTATTCCTAGTATAACGACATATCGACTATTTTCGTTCAGATCGAATTTTCAGAAATACTTTCCAGTTAAATCCAAAATCTAAATCTAGACTCTATTGATCAGGTAGAATCAAGAACATATAAACGGAACGAAAATAACAATATCAATAGAAACGAAATTACTATATAGAAATATAACCAGAATATATCCTAGTTCGAGTCGATTACATTCAATCCCAAAGAGGAGATTAGCTACTCATAGTAGCTTGTACAATCACAAAATATGAAGGAGAAGATGAAGAAATCTGATTCCGCAACTTTTTTTCTTCTTCGGAGTCGTCGTTCTAATTTTAGAAAGTGTTGAACTTTCGAAAAACTCATTCGAATTATGTTTTGTGAATGCTGAATAAGTGGAAATTCGCTGAAGCTAAATTTTAGCTTGAGCGAATAGCTTTCGTCATGG
Organism: Sesbania bispinosa; assembly: GCA_026901365.1. NCBI lineage: Eukaryota > Viridiplantae > Streptophyta > Magnoliopsida > Fabales > Fabaceae > Sesbania > Sesbania bispinosa. The sequence goes on along the minus strand of QLOH01000027.1, from coordinate 2,830,482 downwards.
TGAAGAAAAATCAATTCGCTTAAGCGAATTCAGCTCCAAAATTCACCCCTCTCTGGTCATTATTCGCTTGAGCGAATTGGGACTCGCTCAAGTGAATACTCAGCACTCTCTTTCCTATTTTTCTCCTTGCTTCTTCAATTCTTTTGCTTTTGATTGATCCCCTTTAATCTATCCTGCAATTAAACACCAAAATTTGGGATTAAAAGCTTTCAATTGCATCATTACTCAGATATTACTGCAAAAATCACAAGTTCTAGTATTTGGAGGAAATCACTAAATAATTAATACAGATTAACCCAGAAATGCCATATTTCTACATTAAAATCATCCAATCTTTGGCACTTATCAACTCCCCCCAACCTTGAATCTTGCTTGTCCTCAAGCAAAGTAAACAGTCATACTCAATTAATCATGCTTGGAATCCTGAAATTGGTTAATTGGAAATCATTTTCATGGTTCTTCAAGAGACAACCTCACATTCAAACTACAGATTTGAATTAAGAATACATGGAAATTCCAAAATCAAATAGAAGCAGGACAATAGTGCAATCAATTACCAAAAGAAACAATTATAACAATGATATGATTTTAACCAAGGAAATTTTCTCTCAAGTCTCACTGGTGAGTGTTTCTATCTAATTTCACTAAAGTTGCACAAATCAACATTGCTAGTCATTTCCAATTCAATCACAATTACACAATTGGCATGGATCTTAAGGTCTTAGAAGGGATGTAATGAGGCTAGGCTTTCAAAAATATTGGTTTTTCAGGTTAATCAAAAGCACATTTCAAGAAAAGAGAGCATAAGCATTTAATTCAATTTGTATCAACTCTCTATTCTTAACACCTCAATGCACCAATTCTTCATTCATAATCTACTCCCTTTTTATTTTCATTGTCTTCTTCTTCTTTCTCTTTTTTATTTTATTTTATTTTATTTATTTATTTATTTATTTTATTTTTAGGGAGTACATTATATAACCAAACCTTTTTTTTCTTTTGCTAAACACACTTTCACCAACCCACTACCATTATAATGATAATATGCACCTATGCTCTCCTTCCTTTAATATGCAAGGTAAGGGTGAAATTTTTCAATTTAGGTTCAAGGTGCAATATCAAAGAATAGTTAAGCTCAAATGGGCTAGCAAATTTTTTTTTTTTTTTTTAGGTTGGCTTTTTGGCTCTAGCTTTATTATGTACAACACAAAATTGCCTTAATTATTTCCATGCCTTTTATGCAATGTTATCAAAGGGAAACTCAAGCAATATCAACTGGTCAATCAACAGTGAAACTCTCAGCCTGTTTATGGATTCACACACTCACTGGGTTATCTATGGCTTTTTCCTTGATTGTATCATCTATTGTTATAATTATTTATCTTGGTCCATCATTATCATGCACAAATGTCCTAGTCCTATTTGGTTATGCAATTCACCACATTTTCCTTTTTTTCTCTTCCTTGTTCAGTTTGTGAAGTTGTTCTATTCTTAGAACACTTACTGAATCCTGATTTCTTTTTAACCAACTTCCTCAAGAAAGATTTTTCATTAATTCCCTCCAAAAATGTATCTCTATGTATCTAACAGTATTATATCTATACTATTAACAGTAATAAAACAAAGTGTCAATACTACTAAACAAGAGAAACAACAAAAATCAAAGTAACTACTACTATAATTCATCACATCAGTAAGTATTAATAACCACACCAAAACATTGCAGTCTAAGGTTCTCTGGAAGAATAACCAAGTAAACGCAAGAAATAGTAACACTCAGAAAACAACAATGAAACAGTATTAATCACACCAAAACAGTGAAACCAAGTCATAATCATAGAAAACATATCAATAAGGTGAGTCAGTCTCCCCTCATGATCCTATCAAAGTTATCCTCAAAATCTGCATCCTGAAAGTCTACTCCAGCTCCATCACCAACAACAGGTGCATCTTCATCTGCTACTCCATATGGTCCTTCTTTTTGAATGTAGTCACCTCCAGGTGCAGCTGCAAAGGCATCCTCTCTATGCATGTCACCTCCAAAAGCAGCATCTCCATAGGTAGCAGCTGCTCCAGCTCCACTCCCCCCCGGAAAAAACTGGGCTGTCCCCAGGCCACCGAACATATGGAAGGAATTGTACTGGTTCTATACCTGCATAAGGACCTTTCAAATTATGGTAAAGATACTCCTGAATGTGGAGTTGTCCTCTATGCAGGGAGATGAGCTGATGTCTTTCATGTTGGTGTTGTTGTCTGTCATGTTGCATCTCTAAGCTCATCCTGGTCAACCTCTCCATAATCTGATCATTGAATGGTTGAGGCTGATGTTGTTATTGTTGTTGTTCTTCTTCTGGTTCAGGCTTTGTGGTGGTGGCTGATGTGGTTGGCCTGCCCTTTCATTGGGGTTTGTGCAATATTGCTCAATGTAACTCTTATCAATCGGATCTCTGATCTTTTTTTGTAGGATTGATCTCAACCCCCTGAGCTTGACACATAGCTGTTATTGTAGCTGGAAACCTCAATGTTTTTGATGCTTTTGTGTTGTTCTTGTTAGTTTCAGATCTGACAAACCTGTGCATCTCATCAGATATTATTTGAGCCACATCCACAATGAAATTCTTCTTCAATATGCTATAAAGCAGATGGCACCTGTCCAGGTTTATGTCAGACACATGACCTAATGGAATAATGTTGGCTAATATGAAAGCCGACCATATCTGAGCAATGGTCTTCATGCTGCTCCTTTTTATTCTGAGAGGATTGTCAGATCGCCCCCTAACATAACTATGGTTGGGGATACAGATTTTCCTGACTTCTTCCCTTTCATCAAAACCTGATCTCCTTGCCTTAAGCCTTTGATAGGTGCAGGTTTGGCCTCATTTAGTGTCAGTGGGTTGCCCAAGAAGTCACTGATGGCATCCCTGTCATAATTAATCCATATTCCTCTCAATTTGGATCTTCTATCTCCTGGCCCATCATGTGGATAGGCGTTAGCATAAAATTCCCGAACAACTTCAGGGTCAAATTTTGGAATTGGACTTGCCAGCTTCATCCAATTTCTTCTGATTAGCATGTTCAAGAATTCATCATATTCTCCTGGTTGCAAATCCACTTTCTTCTCAGGAATGAATTTCCATTCCTTAATTTCTTCATATCTTTCTTGTCTCCTTGCATCCCTGAATAGATTTCTATCAGGCCTTTCGGGTGTGAAGGAGAAACTAGTCTTGACTCTTTTGCCTTTGTTGAATCTTGTTGGGTGTAAGCCTTGCAGTTGATTTTTTTCTTCCCATTTCCTGAAAAATGATAATCAACCAACCAAGGATCCATTTCAGTCATAGAGTTTAAGTTATAAAAACAAGGATCCATTTCATTGCACACACTTCATTCCAAAGATTCCAATCAAATGGTGTGTTTCAAGTGAATGTACACATTCATTTTACAACAACATTTCATAGTGTAACATTCAAAAGTGCAAGCTATATACCTTGTTAAGCACTAAACATCACTATGTTTCTAATAAAGGTACAAGCTAAGTTCCCAAATTAATTTTTTTTCAATGATACCCAATGAATTATAATGATGTTCACTTGAGTAAATGACACTTGTGTATATTGTACAATTCCAATAAGCCCAAAGTTTGCTTCCACAACCTCAATTTGCATAAACAAGTGCTCAAGTTATTCAAACATTTCATCAAACAGAGTGTGTGTACTCAAATACAAGAAAATCTCTTGAATCAATTCCTTCTCATTTTGCTCTCTTTCTTTTCTTTTCACAACAACAAACAATTTCGAGCATTCTTTTCAATCAAACAATCATGCACTTTCAATCCTAGGTAGATTACTACCCAAAACCCGAATTGCTCACAACAACCCACATGGCTACTACCCTAAGGTTTTGATACAGCATAAAACCTTGAAATTGTTCGGTGATGAAGCAAAGGAAAATGGAGAGGAACTTACCTTAAGAGCAATTAGAGGAAGGAGATGGAGATTAGTGAGTGAAATGGAGTGAAAAACTTGGTGCCCTAGGGAGGAGGAGTTGCTGTTGCGCGCGAGAGAAAGAAGGATGTTTTGAACAAATGATAGTTTTCTCTCTGTTCCTGTCAAAAGGGTGCGCACATTTTAAAAATTCGCTTAGGCGAATTGGAATTCGCTTAAGCGAATTCCGTCCAGAGAGACCTTATTTTTCCCCTGAAATTCGCTTAAGCGAATTGCAATTCGCTTAAGCGAATAAAGTCCAGAGTTTTTGTCCAGAAATTCGCTTAAGCGAATTGCAATTCGCTTAAGCGAATAATGTCCAGAGAGCAGCCATTTTTTTATTCAATTCGCTTGAGCGAATTTGACAGAATTTTTTTTCCTTTTTGTCTGCATAATTCGCTTAAGCTAATGGGTTTAGCTTAAGCGAATTTTCTGGAATTTTGCCCTCCATTTCCTTTTACACTTTGCAAAACTTTCTACCAATTTCAATCACTCAATTCTTGATTATTGCTCTCTTTTAGACTTTAATTCACACTCTAATTCACTCCCTACATTGATTTCTATGATTGAGCATGGTTTTCACACTTTTCTAACCAAAATCTAAGATCAAATACTCAAATTTCACAATTGACTACTTTTAAGGCAATTTGGAGCATCCACATGTCTCAATTTTGCATCAAAATTCTTTTCATGCAAAACAAGTTCAAATAACTTCAAAACACTCAAATACACTTGTTTGGCCCAATCGAGACAATGAATTGCTAAAAATTGACTTAAAGCACACAAACACACAAACATGCATAAAAACACACATACACACAATTATGTACCAAACAACACAAACACACCAAAATTGAAATTTGAAATGCCAAAACAGAATTAAACACTGGGTTGCCTCCCAGGAAGCGCTTGTTTAACGTCATATAGCTTGTCACCTGTTTCACTATAAGTCCTTCAAAAGATCACTATGGCAAGTCTGTCAACCTCACCACCAAGGTAGGGCTTCAACCTTGCCCATTTATCACCCAACTCCTTTTTGATTCAGGACCTTCCAATTCAATTGCTCCATATGATCTGACTTCTTTGACTCTGAAAGGTCCTGACCACTTTGATCTGAGTTTTCCAGGGAATAGCCTCAACCTGGAATTAAATAACAGAACTGATGTCTTGGATGGAATTCTCTCTTCATAATTTTCTTATCATGATACCTCTTCATTCTCTCTTTATACAGCTTAGATGACTCATAAGAACTGAGCCTTAATTCTTCTAACTCTTGAATCTGAAGTTTTCTTTTCTCACCTGCTGCTTGTGGATCAAAATTGAGAAATTTCAAGGCCCAGTATGCCTTGTGTTCCAATTCTACCGGTAGATGACAGGATTTACCATACACCAACTGAAATGGTGTTAAACCAGTAGGAGCCTTGTATGCAGTCCTGTAAGCCCAGAGTGCATCATCCAACTTGATTGACCAATCTTTCCTTGAGGATGCCACAGTTTTCTCCAGAATGCGTTTTAATTTCTCTGTTTGACACCTCTGCTTGCCCATTGGTCTGTGGATAATATGGTGATGCAATTTTGTGCCTGACTCCATAATGTTCTAAACATTTCTGAAGTTGAGCATTACAGAAATGTGATCCTCCATCACTGATTAACACCTTTGGAGTACCAAACCTGCAGAAAATATTCTTCTTGAGAAATTTGATCACAGTCTTGGCATCAGCTCTAGGAGATGCTATTGCCTCTACCCATTTTGATAGATAATCCACTGCTACCAGAATGTATTCATTTGAAAAAGAAGATGGCAGTGGTCCCACAAAGTCAATGCCCCAGCAGTCGAAAACTTCAACTTCCAGAATAGTATTAAGAGGCATTTCGTGTCTTTGTGATATTCCACCTGTTCTTTGACAATTATTACACTGTTGAACAAAACTGTGTGCATCCTTGAACAGGGAAGGCCAATAAAAACCAGATTGGAGGACTTTTGCAGCTGTCCTCTCTCCATTGAAATGACCCCCCATAAGGAGAACTATGACAATGCCACAGAATGCTTCTTGACTCCTCATTTGATACACACCTTCTCAGTAATTGATCTGATCCAATTTTGAACAGGTATGGATCATCCCGCACATACTGATGTGCCTCTCTCAGAAACTTTTTCTTTGGTGCCAATTAAAGTCTTCAGGTATGACACCAGCAGCTTTTAAAATTTGCCATGTCAGCAAACCATGGCCTTTCTTGCATTAACATCAATTTTTCATCAGGAAATTCCTCCTGCACCTCTGTCTGATATTGGTAACCTCTGTATTCACAAGCCTAGACAATGATCAGCTACATAATTTTCACTTCCTTTCTTGTCCCTGATTGTCAAATCAAATTCCTGCAACAATAGAATCCATCTGATTAATCTTGGTTTGGAATCAGATTTGGCTAACAAATATTTAATTGCAGCATGATCAGTATATACAATAACAAAGAACCAATCAAATAAGATCTAAACTTTTCCAAGGCATACACTATAGCTAGCAATTCCTTTTCAGTTGTTGCATAATTAATTTGTGCTTCATTTAGGACTTTGCTAGCATAATGTATAACATGAAAACTTTAGCTTTCCTTTGACCCAAAACTTCTCCTATTGCATAATCACTAGCATCACACATTAATTCAAAACCATAGTTCCAATCAGGAGCCAATTATCACAGGAGCTGAAATCAATTTTTGTTTTAACAATTCAAAGCATGCAAGCATTCAACATCAAATTTAAAAGGTGTATCCTTATTTAGCAGATTGCTGAGTGGCTTGGCAATTTTGGAGAAGTCCTTGATGAATCTTCTGTAAAACCCAGCATGGCCTAGAAAGCTCCGGATTCCTTTGACATTTGTTGGTGGTGGGAGCTTTTCAACGATCTCCACTTTGGCTTTGTCAACCTCAATACCTCTAGCAGAGATTTTGTGGCCCAACACCACTCCTTCAGTGACCATGAAATGGCACTTCTCCCAGTTCAAAACCAGATTAGTATCCACACACCGCTTCAGTACAATGTTCAAAACTTCAATGCATTGTTCAATCAGATCAGAAAAAATTGCAAGAATACATCTCTAGAAGGTTGCTGGTGCGTTACACAATCCGAAAGGCATTTTCCTGATAGCACTACATCCTGCTTCAAGCTCCACTGTTTCTTCAGAAAACCTCATTTTCTTTGTTAGGAGCTCTTTCATGAACTTTGCATATGTTGGCATCTGCTTCATTGCTTCTACAAAAGGAATATTAATTTGCAGTCTTTTAAATATATCCATGAATCTTGCAAACTGCCTCTCCTTGTCTCTTTTTGATGGATTCTGAGGGTAAGATAGATTCTTCAACTGTGGAACCTGTTTCTCAACCTTCTCCCTCTTTCTCTCTTCACTTTTATTTTTCTCCCTTTTTTTCTTTTCCTTTTCTCAACTCTCTATTTACAACCTCTCCTTTATTTTGTTCTTCCTCTCCCTCAATCTCATCTTCCTTTTCCTTTTCTTTTTTCCTCCAATACTTCCTCCTCTACAGATAGGTTGTTACCAATCCCTTTTCCTACAACTCTTCCACTCCTTGTAGTAATTGATTTGAAATGTTCCTTGGATTAGTCTGAGTGTTGGCTGTAAAACGGCCCTGATTGCTGCTCTGATAACTGCTTAGTCAACTGTCCAACCAGTGTTTCTAGATTCTAATTGAAGCTTCAGTATTCTTCTGATTTGATATGGAAGTCTGCATGAATTTTCAAGTGTATCCTCCAATTTGAATGTTCTTTCATGTACAGAAGAATAATGCCGTCGCTGTTGTTGATAAGGAGGTTGTCTATTAGAAGGTCCAACTTCCTGTCTCCATCCAAAATTCTGGTTCTGATTGTTTCTCCATCTCTGCGAAAATTGTTAGCATAATTATTAGCATTAGTGGAGAAATTACCTGGTCTTCCTTGGTTGACCATATAATTAATCTGTTCTTCCTGTTGATTTTCTTGATAAGAACAGTGACCATTAGGATGGTCACCTCCACAGAAATCACAAACTAACTGTTGTTGTACTTGACCAGGATTGGATTGCACAGCATGTAATTGTTGAGGAAGCTTTGACATATGTTTAGTAAGTGCTTCAATATGTTGAGTTAATATTTTATTCTGAGCCAGAATAGCATCAGTAGTACTCAGATCAAGCACTCCTCTTCTTTGCATTATACCCCTTTCACGTTGAGCCTGTTGATCAGCAGATGCTAAACCTTCAATAATTCTTGTTGCCCGTTCTGCATCTACTGATAACATAGTTCCTCCAGCTGCTGCATCCAGTATCATTTTTATATCAGGCAAGAGACCATTGCAAAATGTGTTCAATTGAGTTATGTCTTCGAATCCATGGTTAGGACATCTCTTCAACAAGGATTTGAATCTTTCCCATGCCTCAAAGAGAGATTCATCTGGTCTCTGATTGAATTGTGAAATGTCTGACTTAGCCTTGATGTAACGAGAGGGCGGAAAGAATCTCTTCAGGAATTTTGCCTCTACTACACTCCAGCTAGTCAAGCTCTGATTTGGATGAGATTTAAGCCATTCCTTTGCTTTGCCTGCTAATGAGAAGGGAAACAAACGTAAGTAAACACTTTCTAAGTCTTCCTCCTCAAAACCCATTGTTCCAATTAATTCATAAAAAGTAGATAGGTGAGTATATGGATCCTCATGATCCATTCCATGAAACTGATGGGCACTGATCAAGCTTAGGAATGCAGGCTTCATTTCTATTGCTTTTGTTGCAGCTGGTACTACAATGCTTGAAAAATGTCCGGGACCCTGTTGCAAAACATAGTCTCCCAGAGTTCTCCTTGGTGGATTTCTTTCTTCTGCAGCCATGTTTTCAATTTCTGGATTGATTGGACTAGGTGTGTTGAGGGTGTTGGAAGATTCACCTACTGCCTGTCTTTGTTTCTTCTTTCTGTTTTTACCTCTGTTTTTCCGAGCTGTCTTCTCAATCTCAGGGTCAAATTCTAGTTGATCTTTAGGCACCTGACCTCTTAATAACATAAATCAACACATCTCAAACAAGGATTAGCACAAGATGCAAATATAATTAAAACTATCTATACTAAAAATATTCACAATACTTAATGAACTAGCTAAAACTTTAAATTGACACCGATTCCCTGGCAACGGCGCCAAAAATACTTGGGACTCGCTCAAGCGAATACTCAGCACTCTCTTTCCTCTTTTTCTCCTTGCTTCTTCAATTCTTTTGCTTTTGATTGATCCCCTTTAATCTATCCTGCAATTAAACACCAAAATTTGGGATTAAAAGCTTTCAATTGCATCATTACTCAGATATTATTGCAAAAATCACAAGTTCTAGTATTTGGAGGAAATCACTAAATAATTAATATAACCCAGAAATGCCATATTTCTACATTTAAAATCATCCAATCTTAGGAACTTATCAAGTAATGATGCAATTGAAAGCTTTTTAATTGCATCATTACTCAGATATTACTGCAAAATCACAAGTTCTAGTATTTGGAGGAAATCACTAAATAATTAATACAGTTTAACCCAGAAATGCCATATTTCTACATTAAAATCATCCAATCTTTGGCACTTATCAATGACGAATAACCTCATCTCGTGGGTCAGATTGGTCTAGGGGTCCGAGATCCTCCACCCAACCTTCGGGTGTTGGTTGAGGACGGGGTCTTGATGTCTAGAGACGGGTTGTGACCGTCATGCTGGAGAGGGGGAGGCCCTCCTTCTAGCGCCAAATGTTCTGGGGTAGAACTCGAACCTGGGTCTGAGTCAGCAGGAGAGAACCCGGATTCAGATCCGACTTATCTCCTGCTGACTCAGACCCAGGTTCGAGTTCTACCCCAGAACAATATATATATATGAGGAGGGTTCAAATTACACCAGTGTAAGTTACACCAAGTATTACACCGCTGATAACTACAAATCGAATGTGTTTTTTAGTAATCCAACTGTTGAATTATGTTTATTCATCATGATGATTATATTTGTCAAATTTTGTAAAATTTTGACACTAATAACTTGATAATCAAACGATTGAGTTTTTTCGTATATTTCACATGTATATATAACGTTAATCTTGAGACATCTTAATGACATATCAAATAATTTCGGATTAATGTAAAATTTTATATGTATGATCTATATGATAGTAATTTTCAATCCAACGGTGGATTATTCAATACACTGATCCATTAAAAATTATTCAACGGTTGTAATACTTGGTGTAACTTACACTGGTGTAATTTGAACCCTCCTTATATATATATACACACATATGAGGAAGGATCAAATTACACTGGTGTAAGTTACACCAAGTATTACACTGTTGAATAATTTTTTAATAAATCATTGTATTAAGTAATCCACCGTTACTATCATATAGATCATACATGTAAAATTTTACATTAATCCGAAATTATTTGATATGTCATTGAGATGTCTCAAGATTAACGTTATATATATATATTTGAAATATATGAAAAATCCAACCATTTGATTATCAAGTTATTAGTGTCAAAATTTTATGAAATTTGACACAAATAATCATGATGATGAATAGACATAATTCAACGGTTGGATTATTAAAAAACACATTTGATTTGTAGTTATCAGCGGTGTAATACTTAGTGTAACTTATACTGGTGTAAGTTGAACCCTCCTCCATATGTAAGTTACACCAAGGATTACACGTTGATAACTTTACATTTAATGTATTTTTTAATAATTCAACCGTTTGAATTATATTTATTCATCATATTGATTATTTGTGTCAAATTTCATAAAATTTGAACATCAATAAATTGATAATCAAATGGTTGCTTTTTTTTTTTCATATATTTCAAATGTATATACAACGTTAATCTTGAGACATCTCAATGACATATCAAATAATTTTGATTAATATAAAATTATATATATATGATCTATATGATAGTACGTAACTTTCAATCCAACGGTGGATTACTTAATATAATGATCTATTTTAGAGTTATTCAACGGTGTAATACTTGGTGTAACTACACTGGTGTAATTTGAACCCTCCTCATATATATATATACATATATATATATATATAAAGAGTAGGGATCAAATTACACCAGTGTAAGTTACACCAAGTATTACACTGTCAAATAACTTTTAACGGATCATTGTAAAAGTAATCCACCGTTGGATTAGAAGTTACTATCATATAGATCACACATATAAAATTTTACATTAATCCGAAATTATTTGATATGTCATTGAGATGTTTCAAAATTAACGTCATATATACATTTGAAATATATGAAAAAAGGAACCATTTGATTATCAGTTTATTAGTGTTCAAATTTTATGAATATATATATATATATATATAAAGAGTAGGGATCAAATTACACAAGTGTAAGTTATACCAAGTTTTACACCGCTAATAACTTTAGATCGAATGTGATTTTCATTAATCCAACTGTTGTATTATATTTATCATCTTGATTATCTATTTAAAATTTCATAAAATTTGAACACTGATAAACTGATAATCAAATGATTTTTTTTTATATATTTCAAATGTATATATGACGTTAATTTTGAGACATCTCAATGACATATCAAACAATTTGGATTAATATAAAATTATATATATATGATCTATATGATAGTAACTTTCAAATCTGACGGTGGATTACTTAATATAATGAACTATCTATTAAAAAGTAATTCAATGGTGTAAGACTTGATGTAATTTACCCTGGTGTAATTTAATCACTCCTCATATATAAATATATAATATTACAAGCTAGATTGTATTTTTTTTATTTTTCTAATTTACATTATGTAGAATTTTATTTCTTTAAGTTTTATTTGTACAAATTAAGTCCATCAATTTTTAAAATTAAATAATTTGGTTTCCCGTCATTTGTCTTCTACCAAAAACTCTCAAGTTCTTATTTTCAATCAAATATTTGGTAGTAAAATATTTGGTAGTTCATGATAGACTTGAGATATAAAAATTTTTAAAGGTTCACAAGTAAATTTCTTTATAGAAATTTAATAAAAATTGAAAGACTTTGTAAGAGGTGAACTTAATGTTTAAAGAGAGCAAAAATTTGGGTTTTTTAGGTAAAATTTGATATTTTGATTGGTCAGTTTTGAAATCAATAATATTCAAAATGATTTAGTCAATTCAATTTGTGGAGATGTTATAAGTAGAAGGTAATGATTTGAGGGTTTTAGATTATTGTTAGATAAACCAAATTTACTTAATTATAAAAGTTGAGATACTTAATTTTTGCTCAAAAATACTTGAGAGACAAAAATTACACATATATATCCAAACTAAAGGAATCAAAATTGTAATTAACCTGATAGAATATTATTAAAAGAAAATTAACCATTACAATAGACATAAAAATATTCCAATTAAATAAATACTAAAATAACTTTAAAAATATATGAGGAATCATTATTGACAACTAAAGTATTAATTGATTCGTTGGTTCCTTCTTTACAATTCAGGATTCGCGTTGTCCTTGGTTCGTTGATGTAATCTTCCACTCCAGAATTTTGTATTCCTCTTGTGCAAAGCAATAAATATTGTTTCAACTTCTAAAAATCCAAATCATACAAATTTCCTAAACATATAGAAGAGGGGTCAATCTGAAATTTGCTAAATATGGGTAACCAGGAGATACTTGGGCAGATCCTCACCATTGACATATTTATCTACAAATCTACGGTTCTTATTAGAAGGTTGTAACTTACAACCCTAAAAAGAGGGATATATAATAGAGCCCACCAGTATATGTAATGATGAGAAACTTGGTACTGTATTTATAATCCTTCATATTTTAGTAGTTTCATATATGAGGTGATCTTTGTATTTATAGTCCTTAAGAGTCTTTCAAGCTTCAATTGAAAAGCTCCAATGTCTTTTAACCATTGTTTTTAAAATTAAACCAAATTGATTAGGTGACCAGTGTGTTCAACCAAAAAAACTAATATTTTTAGAATTGGTGAAAATCAATAAAAAAATCAGTCAAACTGATTCAAAACTAGTTTCAAAATCCGTTTTGAACTAATCCATTTTAAAAAAATTAAAAAATTATTTATTTTTATTTTTTTACTTTTATTTAATTAAAAATTATTAAGCTAAATAAAAAATGTTAAAAATTTTACATAAATGTCTGATATTTTACAAATCAATACTATTGTTTTTCTTATAAATCAGAAATAAAGTTATTAATATTTAATTATTATTTTATATATCTTCATTTCTTATAAGTTTATATTATTTATAATTAAAATATTATATAATATTAAAAATATATATCAGTTTCATCGTCATTTAATATTCAACCACGATTGAATTATGATTGAAATATGAAAAAGTAACTTCACTAGTTGAATTGCCATTCCGGTGTTTAAAACATTGTTTTCAAACAACCTCAAGCACTTGAGTTCGATATTTTTGGAGCCAGAGTTTCATTAATTACATTATTTACTGAGTCATTTTTGCTACCGATTAATTAGTGAAAAATGTAAAGCTCACAACTTTTCAAGACTAAAGTATAACTTTTATCTAAGTTTAAATCATACTATATGCTTCATGTCTCCAAGAATTCTCTCCAAGAATTCAGAATCTCGTTCTTGTTACAGTAATGAAGAATACCAATCTCCAAGGAAAGTCCTCCCAAGAGGAAGACCAAGTACACCGAAGTACCAAGAAAGTAAAATTGCCGATAGCCAAGACATGGAGGAGGATAATTCAACTTCTACGGCTCAACAGAATTCATATAAGGAGTCCCTTTTGCAGCAAATAGGCATATTGACCAGCCCCTTATTGATGTGGATGACATCGAGGTGCCTGGTGAGGAGGATAGGTTTGTTGAGCAAGAGGTTGATATGCAGCAACCTCAGAGAAAGCAGTCACGGCCTGTGGTTCCCATAGCTGAAGATGAGTATAATAATTGGTGCTCCCCATGGAGGAATGCTCTGGTGGTGAAGGTGCTTGGGAAACGTCTCAATAAACATTTTCTTGAAAATCAGCTGCGCAGAAAATGGGCCTGTAAGAATCCTTTGAAGTTTATTGATATGTCTCAAGACTATCATCTTGTTTACTTCACTGAAAAGGAGGACTACACACATGTCCTATTTGATGGACCCTGGATGGTGGCTGATCACTATTTGATCGTACAGCGTTGGCGCCCTCTATTCTTGGAAGAAGCAAAAAAAGTCAAGAAAATAGCCTACTGGGTAAGAATTCCAGATCTGCCAATTGAACTATATAATTCTAGTTTTCTGTATAGAGAAGGAAATATTTTAGGGACAATGTTAAAAGTGGACAGACTCACTTCCATACATTCAAGAGGGAGATTTGCTAGAACCTGTGTTGAGATAGATTTATCTAAACCCCTAATTCCAGAGATTGAAGCTTTGGGTATAGTTTTGCGGATTGAATATGAGGGTTTACATCTCGTATGCTTTCAATGTGGAAAATATGGCCACAAGATGGAAGACTGTCTAGAATGCAATGAGGCAGAAATATAAATCAAACACAGGTCACCAAGAAACTGATCAAACTCAGCAGACAAGGCAAATTGTTCCTCAGAAGAAAGATGACAATAAAAGGGATATTGAGCATGTTCAGATGGAGACTAACCAGAATTTGGAGGAACAAAAGAATCAGAACCTGGACGAATTAAATCAGGTGATAGACTCTCCTTATGGCCCCTGGATGCTTGTCAAGAAACAAGCCCGCAAGAAACAAAATCCCCCATCAAAATCAAGAATTTCAGGAATTGAACAGGAAGGTCAAGAGGGTGGATCCTGATTTTCTCTTTTGAAGGATGATGATCAAGGGGAAAAAGTGCAGGAACCAGAATTACCAAACAAGAGTAGTAATTCAGCTACAATGATCAAAGTTAAGATTCCTACTGCTGGTAAGAATTCTCAAAGTTCTCAGTTGAAAAACAAAAAAAACAAGAAGGTTGAGCCAGGGAAACCCAAACAAAAACCTTTGTCACAAGCAAAACCAACAAAATTGGATCCTCCTATTCCTAAGCTAGTTAAGGAACCGTCCAGGAATGATCCTTCAACTTCTAACCAGGCTTGTCCGAGTGCAAAGGATATTCAGAGACAAAGAGAAATAGAACATCTTCACCATATGAAAATTATTCAAAACAAGAAGCAGAAAAGGTGAATTGTTATGTTTCAGTATTCCAGGGGTTGGAAGATTGGAGGCTATGTCATCTGTTCATATTTTAGAAGATAAAGGTAGAGGTAATTGCTGCACAGACTCTGAAATGGAGGATAGTATGCAATGCAAGGTAACCCTGAGTGTGAAACTCAACCAAATCCAAGTAAGTCTTTATGAATTATATAGCTAGGAATTGTAGAGGAATTTTTAACAAAGGGTTTGTTAGCCTAATTAAGGATTTCCGTGCTATTCATGATGCTCATTTAATCATCCTTATGGAAATACATGCTGGAGGTGAGAAAGCAAAAAAGGTAATAGATCGTATGGGTTTTGATTCCTATCAAATATATGATTCTCATGGGCAATCTGGTGGGTTTGCTATTCTTTGGGATAGCTCCCGTTGGAATGTTAAATTTATTTCTAACTCTAGACAACTTATTCATATGGAAGTTACATTTGGTTTATCTTCCCCTTGGTTTTTATCTGCTGTTTATGCTAGTCCTCAGATTATAAACAGAGCCAGTTTATGGGACGAGCTCAAATCTATTGCTTTATCTATGATTGAGGAATGATGTTTAATTGGCGATTTTAATTCAATTTCTGGAAATCATGAAAGATCGGGAGGATCAGATTGCACTCCTAATCATAGTATTCATCAATTTAATAATATGATCACTGATTGTAACCTTGTGGATGCTGGTTTCATTGGGTTTCCTTATACTTGGAGAAGGGGCAATCTAAGTGAGAGACTTGAGAGGAGCCTTATTAATATGGAATGGAGAATTAAATTCCCTAATGCTTCTATTATTCATTTACCTTTTTTTTAAGTTTGATCACTGCCCTATTATGATGAGTTTTGATTATGTTAAGCCTAAAAATCAACATAGAAGACCTTTTCGTTTTATTGCTGCCTGGTAGGGGTGTTCGCGAATTAGATTGGATCGATTTTGAGGCAAAAATCATCCAATCCAATAATTTCGGTTTTCTCATTTAACCATCCAATCGGTTTTTATTTTTTTTCCAAATCCAATCCAATATTAATCGGTTTGGATTGGATTGGATTCAGTTTCTTAAATAAACTAAAAAAATGAAGTTATGAAAGCAAAATTATGACATCATTACTAGTTTCCGAAATCGTTAATCACTTACCAATTTAAAGCCAAATAGTTATGCTTTACCAAATTGTTAATGTTTCTTGAATAAATAAGTTGTAACTTTAAATACTTAATTAGATATGAGAGTGGATCCCAATTCCATTGTCCATATAACAGTATCCGCTTATGATAAACCTTATATGATAAAAATATGCAATTATCTTATCCTATCATATAACATGCAAATTATTTGATGGCTTTCTTAATCTCATAATTGAACATTATTCATTAAATATAGTTGCACAATAATAATTTTTTTTACATCATTGCAGAAAAATAATATCAATAATGATAATATATTTAAATGTTTAGAAAAGTTTGGATCGGTTTGGATTGGATTGGTTCTCACAGGCAGATCCGAAATCGAATCCAATCCAATAAAAATTTCGGTTTTTTGCGGTTTGCGGTTTGTTCGGTTTGCGGTTTTTTTGGATCGGTTATTGCGGTTCCAATTGGATTGGATTGGATTTGAACACCCCTACTGCCTGGATTTCTCACCCTTCTTTTTCAGAGTTTGTTGGTGCTAATTGGGATTTTAATAAAGATTGGTCAGAAAATATATCTACTTTCAAGGATCAAGTTCAAAAATGGAACAGAGATACTTTTGGTCATATTGGTAGGAAGAAAAGAATTCTTATTCACAGAATGGAAGGTATCAATAAGAAAAAATGAATTCTAACAATCCTAGCCTTGGTCATATTCTCTACAAGTTATGGAAGGAGTATGAGGAAATATCTTTTCAAGAAGAACTACTTTGGTTTCAGAAGGCTAGATGTAAATGGATCTGCCATGGGGATAAAAATACCAAATATTTTCATGGCTCAACTCTAGCTAGACGTAAGAAAAACAGAATTGAGTGTTTAGAGGATGAAAATGGGGCTCTAATTACTGACAAAAATGTTTGGAGTCTATGGCTTCATAATTCTTTCATCATCTCTATACTGATTCAGATTTTTGTCCAAAATTTTGATTAACAAACTATTTTCCTGAATTGATTCCTGTTCATATAGATAGGTGAGTGCCCCTATTTCTAATGAGGAGATTAAGAAATCTCTTTTCACAATGGAAGGTCTCAAAGCTCCTGGTATGGATGGTATACATGTTGCTTTCTATCAATCCAATTGGGATGTGACTGGTAAGAGTATCTGTGATTTAGTTAAAGGTAATTTTAATGATCCTAAGCTAGTTGAAAATATCAATGAAACTCTAGTTACTATTATCCCTAAATTTGATGGGGCTAATAAGTTGACTCAATTTAGACCCATTAGTTTATGTAATGTTTCTTATAAAATCATTACGAAATTAATATCTATAAGGCTTAGACCTATAATGAACCATGTTGTTGGTCCTAACCAGAGTAGTTTATCCCTGGGCGTTAGAGTAGGGATAACATTATCATAACTCAAGAGATAATACATTCTATGAGGTGTAAGAAAGGAAAAAAAGGGCTGGATGACTATTAAAATTGATTTAGAAAAGGCTTATGATAGGCTTAACTGGGATTTTATTCCTGATACTTTAAAGGAGGTTAGAATCCTTGATCAATTAAGGAGAGTTATCATTTCTTGTATTTCTACACCTAAAATGAGAGTTTTGTTTAATGGGGAGGCCCTTGATCAATTTAATCCTTCTAGGGGTATTAGGCAAGGGGATCCTATATCCCCTTATATTTTTGTCCTTTGCATTGAGAGATTGTTTCATCTTATTAACTTGGCTGTTGAGCATAAATTTTGGAATCCAATAAAGGTTGGGAGGAGAGGTCTTAGAATCTCTCATCTTGCTTTTGCAGATGATCTAATCCTTTTTGCAGAGGCTAGTATTGAGCAGGTGGAGATCATTAACACTATTCTGGAGCTGTTTTGTTCTAGTTCTGGGCAAAGAGTAAGTAAAGATAAAACTAGAGTATTTTTCTCTAATAATGTCTGTATACAGGTCAGGGAGCAAGTGTCTAATGCTCTGGGCTTCCAAAGGACCACTGATCTTGGAAAATACCTAGGAGTTCCTATTATCAATGGAAGAGTAACCAAATCAACCTTTAACTCAACCATCACCAGAGTAAACAGAGGTTGTCAGGGTGGAAAGCAAAGAATCTATCCTTTGCAAGCAGATTGACTCTCTCCAAATTAGTTGTGACTGCAATTCCCTCATACTTAATGCAAACAACTTATCTTCCAACTTCTACATGTGAAAGTTTAGACAAATTGTGTAGAGATTTTTTGTGGGGTGACACAGAGGATAAAGAAAAATTCATTTGATTGGCTGGGATAAGATTTGTAGCCCTAAGTTGGAGGAGGTCTTGGGCTCAGAAAAAGCATAGATGCTAATTTAGCCTATATGATGAAGGTGTGATGGGGATTAATCCAAAATTCTCAAGATTTATGGGTTCAAGTTATTCGTGCAAAATATAATTGTGGTAATGCTTTACTACCAGTTATCAAGCCCAAGTCATCAGCTTCAAATTTATGGCATGGGATTTGTGCAGTTTGGAAGGCATTTGAAGTAAATTGTAGCTGGAAAATAGAGAATGGTAGAAATACCTATTTTTGGAAGCATGACTGGATCCAAGCTCTTGGTCCTTTACAGCAATTCAAGCTCCGCCCACTTTCTGATGATGATAGCAAGCTAGTTGTGGCTGATTTTGTGAGCCCTGATGGTGATTGGGACATGGACAAGATTGGGCAGGTGCTACCTGAAAATATTTGTAACCACATTAAAGGAATCTACCCTCCTAACTCAGAATCAGGAACTGACAAAATAATTTGGAAAGGCTCTCAAGATGGGTGGTTTTCTCTTAGTTCAACACATGAGAAAATTACTTCAGTCAGAGTTCAAGCTCCAAACCCTCTCATGAAGCAGATTTGGAGATTACAGGGTCCTCAAAGGATCAGAGTTTTAATTTGGAAATTAGCTTCTCATGGTTTATTAACAAACTATGAAAGATTTCGAAGAAAATTAATAGATAATTTCATATGTCCTGTGTGCTTAACTGAACCAGAGATAGAAATTCATCTTTTAGAGATTTCCCTCCGGCTCGATGGCTTTGGGAGCAATTTTACAATAATGCATTCAGAGAAAAAACATTTTCAACCCAGAATGTCAATCAGTGGATCAAGGGAGTATTATCTACAAAACCACAGGATGGGATTGCTAAGAAGAGACTTGATTTTTGGATACACTATAGAGGAAATTTGGAAAACCAGAAATGCCCTAATTTTTAACAATGGTGTTGTCAATATGGACTCTATGAAGTTTAGCATTAGTGCTCATCTCAAGTCTGCTATCCTAGCATTTAGAAATGAAGGTCGAAAATACCTGCTCGAGCATAGCCATTCCGCTTCGGTCAGATGGATTCCTCCTCCGCAGGGCTGGATGAAGCTCTACACCGATGGTGCTATGTCTGGCAGTAATGGTATCGCGACGTGCGGTGGAGTATTTAGGGATTTTTGGGGCCGATTCATTGTGGGATTTTGTGGAAATATGGGTGTTTACTCGGTGTTGCATGCAGAGAGATTTGGGCGATTCTGCGAGGGCTCAAGCTTGCGGAGAAGAGAGGGTTTGAGAAGGTAATCATTGAATCAGACTCTCTGATGGCTATAAATTTGATCAATCAAGGTTGCCCTAATAATCATCTGGCTTCTTCTCTGGTGGAGAATGTTCGAAGCTTAAGCAGAAAATTTAAGGGAATTTGCTGGCAACATACTTTCAGATAAGCTAATGGCACGGCTGACACCTTTGCTAAGTTTGGTTTGGGAAATGATAAGGGCCTAAGTAGTTTTGAGGAAATTCCTCATTTTGCCATTTTATCTTTTTTTTTTGATAGCTCTGGTAGTAGTATCCATAGACCTTTAGGTTCTAGGTAATTTTGTTTGTGTCTAGCCTTTTTGGCCCTTTCCCTCACCAAAAAAAAAGTATAACTTTTAGCTAGACTTTCCATTTGGGTGACAGACAACTTGTAAATGGTAAACGTCTCCCCTACCTTTGAGTTTTTCATGTTGGCACGAAGCTTTTGATTTACTTCACAGAAACCACAAACACTATGTTTGGTGGATTAAAATAAATAAAAATAGGAAAGAGAGAAATTATGTGAGGATAGAGATAAATTATAGATTATTTAATTAGTATAAGAGAAATACATAAGAACGTGAAAAAAAGTAAAATTGAGTTAGTTGATTTAATGAGTGATAAGGGAGAAATGATATTTATTTTATTGATTTTATCAAGTATTCTCATCACCCATTTTCATCAATGAATGGAAGTAGATAAATGATGATGAATACAACATCGTCACCATATGGATTAAAATTTCAAGTACCAAAATATAGAGAATTTGACTAGTTGAAAAAAAGAATAACATGTAAAAACTAAAACCAGAAACTTTAAATTAAAATACTTGAAATATAAGACAAAATACAAATGATGTGAAAATCAATAACAAAAGCAATTACGGGTTGGTTTCTCTTAATTCTTCCTCCATATATGGAATTCAAAAGTATATATATTCAACTTAGTGGTTATAACTCAATTCATAATCCAGTTCACAAGTATAGTTAAATCTCAATTCCTTGATGGTTTAACCCCCCCTCACTCAAAGCCCTAATTCCTTAGGTGAATCTAAGAAAGAATTACATTAAAATCAATAGTTGATGGAGATCACATAATATTTAACTCCTATCAATAGATAATTAGCCAATTATGTTGCTTATTTTAGATACAATTAAGTTCCTCCCCAATTTCCCAATTACAAGAGTAACTCTAAATTCATACATTGATTTATCAATTCAATGAAGCATTAAGACTGGAAGAAAACAAGGAAATTGAATCAAAACTCACTAAATTAAAACCACAAAAGAAATTTACATAGAGTTTGAATTACGATCTATCTATCCCTAACCTAAGAGATTTAGAAATCCATTAAAATAGAAAAGAAGATAGAGAAAAGGGAAGCAAAGTCTAAAGAGTTCAATCCATTATATTTGAAATCTTAATCCCAAAATGAGAGAACTCTTTGTGTTTCAACCCTAGTATGCAAGAAAAAAATGATAAAAACTTAATTATGACAGAAAAATAGCCTATTTATATATGTTGTCAATGCGTGTGGGGACACAACAACTCTGGACGTCCCCACACGCATGTACAGGATCCCTATGGCTTTCTTGTGTGCTCAAATTCCCAAATGCAGCTTCTTGATATACCCACACAAAGCATACACCAATCTTCTTATTTTTTTAATGCTTGTGTCCTCACAAACAGATCTTTACGTCCCCACACAAATTCAACAACACATTTCTTCAATCCTAGTGTCACTAAGAAAATCATTTTTAGCGACGACCAAAGGCTGATAATGAATGAGGTACAATCTGATCATAGTTAGTAAAAATGAGTTGATTATGCAATATTTCACTCCACCTTTGATCATTGGCAGGTTGCTCCCCAGGATTTTCACAAACGATGAGCTTTTGAACCCATATAGGGCCTAAAGTTCTACTAGAATAGGGGCAAAGAGAAGAGTCGAAGTGGTTATGATTGAAAAAGCATGACATAAACATCTTTAAACCATCAAGTGGCTTAATGATGGTACCAGAAAGAAGGGTGTAGGACAAGCTCTTGCCTGTGGGCTCGAACAGGTTTTGAGTCTTTGAAAATATAGAAGTCTTCTCTGGTAAAGTGGCTCGAAGCCAGAGATCTAAGAGCCAAAAATGGGCCATAAAAACTACCCAAAGGTCTAGGTTGCCTATACTGACCCAATACGTCAGAAATACATAAATACAAATGGCCTAGAAGGAGTTTGGCCAGATTTATTTTCCTGCCTTCATGAAGGCAATTGGCCAAGGGAAGAAGTCCTCGAGGATATTGTAGAGACCTCGTGCAGAAAACGAAAGTGGACAACCAAAGCCAAAGGAAGGCTACATGCTCAGAATCAGAGACTTCAGAGGACTCCGAATTATGGTTATTCGAAATGAAAGCCTTATACGTTAACCTGGTAACGTCAAGAGTGATGGGCTTCGAAGGTTCAGTGGTAGGGAGATAGGTCTCACCACAAGGGTTAAGTCCAGTAATGACATCTACATCCAGGAGGGTGGGAGTGATCATCCCACCAGGGAAAAAGAAGGTACAAGTACCTCGATTACAGAAATAAACGGAAGGCAAGATCAAATAGGTTTTGTATCGATCAATTGAAATACGAGCAAATTGAATCAGCTCATAAATCCCTAACATTTTCCATAAACCTCCCTTTTTCGATTGAACCTTGTCAAGCCAGGGGATATAGGTCTTCTTATCTACCATAGGGTAAGCCCTAAAGAGGTTCTTCTCTAGCTCAGGAAAATTAGCACAGATTGGATTCCGAAATGCCGAAATGGTCTCCAAGGGATAGAAAGCTTGAAAATCCTTGAACTAAAAGGTCCGGGGAGGATATTGTAGAGACCTCGTGAAACACTAGAGGGGGGGGTTGAATAGTGTTTTATAATTCTTTACAAATTTTCTAAAAACCTTAAAAAACAAGCAAACAGTTTGAGAAAATATTTTTTCAACTTCCGAAACTAGAAGTTCAGCAACTTGCTGATATGACTCAGCAGGTTGTGTAAAATTGATTTCGAAATATTTTCGCGTTAAAGATATTGATTTCTGCGTGGATTTATAAATGCACTTTTCAGTTACCTCCTTGGTTAGATAAAAAACTGAATGTAAAAAGATAAGGGTAGAGAGAACTTAGCCACAAAAATTTATCCTTGTTCACCCACAAACTCAGTAAGCTACGTCCAGTCCCAGGGCAAACACACCACTGGATTTCCACTAATCCCGCAAGATTACAAGTATTATTTGAACACAGCCTCTTCAAGCTAAACTCAAGTATTCTTTGAACACAATCTCTTCAAGCTAAACACAAGTATTCTTTGGACACAGCCTCTCCAGGCTAACAACAAGTATTCTTTGTTCCTCTAAGCCTCTTCAGGCTCTCAGACACTAAATAGTGTTTACAATGAATTTTGGTTTAAGTTCCTGAAGAAACTTAAACACGAGTAATCTTTGTACAGAGAGATAACTGAGTATAACTCAGGATACAAATGAGAAATTCTAAGTACAAGGAAATTCAAAGTAATTTCAGCAGAGTGTTGGCTGGATAAATTTTCATGTAAAGTTCGACCGACTCTCATTTGGGCTTTACCAGGGCTTCGCCAGGGGTTCATCAGCGGTTCGCCACCTTCAAAGTCTTCCATTAAGCTATATATAGAGTTTTGAAATGAATCCGTTGAAGAGTGCTTCATCTACCGTTGAGAGATAACATTAAATGCTCTTTGAGTCGTTGTGAAACAATCTTCTTTAAAGCTTCTGACTTTAGCAGTGTAGGTGTGCAGAAATGATTCAGTTCTGACACACAACAATTTGGCTCTTGAATTTGCTTGAGAGATTTTCTAGAACTTCAGCAAGTTGATGTTCTTTTCTCTCACTTTCTTCTTTGAATGAGTCTCACAAGTATAGAGAGACGGAATCTGTAGACCGGTTAGAAATCTTCAGAGTCCCGTTGTCTAATAGGTTTATTTCCGTTGTGAGACAAAGCAGAGGTAGCTTGTAGCAGCAGATACAACAGAGGTAGGTAGCAGCAGCGTTGACTCAACTTTTATGATAAAGTGTACTTTCTGCAAAGAAACTTTCCTTTTTGGTGAATATGATTTGAAATGCGCCAGAAAGCCTCTGTTTTATTCTTGCAACAAGTTCAGCTAAGTAGAAAGATTTACAGAGACTTGGGTCTTTCCATACGTTTTCAGGTGGACTCATCAAGTCTTCGAAAAGCAGCAGGACAGCTCAGACTTCAGAAGGTTGGATGATCTTCAGTAGATCCAGACTCTTCAAAGAGTTCCTCATTTCAGCAGGTTGGTCAACTTTAGAGAGTTGCTTCATTTCGGAGGGTTGCTCTTCAGAGAGTTGCTGAAACATGAAAATATACCTTCAAGTGATTCTGTACTTTTACCAATAATCTTTAACCAAATTTGTTATTCATTAAAACTTAGGATTGTGAGACTTAAACATTATTAATCACTTAATAATATTTTGAGACTCAACATTCTCCCCTTTTTTTAATGATGACAAATTTGCCTAAACTATCAAATATCTGAAGGGAATTTAAAATATAAGTTTAAAGAATTTCTCCCCCTTTATCAGATACTTGATCACATTGCATTGCTCCCCCTGCATATAAGATCTTCTTTCTGAAAACACTATGTAAACGTCAGATTTTGTTAGTTTATATCTCCCCCCTTTGTCATCAATCAAAAGGGTATACAGAGCAGTCTGAAGAAATCAGTGCATACTAGAGCAATAAATTTAGCAGGTAGATAAACTATTAGAGTAATAAAATATTTCAGAGTGATTCTGTAGGCACGCATATTTTAGCAAGATCATATATTAGAGAACTCATGCAAGATCAAATAATAGAGATATCAAGCATTTCAAGGAGTCATATACTAGAAAATGCATGAATGCATGGACATCAAACAGATAATGAAGTTCAGACAACACATGTTATAATATGAGCAAACACAGTCTTAAGTACAATGTGTGTGGCAACACATCATGGACTATCAATCCTTTTCCAACAATGCTTCCTTGATCAGTGTAAGCAGATATTCCTTGCCCTTAAGTATCTGGAATTGTTAGACAAATTAATTTCTTCTTGCCCAAACAAGTTCTGAAGATGCTCTTGTAAAGATAAGTTTTTCTAGCTTTTCTTTCTTCCAAGGCATCTGCAAAGGCGGCCACTTGCTGAAGTTCAGGAACATGATAGCTAGCAGCCAAGGGGGTTTCATCAGTAGTTCTCTCAGAATCATCATATTCTATGTTGAGAACTATAGACGCAGCACTGTGCTAGTCAGAAACTACAACTTGTCTTTCTGGGATAGAAGTAGGCTTAGTTCCTCGAATAGCTTTAGCCTCATTAGTCTGACCCACAATTTCAATAGATTCTGAGGGGACCGTCTGAACAGGTTCAGACTTGTCTGAGTTGTGCATTACTTTCAAACTGACTTAGAGAAGCTTCTATAGCAGGAATCTCCTTCTGAACTAGTTTAGCTTCAGCAGTCTTTTGAACATGCTTTGTTATTTCCCTTTTAAATAGCTTTTTCTTCTTTAATGACATAAGTCAAAACAGCAACCTCGTGTAACATAGGATCTGGCTGGCTTGTTGCAAGAGGCATCACTCTCAGTGGCTTCTCAGACAAACTACCACTAGGGGCATCAACCATCACGGCCTGTCCCTTAGGAGTTAAGGTAGGCTTGGTGACTTTAGTACCAGGCACTTTAGCATCCTGACCCACAATTTCAGTAGGTTCATTGTGAACCTTCTGAACAGGTTCAGAAGCTATTAGTGGAGTTACTTTAGCCACCTTTTCAGATGGTGTTGTCTTCTGAAAAGATGCTTCCACCTCCCTTACATGTTCCAGATCAGCAGAATCAAGAATTACCTGAGAAATCTTTGTTCTCTTCTTCTTTACCATCTCCTTCTCAGGGGTTTCAGCAGCAGGTTGGATTTCCTCCTTCCTAGCATCCCCTTGAAGTTCTTCCTCCAGAGTTTCCAGCACAGAGCTTTCCTTGCAGTGAACCACTTTTCAAAGAAAAGCTTATGTTTGAAAAGATGGATTGACAAACGTCTCATATTGCCTCTACATCAGTGTGCTTTAGACAGGAGTCATGCTTAGATAATGCATGTTTCAGACAATGCATGAGTCAGATATGATCATACTCAGATGATGCATGATTTAGATTGCATATAAGTTCAGACAGGAAAAACAGTTCAGCCAAAGTTATTCAATAGTTAATATATAAGTTACCCGTAGGGATACTTATGGATTTGAGTTGATAACGTGTAATTCCATGAATAGCTCCAAGTGTTCTCTCCAGTTGAAATGATCTTTTATGTTGAACATAGGAGGTCTGGTGACGGATGCTCCTTCATAGATGTAGGCACCATAGCTTGTTGAGGTTTCCATCTGGATATTCTTCCCTCAGCACTTGTTAGATGCTTAACCCGAGGTTGAGCTCTGAT
This sequence comes from Sesbania bispinosa, assembly GCA_026901365.1. Taxonomy (NCBI): domain Eukaryota; kingdom Viridiplantae; phylum Streptophyta; class Magnoliopsida; order Fabales; family Fabaceae; genus Sesbania; species Sesbania bispinosa. The sequence continues at coordinate 2,804,102 of QLOH01000027.1, read as the reverse complement.
ACCAACTGTTAGAACCACAGGAAAAACTAAAAGGGGGTTGAATAGTGTTTTATAATTCTTTACAGATTTTCTGAAAACCTTTAAAAACAAGCAAACAGTTTGAGAAAATATTTTTTCAACCTTCCGAAACTAGAAGTTCAGCAACTTGCTGATATGACTCAGCAGGTTGTGTAAAATTGATTTTGAAATATTTTCGTGTTAAAGAGATTGATTTCTGCGTGGATTTATAAATGCACTTTTTAGAACCCTCCTTGGTTAGATAAAAACTAAATGTAAAGAGATATGGGTAGAGAGAACTTAGCCACAAAAATTTATCCCGGTTCACCCACAAACTCAGTAAGCTACGTCTAGTTCCAAGGCAAACACACCACTGGATATCCACTAATCCCGCAAGATTACAAGTATTATTTGAGCACATCCTCTTCAGGCTAAACACAAGTATTCTTTGAACACAACCTCTTCAAGCTAAACACAAGTATTCTTTGGACACAGCCTCTCCAGGCTAACAACAAGTATTCTTTGTTCCTCTCTTCAGGCTCTCAGACACTAAATAGTGTTTACAATGAATTTTGGTTTAAGTTCCTGAAGAAACTTAAACACGAGTAATCTTTGTATAGAGAGATAATTGAGTATAACTCAGGATACAAATGAGAAATTCTAAGTACAAGGAAATTCAAAGTAATTTCAGTAGAGTGTTGGCTTGATAAATTTTCATGTAAAGTTCGACCGACTCTCATTTGGGATTTACCAGGGCTTCGCCAGGGGTTCACCAGCAGTTTGCCACCTTCAAAGTCTTCCATTAAGCTATATATAGAGTTTTGAAATGAATCCGTTGAAGAGTGCTTCATCTACCATTGAGAGATAACATTAAATGCTCTTTGAGTCGTTGTGAAACAATCTTCTTTAAAGCTTCTGACTTTAGCAGTGCAGGTGTGCAGGAATGATTCAGTTCTGACACACAGCAGTTTGGCTCTTGAATTTGCTTGAGAGATTTTCTAGAACTTCAGCAAGTTGATGTTCTTTTCTCTCACTTTCTTCTTTGCATGAGTCTCATAAGTATAGAGAGATGGAATCTGTAGATCGGTTAGAAATCTTCAGAGTCCCGTTGTCTAATAGATTTATTTCCGTTGTGAGACAAAACAGAGGTAGCTTGTAGCAGTAGATACAGCAGAGGTAGGTAGCAGCAGCGCTGACTCTACTTTTCTGATAAAGTGTATTTCTGGAGAGAAACTTTCCTTTTTGGTGAATATGATTTGAAATGCGCCAGAAAGCCTCTGTTTTTTCTTGCAACAAGTTCAGCTAACCAGAAAGCCTTATAGAGACTTGGGTCTTTCCTTACGTTTTCAGGTGGACTCATCAAGTCTTCGAAAAGCAGCAGGACAGCTCAGACTTCAGAAGGTTGGATGATCTTCAGCAGATCCAGACTCTTCAGAGAGTTCCTCATTTTAGCAGGTTGGTCAACTCCAGAGAGTTGCTTCATTTCGGAGGGTTGCTCTTCAGAGAGTTGCTGAAACATGAAAATATACCTTGAAGTGATTATGTACTTTTACCAATAATCTTTAACCAAATTTGTTATTCATTAAAACTTAGGATTGTGAGACTTAAACATTATTAATCACTTATAATATTTTGAGACTCAACATTCTCCCCCTTTTTAATGATAACAAATTTGCCTAAACTATCAAATATCTGAAGGGAATTTAAAATATAAGTTTAAAGAAATTCTCCCCCTTTATCAGATACTTGATCACATTGCATTGCTTCCACTGCATATAAGATCTTCTTTCTGAAAACACTATGTAAACTTCAGATTTTGTTAGTTTATATCTCCCCCTTTTGTCATTAATCAAAAGGGTATACAGAGCAGTCTGAAGGAATCAGTGCATACAAGAGCAATAAATTTAGCAGGTAGATAAACTATTAGAGTAATTAAATATTTCAGAGTGATTCTGTAGGCACGCATATTTAGGCAAGATCATATATTAGAGAACTCATGCAAGATCAAATAACAGAGATATCAAGAATTTCAAGGAGACATATACTAGAAAATGCATGAATGCATGGACATCAAACAGATAATGAAGTTTAGACAACACATGTTATAATCTGAGCAAACACGGTCTTAAGTACAATGTGTGTGGCAACACATCATGGACTATCAATCCTTTTCCAACAATGCTTCCTTGATCTGTGTAAGCAGATATTCCTTGCCCTTAAGTATCTGGAATTGTCAGAAAAATTAATCTCTTCTTGCCCAGACAAGTTCTGAAGATGCTCTTGTAAAGATAAGTTTTTCTAGTTTTTCTTTCTTCCAAGGCATCTGCTAAGGCAGCCACTTGTTGAAGTTCAGGAACATGAAAGCTAGCAGGCAAGGGAATTTCATCAGTAGTTCTTTCAGAATCATCAAATTCTATTTTGAGAACTATAGATGCAGCACTGTGCTAGTCAGAAACTACAACTTGTCCTTCTGGGATAGAAGTAGGCTTAGTTCCTCGAATAGCTTTAGCCTCATTAGTCTGACCCACAATTTCAATTGATTTTGAGGAGACCGTCTGAACAGGTTCAGACTTGTCTGAGTTGTGCATTACCTTCAAACTGACTTAGAGGAGCTTCTTTAGCAGGAATCTCCTTCTGAACTAGTTTAGCTTCAGCAGTCTTCTGAACATGCTTTGTTATTTCCCTTTTAACTAGCTTTTTCTTCTTTAATGACATAAGTCAAAACAACATATTTTGTGTGTTAAAACCAGGTGGTGGACCCCCATTCCTAAGTGTCATTATCATATTAGTATTCTCCTAACTCCACTTGGGGGAATTTTGACTGCCATTGTGGCTATCATGAGATTGTTCAGTGGCTAAGGAATTTCCTGAAGAAGTTCCAGAACCATTCTTATATTTGTTATTCCCCATTGTTCTTCTACCACTCCTTAAATTCATGCAACACTATAGAAAGGTCCCACTGGGCGTGCCAATTTGTTTATCCTAAAAATTAGTCTAAACAAATGTATCTCAAGAATAATCTGGGACGAGATATATACTGATCTTCTAATTGGTCTCTTTTTAGTATTGGGATCACATAGTATAAAAGAAATTGAGATGAAGATGGCGCAAGATAAAGATGGACAAGTTTCGTTTGTAATTAAAAGAGAAAAAGAACCAGAGTACATTAACACCGAAATTAAATTGCAGAATAGCATAAAGTACAAGGAATTAAAAATGCTGGTCTGCAATCCCTACTTGCTCGTTGACACTGAGTGCCTTGATCTCAGGACGGATGCTCTGGCTTCTGAGTGCTTGAGTCTTCAGTTTGCGGACCTTTGTAAACTCTTCCTTCCCCGTATTTATAGGCTTCCTCTATAACTTCTAGGAATTGCAAGTAACAACCCCAACCATCACGCCAACTCACCTCTCTCAACTTCCACGTTCCCACGTTCTTTAAGGTTGGAGTAACATTATTATGTAACTGCCCTTCAGATGTGGACCATGATATGGCGCGGTTTAGCTTCGATTCGAAAGTTTATCTCCCCTGAATGCATAACTTGATCCTTCTTCGAGTTGGGGATGCTTCCTCGAAGGTTGGCTTATCCCTTGGCTTCGAATCATAGGTTGGATCTCACTTGGACGCTCGGCTTGATTCCTCTTCGAGTTAGAGATGACGTCTTGAAGGTTGCCTTGCCCCTTGGCTTCGAGCTCAAAGTCAAAGCCCTTCACTAAGACTTCTTGTAACGTATTAGACTTTCCCTGCCGTCAAAAGACTCCTTTTGACCACCGTCCATTTTACTGCCATAAATCTGACCTCGTCAGTTATTGGACCAACTTGGTGGTAGTTTAATCCCAAGGGCTTCCTTCCTCCTTATAAATAGCAACTATTTTCATTCTCTGCTCATCAGTCTTTCTCTCATGGAGGGGTTTCTGATGTTGGTTGCTCTGTTCGACCCGATCCTAAATGGCCTTGTTGTTGATCAGGTCGACAGGGTGTCCAATGCCAAAAGCCACTTCATCTTTCCTTGAACGCTTCTTAGGTCGAATAGATCAACCAAAGTGAAGGGCCACGAGCCTTCAAGTGACTCTTCTTTGTTTCCACCCCAAGCACCTGTCATCCCTTTGCCTCCAACCTGAGAAAACATTTATGAATATCAGCCAGGCTAAGTAGGTGATGTAGGCATTAGAAGAGGGGAAGCTTATAGAGGGCAATTTTTGTATTTATTTTCCTTTTTGTAACCATATTATTATTAATAAAATAAGTTGGTTTTCTTTGATTGTTCTGTAGCTCTTCTTCTTATTCGAAGCATTTTATTTTATGACAACAGGTGGTAAGCTGCAAGACTCTGTTTGGGTAAGGGAAGAAAATGAGAACAAAGAAAATTGAAAGAAAATAAAAAATTAGATACTTTGGTGGTTTGGATGAAAAAAAAATGTAAATTCTTCTTCGTTTTGTTTGGTTGAGTAGAAAGATGAAAAGAAAGAAAATAAGAAGCTTGAGTAAAAACCATTTACCCTTAAATATTTTTAAACAAAAGATCACATTTTGTTTTCAATTCAAATTTACAAACTTTGAGAATTCTTGTAACCAATTCATTTGCAAATTTTGATAATTGATTGTAACACTACGAAATTGTACACAAAAACATAAAATGCATGTATTATTATATTTTGTTCTGGAGGAAATTGACCTCGACAGCTAGAACCGGCTTCTTCACGCCGCGCGTACAACCACGTAACTGAGGCGCGTTATTACACTTGCTAGAAAATAGTTATAACCTCCTAACTAATTCTCCCTCCATGTTTCACATATAAATACACAGCAGGAAGCCCATTTCAGGTACACTTTCATTCTGGATTTGAGTCTCTCACTGACTTGAGCGTCGGAGTCCCTGCAGGTACACCCTGCCCCGTCGTGGGTACGCCGCACTCGGCCGTGGATTACAAGAGGATTCAACCTCTTCAACCGGAGAACGCCGCGAGGAACACTTTTTGGATTCCCATCTTTTGAAAAATCGGATTCAAGAACCTTCAAGATCGTCTCTGCGAGAATGATTTCGGTTCATCCTTCAAGTTTCATTCGGTTCGTAAATTCTCCTCCAGGATCTTGGCAGCTTCTCCGGCGAACAACCGCGCCTCCATCGGCTCTGCCCTCCTTTTCCTGGTAATATCGTTTTCAATTATATATTTATGTTATATCCCGCATATTTGGCATCTCGTGTTTTTCTTTACTTTCTTTTACTTGTTTCGGCGCTGGTGGTACCCATAGTGATGATCAATCCACCGTCTGTAATTCAACGAAATTCTGAAGTACAAGAAATCGTCTGAGGGCAAGAAAACTAAGAAATACAAAGAATTCTTTCCATTCTGGGAAACGGAATTGCTGTTGGTCATAAGAAGCTTGAATTTCTGCGCGGATTTTGTGAGATTCGAAGGTTGCTGCTGATGAGATTGCCGTGCGGAGCCAATTCCGAGTTGATTCTGAGATGCCCCCAGCAAGTCATTCCGAGATGCCCCGTGGTGAGGACAAGTCATTTTGAGGATTTTGCTGATCAACGCGTGGCACAGAAAATGGCAGAAACTGCTAAAAAAAGCTGGAGGACGAGGGATATAACATCTTTAAATATTTAATGATATCAACATACTTGCTGGAAGATATTATAATGATTCGTCACGACATCTTATTTTTCCTCGGGTCTTGGCTGATTACTCGTCAGATGTTCTTATTTTAACGGATCATCTACATTTCGAGAGCTGTCAAAGTCATTTGGAGCGCTTGATTCCAAACGATTTGAGATTCAAGGCTTGTTCGTGCTTGATCTCACTCTTACAGTTCGCATTGTAACTTGTCTTCTTATTCGAAGCTTCATCCGAGATGTAAACAGGTGTGTTGCGGTAGCTCGGAACAGTAGAGACTTTATGATGATGCAGTTTGAAGAAGAATTTCATCTCGGAATTTTGACTCCGATCATATCTCTAGCAAATTAGTTGCGGCTTGTTATTGCCTTAACAACATCAACATTTTGACTCCGGTCATATCTCTAGCACAGTGCAGACGTGAATTTGGCAACATGAGTAACAAAAGCGTCCCTATGAGTCTGCATGCCCATCACAGCAGTAACATGCACCGCATGTCGAAATCCCTGTGAGCATAGAGACATAGCTACCATGTCATTGCTATGGTCAAGTGTTACACTGAATGTAGCCAGCATTGGCCCCCAACAGACTTCCACCATAAACTTCAGTATAGCTACATCTGTGACAACGTGATAGGCAGATTCCGATTTTCGGGAATTTGATTTAAATTGCTCCTGAATGTGCCGAAGGAGAAGTCCATCTCCACCAACTGCTTTTTCCTCATTCTGCTTCTAGTTCACAAGATTGAATACCATCCAATCCCAGCAATCTATTAAAGCTATTTGCTTGTTTACTTTGAGAATTTCGAAGCTTCATCCGAGATGTAAACAAAATTTCGATTCGAATTTCATTCCGAGATACCCCCAAAGGTGGCCTGGTCCGAGGATTGACACGTTGAGACACGGGTTGATCGTAGACTTCACTTTGAAACCTTAACCGCGGGATGCTTTGAAACAGGGGTTAGCAAAGTCTCACAATAAATCTAGAACAGAGGAAAGAAGTTGAACCAAGAAGGAGAATTCAAGGGTTAATTCCTGGATTGATGAAGTTCTGAAGTTACATGGATAGCGAGATGCAGACTCCTGGATTGATGTCGCTCGGAAGTTGCATCGATTATATATTTTGCCTTCTCTTAATATTAAATATAGAACTCTTTGAGACTGTGACCACGTGCATGTTTGCTCCGTGGTGGTTCATACACGTATGAGCTTGTCATGACTCCGAGATAAAAACGCCGCCCTTCACAATCTCATTGTTATTGGCCGAGTCCGGACATGCAAAGAAATAGACTGTACGAATTGTACGAGAAAAACCATGCCTAAAGAACTACAACGATGTCTTCGCTCCAAATTTTGAGGACGATGGAGTTGAGGATATGCAACCTCAAGTTCTCTTAAAACGTTTGTTCGTATTATTAAGTGCTGCAGCGGTGACTTGTTCCGAAATGACTCCAAGAGCTGCAGCAGGGGTTATTCATCTCCGAGCAGCAGTTCACAATCCTTATTTCCCATATGCCTACTCAGTGATAATTCCATGAAGCAATTACGTCCTCGTGAGCTATCTCACAGTTGTGTCCGCACTTGGCAAGAGCGGTGTGCTTCCTGTGGTCCTTCAGTGAGTGCCTCCGCGCCAGATCCTCGCTCTTCCCCAATTGACATTCTCGCTGAAGCATCGGTTCTCGCCGCCGGCGTATGCCGCCTCTCTGGCCGAGCAGCATACTCAGCGTGGATATACGGCGCCAGAGATGGACCAACGGACTCGTCCTCGGACTCCGAGTCGGGCTCCACGACGTGCCGCAGTGAATCGCGAAGAGCTTGAAATTCTGCCTTGTCGCCATTTCACCGCTTTGGTAATTGTACTGGTTGGTTGACACTGAAGGGGATATTCATCTCGTAAGAAGAAACAAACATGCTAACTAATTTGCTAGGTGAAACATTCCCCGTCAGATGGAATCAGAGAAATTATATTAGCACCTGGAATTACTGCAATAGTCTGAGAATTCTTCTAATGATTCTCGAGGGATTGTTTAGCAGCAGCGGCTCTCTGTGTGGTATCCAGAGAGGAAACCGACATATTAGGACCAGAGTCAAAATCACCGTGATCATGCTCCAAGTCAATAGCACCAAGCTTCACGGTCCCATCGTAATTAGTGTTGTTGATGCCGTTATTATTGGTGTGAGTAAGAACGAACTAGTTGACCGAGGTGGTCAATCCATGGATCGTCATAGGTCCGGCACAATCCCGTTCATTTCCATGGAGATCGAGGAGGTGCTCAAAATTCCAAAATGAAATTCTGGGATATGTGATTAAGCACCAAGCTTGCTAGTTAATTCCGTATTAATCCTGAGATGTATTTCATAATAAAAGCATTTCGAATTCCGAGAAATATAGTCACCACCGAGATCCATTTGAATTCCGAGATACTCGATTGTTAACGTGCCCGGGTTATGAATTTCTCGGATCATATACTGATTGACTTGTACATTGCTCAAAATTGCTCTGCGCGCTTGAACTATAAATCTAGTCTTTTGTATCTAGCTTGGGCTTATAATTTATTCGGATTGAGCTCTTGGATTGTTTACATCTCGGATGCATAAGGTCTTACACCTCGGAAGTTAGATTGTCTCTTTTACATCTCGGACTTCTTGTTTAATCTCGGGCACCGTCCCTCGACATCTCGGACACAATTCCTTGAGCATTTCGGGCGTAGTCCCTCGACTATCTCGGGCCTAGTCCCTTGACCATTTCGGGCGTAGTCCCTCGACAATCGCGGATACGCTGCTCGAGCAATCTCGGGCTTGTCCCTTGAGTATTTCGGGCTTAGTCCCTCGACAATCGCGGATACGCTCCTCGAGCAATCTCGGGCTTAGTCCCTCGACTATCTCGGGCTTATCCCTTGAGCATCTCGGGCGCGATCCCTTGAGTATTATGTCGGGCTCAGTCCCTTGATTATTATCTCCGTCTCCGTCTCAGCCCTGCGAGGCCCCGGATATCCATGTCGGATTTAGCTCCGTGACACCCCGAATTATTATCTCGGACCCAGTTCCATGAGATCTCAGAGTGCTTATCATCATCTCAGACTCAGTTCCTTGAAAGATACCTCAATATGTGCGCCCCAAACGAAACCAACTTCAATGGTTGACATCATGCACCGATTTAATATCAGCAAGGGGGCATCTTTTATGGCCTATTAGCGCCGATGTTATTCTCGAACTTGACAGTATGTAAAGTCGTTGTGCAAACAAATGGGCTAAGTTCCAAACTTACGCTGACACCAATTGTCTTTGCCAAAACGAAAATTACCTAGACCGGCTATACATGGCATGGGTAGTCATCTGCACCTAACCAAGTCAGTGAGAGACTCAATAAAGCGTATGAAATACAGAATGAAAGTGTACCTGAAATGGGCTTCCCGCTGTGTATTTATATGTGAAATATGGCGGGAGAATTAGTTAGGAGGTTATAACTGTTTTCTAGCAAGTGTAATAACGCGCCTTAGTTACATGGTTGTACGCGCGATGTGAAGAAGTCGGTTCTAGCTGCCGAGATCAATTTCCTCCAGAAAATATGCCCCTAACTCGGGTGCTTTGATATAAAGTATCTGACTTGAAATAGTCCGGAGTCATTCAGCTGGCTTGATGCGTTCTGTAATCAGTTGGGATAAAACCAGTAATCTGGATCAAAATCGATTTGCATTTTGATTGATGGAGTCCCGTAAACTTATGTACCGGTATACAAATTTAAACTTGTGTACCGTAAACTTCACCATATTATACTTCTCATCTAAACAATCAAGATTTTTACAATTTTCTTTCCTATATTATTTTCTTTATTTCTCTCCCCCATAATTTCACCCTTTCAAACACACCGTGACAGCTCCGTCTTAAAAATTATCACTCCCCAGAGTAGTGGCAGATTACGTGCCCACTTGATTTGAATGATGCATTTTGTCCACGTCATTGCATAATATTATGAAACTAGTAGTGTTTAATTTTAAGTTAAGTAACCAAAATGATGATCTATGTCTATCAAAATCACGATTTAAAAATTTTCCATCTCAAAGTCAATATCAATAATCAGACGTTTATAAACCAAACCTATCTATCAACATGCCGGGAATCAATCTTTGGGACTAAAAAAACCAGCAAGTGTCCAATTTCAACTAGTATTAATTTATTCCATAAAAGTATAAAATCTTTGATACGGTAAGATTATCATGTGGAATGAGAGGGTGTGTGACTCGAACTCGAGGCTCTCGAATTCCGTGAATAGTATGTGTTGGACTGTTGGTGCCGAGAAAGCTTCATCAACGTCATTCACTGTCAACTTAATTCCTTTTAGTAATTAATAACTTCCAAGTTCATTATTCACACTTGTTAGTGTTACCGTAACACACACGTTATATATTTCGGTCCTCTAAATTTCCCTATAAATAAAAACCAACCCCTTTTTTTCATTCTCAAATTCAATCCAACGCACTGAACCAACAATGGTGACGCAAGTTTCCCCCCGCCACCTGGAGCCGTGGCACAACCTCGCCGGAAAAGTCGTGCTCGTCACTGGCGCTTCCTCCGGCATCGGCCAAGACTTCTGTCTCGACCTCGCCCGAGCAGGCTGCCGGATCGTCGCGGCGGCTCGCCGGCTCCACCGACTTCAGTCCCTCTGCGATGAAATCAATCAAATGTCGCTGCCACCGGAGGTCGGCCTCCGCGCCGTCGCTGTGGAACTTGACATTTCCGCGGACGGGCCTTCGATTGACAAGAGCGTACAGAAGGCATGGGAGGCGTTTGGCCATATTGATACGTTGATCAACAATGCTGGTTTTAGAGGTAAATGGCAATGGTTGAATCTTGGAATTAACATTTGAGGTTCTTTGAAATTTATTTGAGAAATTAACTGATGTCATTTTTGCATTCCAAGTTTCAACAGAAAAGCCATAGCTTCTTTTATCTTACTTTGTTTCAGCTCCATCTCTTCCATATTTTTTTTTTCCTATTTCTCTCTTCTTGTTTATTTATTTTTCTAATACTATCAAACGAGGCGGTACTATTTTTAAATTATAATATATTATTTTCTTTTTATTTTTACTATAAATTACATTCTCTTTTTACTATTTCTTCTATTTTTTCTCATTCCAAATAATAATAATAAAATTTTCCTTTTCTCTCAATTTCCTTCTTTATTTCTCTTTATTTTTTTCTATTTTTCTTTTTAATCAAATAAACCATTAATGTCAAGTTGATGACCATTTTTACTTGGATAAATTATTATGTTGACATAGAGATACTATATGGTAAATACCAATGGATACCAATCAAACAGTAATGGAGTGGTACATGGGCTGAAGCCTCGTGGACTTATCTTCCATCTTGAAAATAATAGTTCTTTTTGAGAATGAGGAGTCTTCCTCATCTATAAACAAAAAATAATTCATTAAATTTTCTCAAATTCGGATAAAAAGTTAATAATATTTTTTAAATTATTCTTTTTAATATTTATTACAAAATGAATTATTGGAAATAAAGTGTAAATTAAATAAGGGTATTATGAGAATACTAACATTTAATAGAGTAGGGTCAGTTAAATTTTGCTTGTATTTGAGGCCAACAAAATTGAATTTTGAGTTGATTATATTGGAGTGATAACAATTGTTTTGGACCCTGAAATGTCCTATAGTAGAAATATTTAGAAGCAAGTCAAGCAACATCAACAAGAGTCCATTTATTAGCTTTATGGGTTGCTGACCTCATAATATTTCCTTTCCTTAATTAGTCTTGGTTTGAACTCAACTAAATTAATGATAATTAATTGCTATGAATTGTCGTGCTTCCTGATTCTTATGCTTTGAAGGAAGTACCAAATCATCGTTGGAATTGTCTGAAGAGGAATGGAATAAAGTGTTGAGAACGAACTTAACTGGAACCTGGTTGGTGTCAAAGTCTGTATGCAAACGCATAGGTGATGCGCAGCGGAAAGGATCAATTATCAATATTTCTTCAATTTCTGGTTTAAATTGGGTGCAATTTCCTGGAAGTGTTGCCTATTCATCTTCGAAGACAGGTGTCAATATGCTTACAAAGGTAATTATTAATATATTTTTTATAATTTTATTATTTAATATCATTGTAATATCTCTATAAATATAGTATTAATTTTAAATTGATTTACGTGTTTCATGTTCTCAATTTTTTATATAATTTTATATTTTTATAAATATATAGTATCGAGGTAATATTAAGAAATTCACTAATTATGGGCATTTCACGTGCGTGTACAAAAGGATTATCTCTATCTATTGGAGGTTACAATTGTGAGCATAAAACTTTGAGTATATAGAGGATAAATTTTCTTATTTGGCTTGACTTTTATCATTGTGCTCTAATTTAATTTATATTATCTTTTCATATTAATAAATAAAATGATTTTTTATTGGTTTTATTTACACTGATCAAACAAAGCATGTTGATATCATTCAGTTTTGGTGTAATTATATTTGGCATAGGTCATGGCATTGGAATTGGGGAGACAGAAAATCAGAGTGAATTCCATATCACCTGGACTTTTCAAATCTGAAATCACTGGTAATTTAATGGAGCAAGATTGGTTGTATAATGTGACCTTCAAAATAGTTCCCTTGAGAAGGCTTGGCACTTCAGATCCAGCATTAACATCAGTTGTTCGTTACTTAATTCATGATTCTTCTGAATATGTGTCTGGCAATATTTTTATTGTGGACGCTGGTACCACTTTACCAGGTGTGCCTATTTATTCCTCACTGTGAATAATGGACGGATCGATGATGTTAATTATATATTAATCTGATCTGAGTCATATTCGTGGAATTCGAGAGCCTTGAGTTCGAGTCACCTCTGCTCTTATTCCATGTAATATCTTGGCGTATCAAATATTTTTTCTTATGGAATAAATTAATAGTTGAAATTCGAGTCACCTCTGCACTTGTTTTTTAGTCCCAAAGATTGATTACCGCACGTTGATAGATCGGTTTGGTTTAGCGTCTGATTATTGATATTGATTTTGAGTTGGAAATTTTTTAAATCATGATTTTGTTTTGATAGACTCAAATCATCATTTTGGTTACTCAACTTAAAAATAAACCAAACTGACTATCTCTTCCAATTTAATCGTTCATTCGAATAAAACTACACATATTAGAAATGTCTTTTGAAATAAAGTTTAAATTTTTAATTTTACCCTTTTTATCTCTTTTAATATTATTAAGTTTTATTAATTTTTAATAGTGAGTTATTTATTAATATAAGTGTAAAATTTAAAAAGATATAATTATTATTACATTGAATTTATAAATGGACAATTAAATAAAAATAAAATTTTTCACTCAAAATGGACAACAAAAGTAGTATTATGCAATGACGTAAACAAATGCATCATCCAAATCAAGTGGGCACGTAGTCTGCCACTACTTTGGGGAGTAGTGATATTTTGATAGCCACACTGTGTTTGAAAGGGTGAAATTATGGCGAGACAAATAAAGAAAAAAACATAGGAAAGTATTTATCCCTTAATTTGGTTAAATAAATGTATCTCTTGAGCAATATAGGGATGAGATACAGATCCTTTTACTGGATTCTTTAGGTGTCGTTCTTAAGAGTTTTGGAATTGAGAAGTGAAGGAGAAGAAGAAGAAAAAGATATTTAACTGCTCGAATTGAATTTGATCATAAAATCGTACATTACAACTGTAAAATAGAAATATAAATTGCAGAAACATAAAGAGTACAGGGAAAAGGAAATGGTGGTATGCAGTTTCTACTTGCTCTTTGCAACAGGTCACCTTGATCTCTGGATGGACGCTATGACTTGTGTGCTTGAGTGTTTAGTTTGCCGATCTTGTGGCCTTCATCCTAATCCTATTTATAGGCTCCTTCCAGAACTGTTGGTAACTGCCTTCAACTGCTTATGGGTCATTCCTTAGATTGCTAAGTCCACCCATGTTTCCACGCCTCTCAATCTTGAAGAAAACTGTTCATAACTGCGGATCTGACGTGGACAAGTGAGGCTTAGAAACCGATCTTCGAATTTCAATCCTTTGAGCCTTGGAGCTTTGACCTATGTTGCTCTCTCTGTATTTCGAAATTATCCTTGGAGCTTCAAGACTGTTGAGAATCTAGCAAGCTGATAAGTGCCAATTATATGATTTATTCTTGTATTGTTACTACACTTATCAAGTCTGTATGGCTACCATGCGTAGCTAAACTCTCCAATAGGGTTGAATGTAGTTGATTCAATCCCCAAGTGTATGTGAATTCTCTTTATTATTTATGAATCCGTATTCTATGATATCGGTACTTTTATACTTTACTTAATGTGTAACTTCCGCCTGTGTGCCGGAGTTATAGGTTGTTTTTGTAAAATGTATTGGAAAATGGTTTTGTAAATTCAACAGCGAGTTTAGGGGAGCCTAGGAATAGGAAACTTGAATTCTGATTGGTAAAAGTACTCATAGTAGTCGCTATAGGAATATAGGGCGAATTGATAGTGTTAACGAACGGAAAAGTAGAGCAATCAAGCCGGGGTAATTTGTCCCCTGGAAGAACCCGTATGGATTATCTTCGAGTGTTTTGCTGCTGGTGACTCGGGGTAAAACAAAATAATTTGGCTAGGGTATTATAGAAATATATTCATAAATAATATTGGGATTCACATGCATAAGGGGTGCGATGATACGAAATTCAATCCTGATCCAAGTAACGCTATCTTACCTTATCTCTATGATCTCATCTATTTTATGCAATTTAATTTTCGCGCAACAATCATAAAAAATCATCTCTTACTTGATAGTCTGATCACTAATAAATACGAAGTGAACCGTTCCAGGTGGATATGATACTCTTTACTTACTATTATACTGCTGGAATTTTGGTACGCTTGCCTAAATCCCATCACAAGCGTACCAAAATCCCAGCAGTATAATAGTAAGTAAAAGTATCATATCCACAGGGAACGGTTCAATTTATAAAGATTAGTGGTCACAACTATCTAGTGAGAATACGGTTGTTGGTTGTTGAATTGCAAAAGTAAATAAAAACAGAAAATAAATTGAGTTAAGTAGAGACAGTTACTTGGACTAGGATTGAACTTCGTTTCATCGCACCCCTTTCGTATGTGATCCCCAATATTATTTATGAATATATAATTATGATACCCTATCCAAACTATGTTATTTTACCCTGGTTTCCACAGTGATAAAATACTCAGAAATAATTCATGCGGGTTCTCCCAAGCGACAAATTACCCCGGCTTTAATGATTTGTTTTCAGTTTGTTAACACTATCAATTCGTCCTGGTGTCCACAGTGACTACTATGAGTATTTTTACTAATCAGATTTCAAGTTTCCTATGTCTAGGCTCCCCCAAACTCGCTATTGATTTTATAGAACCACCTTTCGAATGCGCCCCATAAAACCAACCTATAACTCCGGCACACAGGCGGAAACTAAACATTAAGCACAGAATAAAAATACCGATATCATAAAAACAGGGATTCATAAATAATAAAGAGAATTCACATACAATTGGGGATTGAATCGACTACATTCAATCCTATCGGAGAGTTTAGCTACGCATGGTAGCCATTACAAACCAATGGAGAAACCGTCACACTTTTCTCCAGCCCTAGCTCTACTCTGCCGTCTCCCTTGGGTCTCCTAGACTTCCTTTTATCTTTGCAAAAGGTTCTTTAAATAGAAGTTGGAAAGCTTATCTGAAATCTGGAAGGAATCTTGTTGGAAATCTTATCATAAATCTGTTTCCGTATTCCCGCGCTTCAACCTGCGCTCAGCGCAGATGAAGCACAGGAAACATAGAGCAAATTAATTTCTGCACTCCACTTGCGCTCAGCGCAGGTGGAGCGTATTTCTCGTTCCAGCTTTCCCTGATTTCCTCTTTTTCAGTCTGATCTCTTCCTGATCTTATCCTTGTTTGCTTTGCTTTCCTTATTTCCCTCTTTTTGGCTTGATTTTATGTTGATTTGATCTTCAAATTTAAATTGAGAAAGTTATCTTCAGAATCCTTGTTTAAATGACTGCTGATTTTATCTTGATTTGTTGCCATTTAAACTCTCATCTGCAGATTCTCTCTTCAAATAAATGTTATCTTGTTTCTCCATTTAAAACTTGCCCTTTTATCTGCAAAATCAACAGATTTTCTATCAAAATAACATCATATTCAAATTCAAATCAAATAATTACAAAATATGCATTTATTACTAAAAAGAGGTAATTTGGGGCATAAATTTACTATTTTACCCTTGATAAGTGCAGAAATTATACTGTAAATTATCATATATTTTTCACTTATGAAATTCCCCCTAACTTAGCTTCTTGATTGTCCTCAAGAAAGAAAACCTTTTGCAAACAAAATGGATTCAATCCCCATGTTAAGATTCTCAAGAATAAGGAAATAATTTCATCACCTCTTGCTAGGCAACTGTCACTTTCCAAATATCAGATTAAAAGTCAGAATCAAGGGATATTACCAGTACACAATCAGGATAGGATAAAAATACATTTAAACTTTTTCAGAAATTGCAACCAAAACAATAAGTGATAAATCAATGAATTCTCTCGTTCTCACGGGTAAGTGTTTCCCTCAATTTTTCACAGTAGTTGAACAACTAAAATTGATAGTCATTTCTGGTTTCTAAACATGCACATGGAAGATTATGAATCAAAAGGTCTTTTCTTGGTTGTAATTTGGCTGGGCTATCAAGAAATCATGGTTTTTCTGGATATGCAAAGAGAACACTAGAATAGAGAGCATCTTTAAATTTTTCTTGGACTTGAAATTTCTCTCTATTCTTCCATTTCATTCTTGATTTGTATCATTTCGCTGGCCTCTTTCTTTGTTTGATAATTCACTCCCCCCAACTTATTCATTTTTATTCTTTTTTCTTTTTTATTTTTGAGGGAGTGATCCTCTTTTGCTTTCTTGTGCCTGCTCTTTGTATTTATTCAACTTTCAAGTAACCAACCAATTTCTCCCATTTTATCAGATTGCACCTTTGCTCTCTATCCCAAGTGCGTAGGGGACATGATATAGACATTATTTTGGATAGGGTGCATAAGAAAAGAAACATTAAAGCTCAAATGGGTTACCAAAAAAAATTGGAAAAATTTTTCATGGGTTGGATTTTTGGCACTGAGGAAACAATTAATAATCAAAATGTTGCCTTTATCACTTCCATATTTTTCATGTGCAGAATAAAATCCAAAAACTCAAGCAATAGCAGTTGACAAGCAACAGTGAAAACTCTGAATTCAAGTGTTTGGTCTCACAACTCACCGACTTTTGGCTAAATTCCTTGATAAAGCACTTACTGAAATTAATTAACTACTCTAATATATTTTCCTGCATAATATCCTAATCCTAACTGATTATGGAGTTAATCACAAAATTCGTATTTCTTTCCTAATTAAGTTAGTTAGACTGCCTAGCTTTGAGATTTTAAAATTAATTCCTTAAATCCCTATTCCTAAAATCTAAAAAAATTGAAATATAAAACAAAAATCCTAATTAACTAAAAAAAATAATCATAAAAAAAAGAAAATAGAAAATAAAAGAACGAAAAGAAATAAAAACACCAATATCAATCTTCGTCCTTTGTATCCTATAAGTCCTCGTTCTGCTCTCCAGTTTCTGCTGCTTTACCTCCCCCTGGATGAATAGGCCTGTCCCCAGGCCACTGCAAGAATGTCCGGAACTCATCAAGCAGCATGCCTGGGTATGTGTCTGGTACAAATGCTTCAAAAGGTGGGAAATCCCTCTATGGATATGGTCTGAAAGCTTAATACTTTGCAGCAGCCTATGCATTTTTTGAATCTTATGGGATCATAATGGGGTTCATCTCTGACCCTCTTCCCTATGCCTTCTCCTCGTGAGCTAGAGCCACGGGAAATGCCAGCAGTGTATTTGATCCTAGGCATCTGAAAAGTCAAATAACAACAGTTAGTTGCTAAAAACACATTTATTTCAATGATGCCTTCTTGCAAACACTAATTTACGAAGAACATGGAAGCCTATCATTAACCAATTTACATGCAAAATTCAGAAGACTTTCAAAAGAATCAATCTATTCATAGCAGAATTTCAGTTGCACTTGGTAATGGCTTCCTAAAAATAGAACATACCCATTTGTTTTGCAAGCATTCAATCAATCCATGGAAAGTTAAAGTTAAAATTTTGCAAGAAACAAAGCATAACACTTTCAAATTCAATAACTCACAAAGCAAAGAACATTTCAATCAAACAACTTGTTCTTCATGTTCCACACAACCAAAATCATATCCAAGATAGCAATAATCAACAATATACACATTCACAATCCTAAGGTTGCTATCCTAGAGTTCAAATCATAAAAACAGAGTAAAATGAAAATTTCAATTGGTGAAAACTACTTTGAAAGATTCTAAAATGAATGAGGTTTGTAAGTGGAAAAAGTGAAAAGAAAGGTTTAGGAAGTAGAGAAGGTACAGGAGAAAACAGGTGAGGAAGAACGAATTACTTCCCCTTGTTTTTTAGTTCAATTTAAGTAACAGCGCGTACCTGCGCTCAGCGTGAGTGGAGCACGAGTTTCAATTTCAAAAACCTGTACCACTGCGCTTCACCTGCGCGCAGAAAACAATGACTAAAATTGCAATTCTGCGCTTTACCTGCGCTTAGCGCAGGTGAAGCGCAGAAAACAAAATGAAATTTTGCAATTTTCAGTCAAGTTTTCTGCTACTTCCCATTGTTTAAAAAAAATTATTTTCCACAAACTTATTCCAATCAATTTTTAAAATTTCCTAAATCCTAAAATAAATGAAAAATCCTAATTAACAAACAAAATTGAAAACAATTGAAAACTTAAAAATCTCTGGTTTGCCTCCGAGGAAGCGCTAGTTTAACGTCATATAACTTGACGCCTGTTCTTTTTCAAGGTGGGTGATACTGAAATGCTTTAGCGAGCCTTTGCGCTGCACCTTTGACTCCTTTGGGCAGTGACCCTATACATATTCTTTCCTCGGACCAATTGTGAATGTGACTTGAATTTACCCATTTGGTCTTGTGTTTGGAGTTAGACCATGTTGCTGACTCCTTTGGCCTGACCTTTCTCTTTTTTGGAGTCTTGTGTTGATTTGTATGGGTCTTCTCCTCCTGAAGCTTAGAAAATTCAAAGTTGTCAGATTTTACTCTTTGTGCTTCATAAGGGTCTTTGGTATGGAATATGTCTGACCACTTTGTCCTCATTCTTACTTTAGGCCTTGAATTTGAATTTCTTGGCCTGATTTTTCTTCTCTTTGCTGTGATCAGGTCAGTGTGTTTGCAGGCCTTTCTTTTGTAAGTCTTGGAAGGTTGATCATTTGTATGCTGTCTGTCTTTGCCTTCCTTTGGAGGGTTGTCAGGACCTGGTGAATCCTTCACTACTTCCCCTCCTCTCTTAGTTCTTTGCTCGCTCTTTTTCTCCTTTTCTTGTTCTTTTTCTACAATTACATTATGTACAATCTCATATGTTTTCTTCTCTTTCTCCCCTTCACAACTATTTTCTTCTTTTAGCACATTTGTCTCTGTTCCATCCTCTCCTTTTTCTTCTTCTACTTCTGCTTCACCTTCTTCTTCTTCCTTTTCTTCTTCAGCTTCTTCTGATTCCCTTTCTTCAGCTTCTCTTTCTTTGTTTCTTCAGTTTCCTATTCTTTAGGTTCCTCTTTTTCATCAGCCAGATTGTCATTGATTCCTTCCCTTATCCGTTGAACAATGTCGTCACACTGCTCTTCGAGATTGGGTAGTGCATTTGCAGAGATCTGTTCTGATTGTTGGTTGGCTCTTGTTTCTGCTACCTGCTTCAGTAAAGCGTCAATATATCTTCTTGCTTCTTCTCTCTCCTTCTGAAATTGTATATTACCATTTAATTCTTCAAGACGCTCATAAAATTTTGAGTCCCTTTGTTGATCTGAAGAGTAACTTTGCTGCTGTTGGAAAGAAGGTTATATGTAGAATGAAACATCATCTTGGTGCCACCCAAAGTCCTGATTCTGGCTATTTCTGCATCCTTGCGAGTTGTTTGCAAAGTTGTTGCTATTAGAGAAGTTTCCTAGTCTTCCTTGATTGCCCATGTAATTAACTTGCTCTTCTTGAATGCATGGATAAGAGGAGTAACCATTGGGATGGTCACCTCCACAAAAATCACAAATTGATTGTGGTGACTGGACAGGATATGAGTGCACTGTTTGCAATTGCTGAGGAAGGTTATCTAGCAGCTTGTTGATTGCTTCTAATTGCTGCCTTATAATCTTATAATCTGCCCTGATTTCATCTGCAGAAGTTTGCATGTGGGACGAAACAACATCATAAATCTGTCTGTTGGAAAAGTACACATATTCTCCAAGTGTTCTTCTTTTCCATTCACTAGCCATGATTGGTGCAGCTTTCAATTTATTTGGGGTGATTGATCAGAGAGTGTTGAGATTGTATCTTTGAACTCGTCCTTTTGATGTCTTTTCAATTTTAGGGTCAAATTCCAATATCGCTCTTGGTACCTGACCTTTCAAAAGTATGAATCACAAGGACTAGAACAAGGGTTAGTTAGAAAATAAAGATAAAATAAAAAGAGAAAAAATTACTACAGAAAAAAATTACAAATACAAATATTTACAACTTGATAAGATAGACCTCCCAAGTTTTTAAAAATTGATACATCGTTCCCCGGCAACGGCGCCAAAAATACTTGTTGAGAATCTGGCAAGCGTACCAAAATCCCAACAGTATAATAGTAAGTAAGAGTATCGTATCCACAGGGAACAGTTCAATTTATAAAGATTAGTGGTCACAACTATCAAGTGAGAATACAGTTGTTGGTTGTTGAACTGCGAAAGTAAATAAAAACAGAAAATAAATTGAGATAGGTAAAGACAGTTACTTGGACTAGGATTGAACTTCGTTTCATTGCACCCCTTTCGTATGTGATCCTTAACATTATTTATGAATATATAATTATGATACCCTAGCCAAACTATGTTATTTTACCCTGGTCTCCACAGTGATAAAATACTCAGAAATAATTCATGCGGGTTCTCCCAAGCGACAAATTACCTTGGTTTTAATGATCTATTTTTGGTTTGTTAACACTATCAATTCGCCCTGTGTCCACAGTGACTACTATGAGTATTTTTACTAATCAAAGTTCAAGTTTCCTATGTCTAGGCTCCCCCAAACTCGCTATTGATTTTATAGAACCACCTTTCGAATGCGCCCCATAAAACCAACCTATAACTCCGACACACAGGCGGAAGCTAAGCATTAAGCACAAAATAAAAATATCGATATCATAAAAATAGGGATTCATAAACAGTAAAGAGAATTCACATACAATTGGGGATTGAATCGACTACATTCAATCTTATCGGAGAGTTTAGCTACGCATGGTAGCCATTACAAACCAACGGAGAAACTGTCACACTTTTCTCCAGCCCTAGCTCTGCTCTGCCGTCTCCCTTGGGTCTCTGGGACTTCCTTTGATCTTTGAAAAAGGTTCTTTAAATAGAAGTTGGAAAGATTATCTGAAATCTGGAAGTAATCTTGTTGGAAATCTTATCAGAATTCTGTTTCCGTATTCCCGCACTTCAACCTGCGCTCAGCGCAGATGAAGCGCAGGAAACAGAGAGCAAATTAATTGCTCCTCTCCACCTACGCTTAGCGCAGGTGGAGCGTATTTCTCGTTCCAGCTTTCCCTGATTTCCTCTTTTTTCATTTTGATCTCTTCCTGATCTTATCCTTGTTTGCTTTGCTTTCCTTATTTCCCTCTTTTTGGCTTGATTTTGTGTTGATTTGATCTTCAAATTTAAATTGAGAAAGTTATCTTCAGAATCCTTGTTTAAATGACTGCCGATTTTATCTTGATTTGTTGCTATTTAAACTCTCATCTGCAGATTCTCTCTTCAAATAAATGCTATCTTGTTTCTCCATTTAAAACTTTCCCTTTTATCTGCAAAATCAACAGATTTTCTATCAAAATAGCATCATATTCAAATTCAAATCAAATAATTACAAAATATGCATTTATTACTAAAAAGAGGTAATTTGGGGTATAAATTTACTATTTTACCCTTGATAAGTGCATAAATTATACAGTAAATTATCATATATTTTTCACTTATTAAAGACCTTTATCCGTATCACCTAAACTCGAAGTTATTGGTCTTGAACTTGAGACCAATCCATAATAAAAGAACCATTCGAGGCTCTAACTTTATTGACCATGCTTTTCTCTAAGACTTAGTGAAATTAATATTTTTACCCCCAACAAAAAAATTGAAAATCTTGATTGTTTAGATGGTGAATCTAAGAAAGAAAAAATGGGAATGAAATCTATTAAAAAATTTCTCCTGACATTTGTGGTTGCTAGTTATTTACTACTTCATTCCAACGAATGAGAACTAGAGGATTCTAATATATGTAAATTCAGAAAAAGAATAAAGCTTAATAATACTTGCAAATAGATTCATCAATATCTTATAGACCCTCTTCTACTCTCAAATTCAAAACATGCGCACAACAACACATGTGAATATAATCTCCCTTAAGAACCAAACTATTCCAAGTCATCAACCTTTTCTTGAGATATTGGATCCCAACGTCATTAGATGAGGCATTATGTATTTTCAAGCTAAGGACACGAGTTAACCCTCAACCATTCAAACAATGCTCCACTTTCTTAGCCATATTCTTCCCCGAATGGTTAGTGACTTGTCAAAAATTCAACACCTACTTTTGCAGCTTCTACTCATTGTCTATGAATGTCTGATCAAGTACATATAGCTTAAATTATGAGAAGACATCCACATGTAATAGGTGAGGCACGATTCAGTTTTAAAATGTTTTTAAAAAGTGGTTCAAACAATTCAGATTTCAGTCAACTATTTAGTTATTTATGGACCGGTTCAATGTGGATTATAGTGCGGTTCAGTTTTAATGGATTTTCTACACATGCCTACATTCTTATTATAATTTTGTATACAATAAATATTTCATTATTAAATTTACTTTTGATTAATTAGCTCCAGTTTCTATTACTAGTTTCATAAGCTTACGTATCATAGCTAGGTGTTAAATTTATATGTTTAGTTTTTATCAAAATCCGGTTCAAATTCTATACAACAAATTAACACAACATTAAGGGTGTCCATGTGTTGGGTTAAGTTGGGTTTGGTGATTGTTTTCAAAAGTCTCATGATGACCAAGTCCTCAACCAAGTAAGTCTCAAACCTAGGCATCAGAATGTGTCAGATATTTTTACCTAGAAAAAATTCTTTATATAGGTCACCTTTGGGGCGACCAGGTTATTGTTGGAGCTTCATAACGGACTAGTGGTATTTTGGACCCAACCAGTCCGGCCGGTCAGTTTTCTTTGCTTTTTAATCGAAACCCAACCTGAACCAACTCGATTATGTTTGGGTTAGGTAGTGGAGTTCACATAAAAAATAAAAGAGATGAAAATAAATAGAAAAATAAAAAAGAAACACAAAAAACATGTAGTTGGATCGGGTCGGGTCCAATTGGAAAAAATTGAATATTTTATTATTTATATCATTTAAATTACTTTTTTATTTTTATATTTATGGTCGATTTGGGTTTGGTTATTTAGGTTTGAAATGCAGAAACCCAATACCCAACCCAATTAAGTTTCATGTCATCGAACCCGATTTAACTCGATAACCTGAACTAACTCATCTTTTTTTTGGGTTGGGGTTGAGTTAATTGGATATATCCAACCCATGTGCAAGTCTTACACATCATCAATAAGTAGCCACTGTTGTAATTATCTTATAAAGCTCCTAGGCATGATTCTTTGTTATGGTGGGAGGTTGAAACATATATACAATCCTTAACTATGTTGTATTTTAAGTTAGTTAAATAATTATATATATATATATATTTTATGATTATAGCAAAAAAAAAAAGATAATTTTTAAATAATTTGTTAATTGAGTTATAATTATTTTTTATTTTTTAATATTTTACACTTAATTAAAATATAGATAATGAGTATGAGTATGTAGGCGAATATGAATAGAAATATTAAAATTGTCACTTGCATGGATATAAATAACTGCTGAGTATGAGTTTGGAATTTGATACTAATATATAATACCAGCCAATGTCTATTGCTATTCCTACAACTAATAATATATACGATTATATGTCATTTTTAAACATCGGTTATAATAAGATAATGAGTTTAATATATATAATGTTAGTGTAAAGAAATTTTATACAATTATCTAATTATGTGTTGTTACATCCTTTATTGAATTTAATAATACGTGAGGTGTCACATTCATTAAATGATGTGGCGGCACTCCATTAAATATCTGTGTAAAATTTCTTTACACTAACAGTGTATATTAATTAAATTCTAAGATAATTTATTTTTTCTCTTCAAACATCTCAATTCACGTTCTCTAAAAGATATTTAAATCAACTTCAATTCTTCAACCATCCACTTTTGGCTAGTATTCAACGCTTCATTTATGAAAATTGTGTTATTTAGTATGCAAAACATATATATGTAATAATAGTAAAAAATATTTTTTAAAAAAAGAAAAATAGTTGAATTGTTTTATAACTAAATTCCTGCAAAAATTAACACCGTACCATACATTATTCAAATTAGGGTCCATTTGATTTACAATTGAGTAGAATTGATCCTATAAATGAATGGTTGAGATAACCTGTTTGTTTTAAATTCTGACCCAATAAAACCATGGTTTTGTAGAATTGATTTTAAATCACTTCCGTCTAACGTACTTCGTAAAGCGTGCATCATCCATCTCAACCATTCATTTCTAGAATCAATTCTACCCAACTGTAAACCAAACGGATGATGCACACTTTACGAAATACGTTGGACGGGAGTGATTTAAAATCAATTCTGTGAAACCATGGTTTTGTTGGATTAGAATTTAAAACAAACAGAATATAAATCATTGGTGCTCTAATAATACCGACTTCTTTCCTTAATTACAATATGTTACTTCAAATAAGGAGTTGTGTCTCATTTAGCAACGCAGATTGAGACGGTAAAAAGAGCTCCTAAGTTCGATCTCTCCCCTATAAATACATTTTTAGGGAAGGGTAAGAAGCTTTAATTAAAACTAAGCCATGAACAAGATTGCCCCTGATAATGATAATAGGGGTTACATATGATTTGTTAGCATAAAACCCTCTAAGATTTGGTTTTAATGACAACAAACATTTTGATCAAACTTAACGTTTTCTGTTCTTGAAGTTACTGATGTTTTATATGTGAGATCTTAGAAAGACAAAATTCTCATGAAGAACTCAGAAAGATCAGAAGAACCACGACCAAGCTCAGACTGAGATTGAGAGGCAACCACAGATTGGGACTGGTAGTAATCCTCAGACTTAAGATGAAGATAAAGGTCAGCCTGAGATTGGGCAATCAATGCAAGTCTTTCCTGAGATTCAGAAAGATCAGAATCCTAATGACAAGAAACATCAAACTTAGAATTGTTTATGGAGAATGGGCAAAGCTTAGATGTTCTATATGCTGAAGGAAATTTCAGAAGAAGGCCTTAGACACATTCTTTATCAGAAAGTCTTCAGAAGCTTAGAATGGTTGAATTTGAAGATAGCCTAAGTTGAGAGAGGTGCACATCAGAATGAAGTCTTAGCAGAGTCTCTACTAGAAATGCCAATCATCAAGTCAAGTCAAGATGAGCTCAAACAGTGAACTAAGTTGCATCAAGAAGACCAATATTTGAGACTCAAGATAAGCGGAAATATAAAAGATAAATATCTGAGATGTCTTGTTTCTACTAACAGTGTGCTCAAGTATTTGCAGAATTTAGCTTCTCATATTGCAGGATAATTTTCACATGTGTTAGGACAAGCTGAGATGCTAAGGAGACTTGCAATCTAAAAATAACACTTGAGACGCAGACTTAAGATCATATGCAGACTCAAGTACAGATGCTATCTCAAGTTCAGATGCAGACTCGGTCTAAGAATTAGCTTGAGACAAATGCTCAAAGATGATGCTCATGTACAAACTTAAAAGGAAGGATCAAAAGTCAGATGCAAGATCTGCCAAGAGATGAGACTCTAACTTAGCTTCAGAATCAAGAGATAAGATCAGAATAGAAGATGCTAAACAAAGAAGAGATTCAAAGTCAGCTTGAGACAAGCTCAAACTGTAAATTCAGATTGAGACAGGCCCAAATTCATTGTAAGATCATATTCAGTCCAAGCATGACAAAGAAGCACCTTGAAATATGAAGTTGAGCAAAGATGAGATCCAAAGTCAGACTTGAGATGCAGACTCAACTAGAGATGCAGAATCAGACTTGAGACGCAGAGATCAGATGCAAACATCAGACTCAGACTTAAGACACAAAGATTAGATGCAAACATGAGACTCAGACTTGAGACGCAGAGATCAGATGCAAACATGAGACTCGGACTTGAGATGCAGAGATCGGATGCAGACATCAGACTCAGACTTGAGATGCAGTGATAAGATGTAGACATAGTCTCAGCAACAAAAGAAATTCAGTGCAAGTACATTGTCACAGTAGAGACAGCATCAGAAAAGCATTGATCTCATGACAGAAAAGTGAAAAACATCCTCTCTCTCTCTTCTAACAGCTAGTATAACGGCTAGTTTTCTGAAGACTATAGAAGGAAGTCTCATTATGGTGAGACAGAGAGAGACACAGGTGAGACTCAGCAGAGATGCTGCTGCACAACCAGAAAAATCCAAGTCTCAAGTGAATCTCAACCTACCTACCTATGCTATCTTAGCTAATATCATGTAGTAGGTTTAGCTCTTGTTTTATAATGATTTGTATACACTCCTTGAGTGATTTAGAGCGTGATACCTAGCTGAACTCACTGTTTATCCATACTTTGTCACTAAGTCTCAACTAAGTCAGGAGGTTCCTGAGCTTAGTGTGAGCGATTGTAAAGCCTGGAGAGGCACTATAACAAGAATACTCACTGGGTTGCCTGGAGAGGCAGTCGAAGACAAAGAATACTGCATGCGTTGCCTGGAGAGGCAGTTGAAAACAAAGAATACTGCATGAGTTGCCTGAAGAGGCAGTTGAGAACAAAGAATACTTGAGACTCAGCCAAGGTAGGAGTGCCTATGCTTGGTGTGAAGGACGTCTTGAAGAGGCTGTAAGAATACTTGTAATTGACGGGTTTGTCAATAGTGGAAATCTCACGAGTTGTGAGGATTGGACGTAGCCCAAGGTTGTGGGTGAACCAGTATAAATCTCAGTGTGCATCTCTCCTCCCTTATCTCTTTATTTACATAACACATCTCTAATACCTGAGACTTATCTGTTTGAAACAAATTACATTTGATTAAATCTCTGCACAACTAAGATCTGTCTCTGCATCTCATCTTACATCTCAAGTCTATCTCATCTCATATCCCATCTCAACTTGAGATCAACTAGTAGTCTCACTCATTCTCTTTTAAGGTCTTAACATTTGCTGAGCTTATTAATCTTACATCTCAAATCTGTTTGCTAAACTAAATCAAATCTATTCAGAGATAATCAAGTCTCATTAATTAACGAATCATCATTACTTGATTACAAAATTATTGTTGAGACAACATCTCATCTAACCTATTTGAGACTCCAAGTGTCAAACTTGAGATCACGTCTCAGCTTGAATTTAAGTGTGTATTTTCAGGTATAATATTTTCAAGTCTCTATTCAACCCCCCTTCTAGAGACGTTCAACCAACTTCATGATTAACACAAAAAAATATTACACTATAAGAAAATCCGTTTTTAGCGATGGCCAAAAGTCGTCGCTACAGGGAAAATCGTTGTTATTTCATAATTAGCAACGGCCTAGCGACAACCCACCAGCCATCACTAAAAGTCTTATCGTTAATGCAGTAGTGACGACATTTTACGGCCGCTATGTAGTGTCGGTCTAGTTGTCGCTAAAGGCCAATGCTTCTGTTTGTCCTAATATTTTGTCCAAACAAATGTATCTCAGAGCTATCTGGGACGAGATACGTATCCTCAAAGTTGTGGGTTCTCTAAGCGTTAACTCTTAAGAATCTAAGCATGAAAAAGGCTAAAGAGAGTGACATATTATGAAAACAGGCCCTAAAGGTGGGCCAAAACTTGTATTAAAATTGTGTATAATACATAAATTGGAGAAGAAAGAACTAACGTAACATAAGAACATAAGAACATTTAAAAGAAATGCATAAAGTAAAAGGTGGTCTGCAAGTTCCCGACCTTCTCTTCGCGAACTGAGCGCCTGTGATCTCTAAGGTGGATGCTATGGCTTTCAGGGTGTTGTTGAGTGTTCAGGTTGCGGACCTTTGTTTCTTCTCTCTTTGGGCTATTTATAGGTGTCCCAAGTAACTGCTCTCAAACTGCACAACTGCCATACACGTTTCCATGTAACCTCGACGAACCCACGTTCATATTAAGCCTCAATAGTGCACTTCTACTAACTGCTCCTGATGACGTGGAAAATAACTCCAATCCTTCGAACTGGTAGGGAACAATGGTCCTCTTCGAGCCATGATAGGAAACTTGTTCTTTGAACCCTGACCTGCTTCGAACTCGTCTTAACCTCTTTCGACCCTTTTCCTTCACAATAGGTTTCGATCCTCTTGCCTTTTTCTTTTTCACTTTCGAAACATAGAGCACCTGCCGTCCATATTAAATGTCTCTGACCACCATCCACCTTGGTCACAGTGACTATGACCTTCCCCATATTGGCTTGTTTGAGTGGCACTTTTAATACTTTGATGACCTCTAGTCCTATAAAAGGATGAACCTCTATCCCTTGCTTGTCATTTTTTTCTAACCATGGAGAGATCCCTGATATTGGCTGCCCTGTACAACCTGATTCTTCCATTGTATTTGGGTTTCAGGTCGACAGGTTGTCCAACATTAGTGGTCACTTCAAAACCAACACTGACCTTAGGTCGAACAGCGCAGCCAATTCACAGGGCCATTACCTTATGTATGGCCTTGTATTACTTCCACTTCCTTGGTGCCAGCCTCAAGTCTAAGGCAAGGGCTATGTTCAAAGCCTATTGCCATTCCTTCTGACTCTTGAAAGAGGAAGGGGAAGAGGGGGAGGAGGAAGATGAGGATGAAGAAAATGAAGGATGAGAAGATGGGGAAGTCATGCTCCTAGGGGTATTTGGAAGATCCAAGGTTTCGAGTTAGTCCCACCTCGAAGATCATAACACATCAACGCTGACTCTTCGAGGGTTGAGTCTGGCTCGAGGGACTGAGACCCTATAAAAACAATTCTAGCATAGAAGGATGTTAGGCTTGAAGAAGGAAACTATTTTTTTAATTTATTTCTCTTGTAACCCTTTCGATCATTAATAAAACCATTTCTTTTTGGCTTTCTACATTCGAACTTTAAGATTCAGAATTTGTAGGTAACAGATGCCCCCCAAAATGCATAGCTTCGAGTTCTTAGAAGCTTTGCATTTTATACACGTGGCATATTACCACTGCTTCTGGTGTTGCTCACGTACTTCTCTTTCTTGTAGAAACACAGGGAAACACTAGAAGGGGGGTTGAATAGTGTTTCTGAATATTTTTGAAAGCTTTTCGCAAACAGGTGTTAGAAACACGATTTCAGACAGACTCTTAAAGGACTGTCTGAAGTTTTCAGACAGTATAAAAGATACTGATTTTAAATAAATATATCAGATTAATTACTCTAACCCCTTGATTAGTATAAAAAGAATTGACAAGAGATAAGGGTAAGAAAACTTAGCCAAGAAATTTATCCTGGTTCACTCACTACCACTGTGAGCTACGTCCAGTCCCAATGGCAAACAACCACTGGATTTCCACTATATGAATATTCAGATTACAAGCTCGAATTTTTTGAGTACAGTCTCTCCAGACACAATGAGTACAGTCTCTCCAGACACAACGAGTACAGTCTCTCCAGACACAACGAGTACAGTCTCTCCAGACACAACGAGTACAGTCTCTCCAGACACAACGAGTATTCTTTTCTGTCCAGCCTCTTCAGGCTCTACCACAAGTATTCTTTTCTGTCAAGCCTCTTCAGGCTCTACCACAAGTATTCTTTTCTATCAAGCCTCTTCAGGCTCTACCAAGGTTTACAAAGAAAGGGGTTTAAGCTTTTAAACTATCAAGTTTGAAGCTCAAACCAATACAATGTACAATAAAACTGAGGTATGCTCAGGATATACAAATGTGTACAGAGAATTCTATCAGAGAGTTTTTACGGAGTAAAAACTTGCAGCGTGATGTTTTCTTGGCTTTCTTGTATATTGATTTCTCTTTTTCACTTCTACTTCGATACCTTTGATGGTCTTTATAGAGGGGTATTTATACCCAAACTTTAATCCGTTGAAATACCACCGTTTAGAGATAGCATTAAATGCTATTTAATCCGTTGTAAGACACGCTTCTGAGAGCTCTGATATTTCTGACACGATACAAGGTTTCTCATGCATTAAGGCTGCTACAGATGTTGTTGCAGAGGCTGCGGTTCAGAGATTTCCTCAGTGGTGTATGAAATTCAAAATCACCAGGAAAGATCTCTGTGTTCCTTGCCATAAACGTGTTTGAAAAGGTACGTGCAGCAGAGGTTCAGAAAAGTCTTCACAAACTTCAGCAGAGGGTGCCACGTCATAAGTGAGACTTCAGACAGCACTGATACTTCAGACGGGTTGAGCTACTTCAGACAGCTTCAACTCTTCATACGAGTTCTGCTTCTTCAGACAGCTTCAACACTTAGTCTTTTTATGTAGGCTCATAGTGACTCTTGCTGAAATCATAGATAAATCATTAAAGCATATATGTATCTATGATGAATATTTTAACTCAAATTTGTTAAGCATTAAAACTTGGGAATTGAGTTGTCTTAAACATCATATTTTCTCTTATGATATTTTTGAGACTCAACATTCTCCCCCTTTTTAATGATGACAAATTTGTTTAAAATACATAAATCTGAAAGGAGTTTTAAAAATAATAGTATAGATAGCTCCCCCTCAGATGGTGATCTCTTTGACTGATTTGATCAAAAATCAATTTCTTATTTACTCCCCCTGAGTCCTGTAATCACTTCAGATTCAGATTTTGTTAGATTTTAATACTCCCAATACTCCCCCTTTTGTCATCAATCAAAAGGGAATATCAGAGCTAAACAGTAACAGAGCAATAAATTCACATAGAACATATAGCAAGATGTTAACAATGCACTCATAAAAGGATGGGAAAAAGCCACTGATTGTATATATGGGAATGTTCAGATAAAGAAACAAACAATCAGACACTTGTCATAGGCATGAGAATAAACAAAAGACAATGGCTAAAATGACCAATCTAATCTTTGTCCTTCAGCAAGGCCTCAGTGAGAAAGGAAATCAAGTCGTCCTTGGCCTTGTTGATTGCAGCTTCCACTGAGGTTTTCAAGTCTTGCTGACCAGATCTGATAAGCTGTTGTTCTTGAAGAATCTGTTCTTGTTGAGCAATCAGATGCTTAGTCTTCTGTTCTTGATCAGCACACTTCTTTTCAAGTTTCTGCACTTTGGACTTCAACTTCAGATTCTCCTTAGCCAAGTCTTACTCATATTCATAGAAGATGAGCTGGATGTAGGGGCAAACAAATCTAAGCAGTCCAAATCCTGGCTGCAGTTTGTAGTCAGAGGGGCTGAACACAGGGCAAAAGAAGGTGCCAATAGGATTCAGCATAACCCAATCTTCATGGAACGAGTCAGCAGGTGGGGGAAGGTGATCTCTCATATAATGATATTTGACAGTGGTTGCCTTTCCAAGTCCAACACCAGAATCAGCATCAGGACCAGTTGATCCAGAAGAAGATCCAGCATCTTCTTTGATCTTCCAGTAAGAGGACCACATCCAATCTTGAAGTAGATGATCCAGGCCTCCTCCTAGATTTGTGATGAATTCTGGTAAAGAGTCCCACTCTGATGGACTCATCACTTCAGACACAGGTGAGTTTTTCTTTGAATAGCTTTTAGCCTCTTTGAATTTCTCTTCCAGTAAGGGATACCTAGGGACTATTCTATCAGGTTTCACCAAGATTTGGTGGTTGGCCTGATTGAACAGGTTCTAGGGGGCCTGTAGCCTCTCATCCCAACTCCCTTGTGCAGATCCCTCTGAAACAGCTCAGACTCAGTGTTCAGCTGCCTCACAAAGCCCCATTCATCATTAGACAGCCTCAGGGAATCATTTGAGAATGGATTGATGCGAGCCCAAATATGTGCAGGAGGGACACCCTTCCTGATCTTGTCTAGTCCACCTGAAGAAGCACTGTATTGATTCCTTACTTCAGCAGCAGTTTTCCTGATTAAGCCATGATGCAAGGATACAGCAGGTGCTAATCTGAAATACTGTAGCTCTTCAGACAGGGTGCTAAACTTGGGTAGTGAGCAGGGATCAGCAAGCACTTGCTCTTTCTTCAACAGAGAGCTCTTCTCCCAGAGAAAGTGTAGAAGGTGGAGGGTGATGAAGGTAAGAGTGGTATTAGGACAAGGTCATGGGTTTGTGGGGAAGGTAATGTAGGTTTAGAGAGTTGATTCTCTGAAGGTTGTGGTGAGGTATGGTTCAGAGGGTTGAAAGGTTCAGAGGGTTGGTTTTCTGTTTGTGGAGGTGGTGATGGGTGTGATAGAGTGAAGATGGTTGGTTTATAGGTGATAGGGTTTTGGTGAAGGTGGTGGTGAAGGTTGTGGAGGGTTGATGAGGTGTTTGTTTTTCTGGTGAGGAGGGTGGTGAAGGAGTTATATTATCAAATCTTACCTTAATTCTCTTGTAGGGAGCTTGGTTACCTCAGATTCTTTGCCTTTGCTTCTTCCTGCTCCTTTGTGCTTGTTTTTCTTGCCTTTTCCTTTTAAAGTATTGTTGAGCTTTAACAAACTTTTGATACTTCTCAGCTTCATCTTCTGCTGTCAGCTGAGAGGCAATACTTCTAGTCACCCTAGGTTCAGGTGGCAGTCTGAAGTAGCTTGCCTTTGGTTCTCCTTCTCTGAGGTGCACTTGACCTCTTCCTTTTCTTTGCTCCCTCAGCTATGATTGCTTGCCTATCATCTTCAGCATAGGCTAATTGTGAAGCAATAGCAATAGCTCTATCTGTCTTTTCTTGTTCTGCTTTCTTCTCCAGCTCCTTCTGCTCTAAAGCAGTAGCCAAAGCTGCCACCTGAATGAGTTCAGGATCAGATGGGCACGCAGCCAATGGCTCAGCTATGACTACATCAGTCTCTTCTGCCTCTTGAGCCTGTCCTTCCATCTCAGAAGAAGGTTGTGGAGTCTGTACAGGTTCAGACATCTGACCCACAATTTTAGATGGCTTTTGTGATGCCTTCTGAACAGGTTCAGACACCTGACTCTGCCCAGATGCAGATGCTACCTTAGCAGCACTCCTTACAGGTAGCTTCTTCAATTTTGCCTGAGGAGAGGGTTGTGATGGCTTGAACTCATGCTTTCTTATGTCCCCTCTGAGTTCGTTCTCAAGAACCTCCATTGTTGTCTGCCTTCTTGCAGCTTTCTCAAGAAGAAGGCTCTCCTTCAAGGACGGAGAGGGAGGTCTTGGAGTCAGCTTTACTCCCATGCTCTTGAGGTTTGATTCACCAAACATAGGTTGTGAAAGGCGATCAAAAAGCCTTGCAATGGGAACTTTGAAATGCAGCAAGATTTTGGTGATGATGATATTGTGAGGGAGCTCCCAGCAGAGTCTCTGAGACGCTTCTGCATGTGGTACATAATGATGTTGGGGAGGTTCACCTTCTTCTTCTTGCAGTAGGTGAATCAGAAAAAATCTTTCCAGCTCAGAAACATGGTTTCTGCTTCCATTTTTAGGGATTATAGAGCATCCCAAGATGACATGCAAAACCCTAGCCTTGTCTGACATATGCTTTGCATCCAAGCTTACTGGTTCGGAGGTGCCATACAGAAACTCAGTGAACTGCTTCTGTCCCCCATTTCTTGCTTCCCAGCCAGGAGTGAATACAGCTCCTTCAGTTCTGACTTCACAGATGTGAGCAATGATATCTTCATCAACGAATACAGGAATACCACATACTGTGGCCTTGATGCTAGTGTAGATACCCTGAGGATTGGGTATTCCTCTGGCAGTAGCCCAGAAAATCCAGCACACTTTGCTCATGCCACTGGGTCAAGTTGTGATTGAAATACTGAGTCCACCCAGCTGCATCGAACTCAGCAAACAAGTCCATTCCCAGAGATTGAAGATCTTCCAGAACTACCCCCCTTTGTCTTCACGATGTTGCTTCCAGCAGATTTCTTAGGGGCCATTGGAGAGTTTTCTGAAGAACTTGAGAGAAAAAAAAAAGGGATTGCTTGTAGAAGAAGAATCTCAAGAGATGACTACTGAATAGTGAATGGTGAAGTTCTGTGACCCACTAGCTTCCGTATTTAGAGACTCATAAGCAATGATGGTAGGTACTGGGTGCGCAGTCATAGGGGATCGTGCGAAGTGGAAGAGACAAAATAAATGGAATTAAACCGTCTCATAAAGCCACGTCATTTGTTTACTTCAGACAAGTGACAGATTTCAGAAACCCATATGAATTTCAGACACCCCAAAATTTCAGACAAGTTACTTATTTCAGACTGACTGAAATTTCAGATACATCATTTTTGACAGATTAGATCAAACACATTCAAAATGCATGTATGTTCAGATTATTTCTAATGAACTTAAATCTATCTTCAGTCAGAGGTTTTGTGAATATATCAGCCCATTGATGCTCTGTATCAATAAACTGAATATCAAAAATACCTTTCTGAACATAGTCTCTAATGAAATGATGTTTTATTTCTATATGTTTAGCCCTAGAATGTTGAATGGGATTTTTAGACAAATTGATAGCACTTGTGTTATCACACAAAACAGGTATAGCAGATATAGTAATGTTAAAATCTTCTAACTGATACTTCACCCATAACAGTTGTGAGCAACAACTGGCTGCTGAGATATATTCTGCTTCAGCTGTTGATAAGGCTATTGTGCTTTGCCTTTTGCTTGACCAGCTAATCATATTTTCTCCAAAGAAATGAACATCCACCACTAATGCTTTTTCTTTCAATTCTTTAAGATATCTGAAAATTCTTTTTACAGCTTGTAGTGAGTACTCCTTGGATCAGATTGAAATCTTCTTGCTGGTTGTATCCTTGAGCAACTAATCTTGCCTTGTTTCTGACTACATTGCCTTCTTCAGACAGCTTGTTTCTGAACACCCATTTGGTTCCAATAACAGTTTTCCCATGGGGTTTAGGAACAAGGGTCCAGACATCACTCCTAGCAAACTGATTCAGCTCTTCTTGCATGGCTAGGATCCACCCTTCATCATGCAGAGCTTCATCAATGTTCTTTGGCTCTATTTCTGATAGGAGAGCAAGAGAATTCAGAATCTTGAATTTTGATCTTGTCTTAACTCGTTCTGAAGTGCTGCCAATGATTTGCTCCTTAGGATGATGTGATTTGTATTTCCAATCAGGTTTCTGAGGAAGTATCACATCTATTTGTTCTGATTGAGACTCAACATTTGTCTGAAGAGGTTTGGTAACAGTAGATACTTCAGACAGCTGCTCATCCTTCGAGCTGTTGTGGTCATTCAGCTCCATTCCTGCAAAGTCATCCTCTAGATCTGATAGTTCCCTATCAGTCTCTTTGTTATCATTGAATTTAACATGAATAGTTTCTTCAACAGTTAAAGTTCTAGAGTTATACACTCTATAGGCTTTAGATGTTTCAGAATATCCAATGAAAAATCCTTTATCAGACTTCGCATCAAATTTTCCAAGATCATCCTTGGTGTTGAGTATAAAACATCACACCTAAAGATGTGAAAGTATGATATGTTGGGTTTTCTTCCTTTCCACAGTTCATAGGCAGTCTTTTTCAGAATTGGTCTTACCAATATTCTGTTTTGAAGGTAACATGTTGTGCTAACAGCTTCTGCCCAGAAGGATCTTGGTAAGCTACATGAGTTAAGCATGGTCCTTGCCATCTCTTGCAAACTTCTGTTCTTTTCTCTCAACAACCCCATTCTGTTGAGGTGTTCTAGCCACAGAGAAATTGTGTGAGATCCCATTCTCATCACAAAACATTTGAAAGTTTGCATTCTCAAATTCTCCACCATGATCACTTCTGATGACAGAAATACAGAATCCTTTCTCATTCTGTACCTTCTTCAAGAATATTGTGAAACTCCTAAAAGTCTCATCCTTGCTTCTTAGGAATAACACCCAAGTAAATCTAGAATAGTCATCAACAATGACTAAGCCATATTTCTTACCACTAAGACTTTCTGTTCTAATAGGACCAAACAAGTCAATGTGTAAAAGTTCTAGTGGTCTGCTAGTTGAAACAACATCTTTACTCTTAAAAGAGTGTCTTGTTTGTTTCCCTTTCAGACAGCTTTCACATAAAATGTCTGATTTGTATGAAAGCTTGGGCAATCCTTTAACAAGATTGTGTTTTGCTAATCTTGAGATTAATCTCAAGCTGGCATGCCCAAGTCTTTGATGCCAAATATGTTTTTCATCTTCAAACAGAAATGAAACACTTTACATTTTGACTCGCTAGATCCTCTAGATCAATTTTGTACACATTGTTGTGTCTCTTAGCAGTAAGAGGATTTGCTTAGAGGAGTCCTTGACTATGCATCCTTCCTTAGTAAAGCTACCACATAACCACTGTCACATAATTGACTTATGCTCAGTAAGTTATGTTGTAGTCCCTCCACTAGAAGTACATTTTTAATAAGGGATGAAGAAGATATACCTACAGTCCCTATTCCAATGATCTTCCCTTGCTGATTTCCACCAAAGGTGACCATTCCACCAGCTCTAGGTCTAAGGTTTTGGAACAAAGACCTTTCTCCTGTCATGTGTCGCGAGCACCCACTGTCCAGGTACCATTTGAGGGGTCTCCTTTGTTCTGTTAAACACATCTGCAACAGGAATAATTAAGTTTTTAGGTACCCATATTCTTTTGGGTCCTTTCTTGTTAGCTTTGGGCCTGTCTTTCTTCTGTGTTTGCACTGAGCCATATTGTGTCCAGGCTTACCACAGTGAGAACACCCAGTAACCTTCTTTTTAGAAAAATTTAAGACTGTAGGAGGTTCAGACAAGTTATGATCACAAAAGCCCTAGTCCAGTTTTGTCAAGGGAATGCCTTTGACTTCCAAGCATTATATTCAGATTTTAGTTCCTTTGACAAATTTGGCCAGATCTTTTGTCAGTTCCACAAACTGCTTCTGAAGTTCTTATTTTCTTTAGACACGGCTTGTGAACTGCAGTTTTTAGTCTCAAGAACCTTTTCTTTGAGCATACTATGTTCTATCTCAAGTGCCTCATATTTGTTACACATTTCTGTGTGGGCTTTGGATAGATTCTTATACTCTTGGAAGAGTTCTTGAGAACTCTCTACCAGATCATCATACATTTCTTATGAGGAGGGTTGTCACATTCCAATTCTTCAATCATCGATTCCCCCTATATTCCTATAGCGATTACTATGAGTATTTTTACCAATCAGAATTCAAGTGTCCTATGTCTAGGCTTTCCCAAACTCGCTGTTGTATTTACAAAACCATTTACTAATGCATCTTATAAAAACAACCTATAACTCCAGCACACAGGCGTAAGCTACGCATTAAGCAAAGTATAAAACTACCGATATTATAGAATAGGGATTTATAAATAATAAAGAGAATTCACATACACTTGGGGATTGAATCAACTACATTTAACCCTATTGGAGAGTTTAGCTAGGCATGGTAGCCATACAGACCAATGAAGAAACTATCACGCTTTTCTTCAATCTAGCTCTGCTCTGCCGTCACTCTAAAACTCTCATCTATCTTACACTCTCTACCAAAAGCTCTTGATCTTTACAAAGGGTCCTATTTATAGATAAGGAAAGCTATCTTAATCTGGAAGGAATTTATTTTGAAAACAGATCTAAAAACAAATTCGCGCAGTTGCGCTTCACCTGCGCTCAGCGCAAGTGAAGCGCAGGTTACAGAATGATGCGCTCCAATCTGCGCTCAGCGCAGATAAAGCGTGGAGCGCGTAACAGATTATTTCGTTCCTCTTTTAACAACTTGATTCTTCCTAATCTTATCCTTATTTGCTTGGCTTCCCTTGTTTCCCTCTTTTCGAATGATTCTGTGTTTATCTTGTCTTTGAATTTAAATAGAGGAAGTTATCCGCAGAATCCTTGTTTAAATGGTTGTTGATTTTATCTTTATTTGCTCTCATTCAAATTTTAAATCTGCAGATCCTATCCTCAAATAATGCTATCTTCTTTCCTCGTTTAAATCTCTCTCATAAATCTGCAAAATCAACAGATTTTATATTAAAATAGCATCAAATTGAAATTCAAATTAAATAAACACAATAATTACAATAATTAATAAAAAGGGATTATTTTGGGGGCATAAATTACTATTTTACCCTTGATAAGTGCAGTTAAGATACAAGAATATATCATATAATTGGCACTTATCAATGGTGTTGTGGCCGCCGCACCCGTTCGCATCTAAATCGCTAATTTGTTGTAGTGAATCTCAATGACAGAATTACCGTTGGAGGACTTGACGCACCCGTCTTTCATCTTCAAGTAAAGTTGTTATACAGAACCTGTTCCACACCTCCCTCAGCAACATTCATATAGGCCCTTTATTATATCCAATGGTAGTTGTCTGATTGGCCATTTTTAATTGCCCTGCTTCCCTTTTAACGAATGGTGGGGATGAAGATAGTTATAGTGAATGACTTGGATATTTGTTGTCGAGAGGCTGCAAAAAACATCTGCGGGAGACAATCGGATCCGTAAAGTTCCCTCCATAAGTGTTGCGTTCGTGGCAAGCGTACCAATATCGCAGCAGTATAATAGTTTTAAAAGTAAGGGTTGTCGTACCCACGAGGAACTCGAACTACTATTAACTCAACACAATTTAGTTCACTAAGTATTTACAGAAGGACTTTGAAATTGTCATTTTGGTTTTGGTGAAAAATTGGTAAAACAAGTTCATAAAACTAAACAAAAGCAGTAAATTGTTTCGAAAACATATTTATAAAATAGGGGTTGAACTCGTCGATCTCCCTCCTCAGTATTCCGTTAGTTCCTGTATTTACGATTTCATTGACATTGATGCAATACTCTAAAGTCACCTAGGTCGATCCCTCGCACCTAGAGACCCTAAGAATAATATATTTAGATATCGATTCCTCGCATATCAAACATATATCCCAGCTTTACGAGCGAGTATTCAAGCAATCGATAGATAAATATCAATTCCTAGCATATTAAACCTACCAAGCTGAAACGTTAGTTCGAAATCAAAGAAATACCTTCCGGTCAAGACTAAGATTTAATAACAAGAACTATCTCGTAAAATAGATTCAAGTGTTAATACAAAATGAAAGTACCAATATCAAATGAAAGTAAAAATACAGGAAATCTAAACTAAATACATCATAGTTCGAAGACTTCGTTCAATCCCGGATGAGGAGGTTAGCCACACATGGAGGAGGGCAACACACAAGATGAGAACTGGAGGAGATGGAGGAAGGAGAACCTTGCCCTAGCAGAGTTTCAGATGAGAAGAGAAGACTTGGAGAAGAGGAATATCGAAAAGTGTCTCAAAATTGCTCCCTATCTCTTCTTTTAAGTGCGTTCAGCAAGCTGTCTGAAACGTGCGCACTCAAACGCCCAAGACAAGTGAGGACATAACATATAAGCACTATGGAAGGAGTCATGAAAGGACGTTAGTCCTCTGTGCATCGCAGCCTGCTGAAGATGGGTGTGATGATGTGC
Source organism: Sesbania bispinosa (assembly GCA_026901365.1). Classification (NCBI taxonomy): domain Eukaryota; kingdom Viridiplantae; phylum Streptophyta; class Magnoliopsida; order Fabales; family Fabaceae; genus Sesbania; species Sesbania bispinosa. The sequence goes on along the minus strand of QLOH01000027.1, from coordinate 2,764,603 downwards.
AAGCTCGTTGCGTTAGAGGTAATCGAAGATGGTGGTTTCCATGTGAGGCATGGGAGGAGGAGATGGTGGAACCTGATGGGCTAGTGGTGGAGAAGGTATGTAGGGCTGATCCTGGTAAGGAGGTGGTTCTTGAAGTCGCTCTGCTGGGTTCCAACAAGTCTTTTGAATGTATCTCAGGTTGATTGGACGCCAGATATTCTCAGTGTGATCTATGTCTAGCACACCATTTCTTGAGCACATGTCGGTGATTAAAGATGAGAAACCTAGGCCTTTGTTGGCTGCAGTGTTGGTGACAAAAGTATGCATCTCTTCAGATATAACTGTAGCCAGGTCCACCCGAGAAACCACTCAGAATAGTGTAAAGGAGGTGGCAGCGAGAAATTGTAAGATCATAATTATGTTTATTGGCATTATGTTGGCCAATAAAAATGCCATCCACATTTGAGCTAGAGATTTCATGTTGCTTTTACGGATGAGATGGGGTCTACCTACTTGATTCAACTCATAAGATCGCCCCGGAATACAGAGAACAACAGATGTGGTGTCATCATTAAAACCTTTAGTGTTCCTTTTTAATTTTTAATACATACAACCACCTTCTTCCGTAAGCACATCAGGGAGATTGAAGAATTCCCCGATGGCGTCACAGTCATACCTTACCCATTTACCTCTAACCCATGACCTCTTATCAACAGCTCATTGATTGAAGGGATAGGCATTTGCATAAAATTCCTTGACAACTTGAGGATCGAATCTTGGTAGGGGTTACCAACCATGTCCCACAGCCTCTCCGACCAATTTCATTATTGAATTCATCTTCCTCTCCGGGCCCCAAAATTACACATCTCTCAAGAATAAGAGGCCACCCCTGAATAGTTTCAAATCTTTGTTAATGCTCAGAACTCCTGAATATGACATTTGTTGGAGCTTAGGGTGCTTGGGGAGGAAGATTCCCCTCTTGCTCTCTTGGAAGGGTTGTAATTGGCTCTCATTTTCTTACCCATTCTGCAAAATGTAATTCGTTTAATTAGTGGGCAGAATTAGAGACCATAATAATGCACATAGCCAATTTTCTTACATGAAACTAAGTGGATACAATGTCAAGTCATGCTAAAAATGTATACAAGCAATAACAACAAGTTTAATAATTAGCATGAACAAGGTTAAAAATTTCCACTTAGTGCTTAGGTGCCTATAATCAACATTAAGGTTCAATTCCAATAAACAAGTACTAAGCACCTAGTTCAAGCAATTTGTCAAATACTTGGAGAGCTTAAAATTTTCACATAAATCAAGGGGCAAAATCATGAATTCTCTTTCCTATGCATTCATACAATGTACCTCCAGGTCATAGAGCATGCACAATCTAGTTTAAAGCATGAAAGATCAAGTGGGGCATTTCATCAAACACTTGGTGGGCATACAATTTCTCAAGAAAAGATAGCATGCATCATAACCCACACTCCAAAATAAATTGACAAAATAGACAACAATCCAAACATTCAACATTTGATTCAACATGTAGCTAAGCCTAGAAATTACTAAAGAGAGAAATCTATCTTAAACCAAACCTAATGGGTGTCCATGGAAGAAGTGGAATAGAGAAGAAAAATTAAAGCAAAGGGGCTCACCTTAGATGCACAATGATGGAGGAGGAAGAAGAATGGAATGTGGAAGCTTGAGTGTAGAAGGAATTTGAAGGAGAATGAGAGATGAAATGAGAGTGCTTGGTGTATGTGAGGGACGAAGTGAAAAAGAAAGTTGAGGAGGAAGTGGAGGCTGAGCGCGCACAGGGGAGAGAAGTTTAATAGGCCTTATGATGTGGGAGGAACGCGCGCGCTTGAGCATGCATTTTGTGTGCTCGTGCGCGCTTGAGTGTGATCAGGATGCTGCATGCGCACAATTGAGTGATATCAGGCAGAAATATTGGGTGCTCACGCGCCCCTCTGCGCGTTATAAGTGCCCAGATTTTAGCAAAAAGGGACCATGATAGGACTTTGGGCGCTCGCGCGCCCAGATGCGCGTTTGAGCGCCCATTCAGACAGGGTATGGGACGTTGAGCGCCCATTTAGACAGAACAGGAAGTTGAACGCCCATTCAGACAATGGCCTGGGCGCTTGAGCGCCCAGGTGTGCGTTTGAACGCACAAATTGATCCTGAATTGCATTTAGACAGAAAGTTTGGGCACTTGAACGCCCAGATGCGCGTTTGAGCGCCCACTCAGATAACAAATTATGCAGCAAAACTGCATCAGAATTATGCAGAAAAATTCTGTGTTTCAGCTCAAATTTTTTCCAACTTTCAATACTCTTTTCTTTCCCAATTCTTGCTCAATTTATTTCAATTCCATCCCTAAATTCTTCAAAATCAAACCTTTTATAGACACTCCACTTTTTTACATTTTCTAAGCTAAAATTGAACTATGAAACTCAATTTTTTTCTAAATGATCAAAAGCACACAATAACAAACATCCAATCACCTCAATTGGCATTCTCAATCAACTTTCAAGCAATATACTTCAAATATGCCTCGACATGCATAGATATGTAGAATTCACAGCTATGATATGATTAAATGTACAAAATGACAAATTGACATTTCCACACACAATTTTCACTACCTACCACTTATGCACAGAAACAAAACACAGTAACACCTAATCAAAACATAAATGAAAATTTAAATTACAATAACATTGGGTTGCCTCCAGGAAGCGCTCGTTTAACGTCACATAGCTTGATGCCTATTTCCTTATGGCGGTTGAAATTGAAACCTTGTGGTGAGCCTTGGTGCTCACCCTTGGTTTCTCTGGACAGTAGACTCCAAGATCTTATGGCTTCATTCACCTCTTCGATAAAAATTAAATCTGACCATCTTGTCCTCCTCTTGAACTTGGACCATACCACTGCCTTCTTTGGCCTAAATTTTCTTTTCTTTGGCTTCTTGTTACAATTTTCATGAGTTCTCTTCTTTTGGAGCCTAGGAGATTCATGACAATCATCTCTCTCAATTTCTCAATCTCATACAGTTGTGGGTCTACTGCCAGCATGAAAGACCCCTTCAGTAGAGTCTACCTTAAAGCACTCTTGTTAGCCTTTTTGCTGCGAAGTGTCTTTGAATACATTAAAGGTGACCTCATCATCTTGTGCTCTAACCTTGAGTTTACCATTATCAACATCAATAATAACCTTAGCAGTTTTCATAAATGGTCAACCCAAAATTAGAGGCACATCACGATCTTCCTTAATGTCCATGATCACAAAGTCGACAGGAAAGACAAATTCATCCACCCTAACTAAACATCTTTAGCTATTCCATAAGGGTGTTTGATGGACCTGTCAGCCAATTGAAGATTCATTTTTGTAGGCTTCACATTCAAGTCACTAATTCTCTTGAGCATCGGTAAGGGCATCGGGTTAATGCTAGCTCCAAGATCAAGCATAGCCCTTCTCACTGGTGAAGCACCAATAGTGACTGGAATGGTGAAACTACCAAGATCTTTTGACTTTTGTGGTAGAGGCTTCTGAATGATAGCACTACAACCAACCTCTAACTCTACTATTTCTTCTTCTGGAAATTTCCTTTCTTAGTCGAGGGGTCTTTCATGAATTTGGCATAAGTAGGCATGCTTCAAGAAATGACATATTAATTTGAAGTCCTTTGAAGATATTCATGGAGCGAGCAAATTGCCTTTCCTTATCCTTTTTTGAAGGAGCAGGAGGATATGGCAATTTCTTCATTGGGTGCACACTACCCTCATAGCTCTTTTTTTTCTTAGTCCTCTCTTTTCTCTGTTTTTCTTTTTCCTCTCTTTTATATACAATTTCCTCTTATTTTTCTCTTCCTCTTCTTCACAATCACTTCTTTTCTTTTCATTCTCATTCTTTTCTCTCTCACTCTCTATTCTCTCTGTTTCATTCCCTTCTATTTCTTTTTCGCTCTCTCCTCCTTGCAGCACTTCTTCCTCAGCTGCCAGATTGTCTCCAATACCTTTCCCTATGGTTATACCACTCCTTGTGGTGATAGCATTGCACTTCTCCTTGGGATTGGTTTGAGTGTTAGTTGGGAATTTCCCTTTTTTCTGCTCAGAGCTAATTCCCTTGCCAACTAACCAACCTGTGTTTCCAAGTTTCTGATGGTCGCCTCAGTATTCTTTTGATTAGCAGTAGAGACTTACATAAATTTCTCCAAGGTATCCTCCAATTTTGATACTATTGTCAGCAAGAGGAGGATACAGATCTTGGGGTTGGTAAGAAGGTTGTTATCTCCCTAAAGGGTCCAGCTTCTTGCTTCCAGTCAAAATTAGGTCCTTGGTTATTTCTCCAACCTTGAGAGTAATTATTCTGATAGGAATTGTTGGAGAAATTTCCTTGCCTTCCTTGATTTCTCATGTACTGGATTTCTTCTTGTTGAAAATTCCCACCAGAACAGTGACCATTAGGATGATCACCTCCACAGAAATCACATCTTAGATTATGGTGAGAACCTGGACCAGAACTTACACATCATTTAATTGTTGAGGGAGTTTAGCCATTTGCTTGGTGAGAGCCTCAATTTGTTGAGTCAGGATCTTATTCTGATCAAGAATGGCATCTGAAGTATTAAGATCGAGAACTCCCATTTTCTGAACCACTTGTCCTCCCGTGTTGGGCTTGCTGGTCAGTGGAAGCCAAGGCATTAATTATTCTTGTGGCTTGTTCAGCATCCACTGACAACATTGTACCTCCAACTACAACATCCAGAATCATTTTTGTATTGGGACTCAAACCATTGCAAAATATGCTAAGTTGGGCTATGTCTTCAAACCCATGATTAGGACATCTCCTGAGTAGAGATTTGAAGTGCTCCCAAGCTTCACAGAAAGGCTCATCTGGTCCTTGTCTGAATGTAGAAATATCAGATTTAGCACTGATGTATCTTGATGGTGGGAAGAATCTGTTCAGAAATTTTTCTTCCACCACACTCCAGCTGGTGAGACTCTGGTTAGGATAGGACGTCAACCATTCCCTAGCTTTACCTGTCAAAGAGAAAGGAAATAATCTTAGATACACAGCCTCTTCTTAGCCTTCTTCAAAGCCCATAGTACCACACAATTCATAAAAAGTAGAAAAATGAGTATATGGATCCTCATGATCCATTCCAGTGAATTGATGTGCACTAATCAAACTTAGAAAGGCTGACTTCATTTCCATTGGCCTTGCTCTAGGTGGAGCAACTATGCTAGAGAAGTGCCTCGGTCCTTGCTGTGTTGCATAGTCTCCCAAAGTTCTTCTTGGCGGTATTGGCCTTTCTTCAACCATGATTGGTTCAAGATTTGATTTAGTTGGTTGTGGTTGTGGAGTAGAGGAACTGCCCGGTTCTTCTCCTTGTGTGGATGCTTGTGTGCTTCTTTTTCTTCTCCTACTGTTGTTTCTTCTAGCTGTCCTTTCAACTTCTTGATCGAACACTAGTTGATCTGCATTAGCTTTGCCTCAAAGAAGCATATAACATTCAAACAAGGATAGTACCAAGTAGCAATTAAAATGAAAATAACTATAAACAAAGAACTAATTACAAAAATTCCTAATGAACTAACTTGCGGAATCTATAAAAGTTACTAAGTTCCCCCGGCAAGGCGCCAAAAATACTTGTTACATTCATGGCAAGCGTACCAATAATGTGGCAGTATAATAGTTTTAAAAGTAAGGGTTGTCGTACCCATGAGGAACTCGAACTACTATTAACTCAACACAATTTAGTTCTCTAAGTATTTACAAAAGGACTTTGAAATTGTCATTTTGGTTTTGGTGAAAATTTGGTAAAACAAGGTCATAAAACTAAACAAAAGCAGTAAATGGTTTTGAAAACAGATTTATAAAATGGGGATTGAACTCGTCGATCTCCCTTCTCAGTATTCCGTTAGTTCCTGTATTTACGATTTCATTGACATTGATGCAATACTCTAAAGTCGCCCAGGTCGACCCCTCGCACCTAGAGACCCTAAGAATAATATATTTAGATATCGATTCCTCGCATATCAAACATATATCCCAGCTTTACGAGCGAGTATCCAAGCAATCGATAGATAAATATCTATTCCTAGCATATTAAACCTACCAAGCTGAAACGTTTAGTTCGAAATCAAAGAAATACCTTCCGGTCAAGACTAAGATTTAATAACAAGAACTATCTCGTAAATAGATTCAAGTGTTAATACAAAATGAAATTACCAATGTCAAATGAAAGTAAAATACAAGAAATCTAAACTGAATACATCGGAGTTCGAAGACTTCGTTCAATCCCGGATGAGGAGGTTAGCCACTCATGGAGGAGGGAAACACACAGATGAGAACTGAAGGAGATGGAGGAAGGAGAACCTTGCCCTAGCAGAGCTTCAGATGAGAAGAGAAGACTTGGAGAAGAGGAATATCGAAAAGTGTCTCAAAATTGCTCCCTATCTCTTCTTTTAAGTGCGTTCAGCAAGCTGTCTGAAACGTGCGCACTCAAACGCCCAAACTGGGCGCTTCAGCGCCCCTTTTATTTTTCAGACAGGACGTGCGCGCTTGAGCGCGCATTTGGGCGCTCAAGCGCGCAAACTTGCTGTCAAAGTCATCTTTTTTTTCCTCTTTTAACTCCAATTGTTTCTTAAACTTCATTCCAAGTTTTAATACCTACAAAATATATACATTTCTCATCAAAATAGCATCAAAACTCCAAATTAAATTAAAAGCTAACTAAAATTAAAATCAAACAATAAAAAGATAATTAGGGGTCAAATTAAGAACAATTATCATCTTAAAGTGCCAAAATTATGCCTAAAAACTATTGATTCTATGCACTTATCAATAAGCACATGAGCACCACAACCATCATTCATTAAGGAAACATCATATGATAAGGTCTCAGATTATAAACAACTAATAAAGTATTCGGTTACATCCTAATACCCTCAAACTCTCGTTTAACATAATGCAACAAATTTTTCCTTTCACATTTGCTATAGAGAGAATGTGTGCGATGAGTTCACAATTAATAGGCACTAATTCATCTTCATTCTTCAACCCTCTCCATATGGTTTTTATCCCAACGATTATGTTCATTAGACACCTAAGATTGTATTAAGAAATTTACTAATTTTTTATGGGCATTTCATGTGCCTGTACAAAACAATTATCTCTATCTAGCTATTGAGCTTACAACTGTAAGCATAAAACTTTGAGTATGGAGGATAAATTTTGTTATATGGCTTGTGCTCTAATTTAATTTATAGTATCTTTTCATATTCAAAAAATAAATGATTTTTTATTAGTTTTATTTATTTACAATGATTAAACAAATCATGTTGATTTCATTTAGTTTTGGTGTAAATATATTTGGCACAGGTCATGGCATTGGAATTGGGGAGACACAAAATCAGAGTAAATTCCATATCACCTGGACTTTTCAAATCTGAAATCACTGGAAATTTAATGGAGCAAGATTGGTTGTATAATGTGGCCTTCAAAATAGTTCCCTTGAGAAGATTTGGCACTTCTGATCCAGCATTGACATCACTTGTTCGTTACTTAATTCATGATTCTTCTGAATATGTGTCTGGCAATATTTTTATTGTGGACTCTGGTACCTCCTTACCAGGTGTGCCTATTTATTCGTCACTATGAATAATGATGGATGATGTTAACTTTTTCAAGAATGTTTAGTTAAAAAAAATTATTTTTTTTATAATTTTGATTTTCCTTTCTTTTTACATATTTATGTTTTTGTACTTAATAACACGATTCTAAAAAATGGTTCATCGAATACTAGCCAAAAGTAGCATGATTGAACTTGATTTTAAACATAATGTGCGTTAAGAAGTTCTTATGTCATTCTATCTACATAAATTTCATTCATTTTAGTCTTATATATAGTTGTTTAAAAATGGAAAAAATCGCATTGCAACCAATAAAAGCTCCTAAATGCAAGGGATTGTTACTTCTCCTTATACATCATTATCAGAATTATATATATCTTTATTCTAGTTATTGGATTGGAGTTGTTACTTGATCATGGCTGTGTGCTAGTATAGTTCCCAAGTGAGAGAGAGTATATATGTGGATTGCATTACAATTTGAATAAAAAGTTATATAAGTCCATTATAATTTTCATATTAGATTTTGAACAATGAAAAATATGTTTAAAGTCACTAGCTAATTGAAATTTTGCTTTTAAATTAGTTATTTGATGTAAAAATTGGCAAGTATAGCAACTCGAATCAAGTAATATAAAGTGAGTAAGATATCATTTCACAAGGATTGTAAAGTCATCTACCAATTTGAACATTCCATCTCCATTTGAACTTAGAACTGATTGGATGAGAATATTATATGTAATATTCGAAGATAATTAAGATGATACTAATTCGAAGAAATGAAGAGCAAGTAGGATTCCTAATATATAAGTGTATCATCCCAAGAATTTAAATCCATTTTTATGAATTAAGTGTGTAATATAATAGTTTGGTAAAAAGAAATAAGGATTAGGTGAGGAGGATTGAGTTAGAATAAGAAAAGAAGAGAAACCAGAAATTTGAGTTCTGATATTCTTGCTCGAGCGAGAATAGCTTGCTTGAGCGAGTATATCAGTAAAAGTTGCAAAATCCTTCTCTGGTTTTCTTGCTGAACGAGAAGGATCTTGCTCAAGCGAGAAACAGGGGAGCATTTGGTGTGCTATCTGGAAGAATTTTGCTTGAGCGAGAATGGTCTCGCTCGAGCGAAATTCAACCAGATTTGGGGGGTTCTCTGGATGTTTTTCGCTTGAGCAAGCAGGATCTCGCTCAAGCGAGAACGCGAACAGAGGAATTTCCCAGCCCTCTCACTCAAGCGAGAAACGCTCGCTTGAGTGAGAGCACACGTATCAGATTAAAAACATTAATTAGGGCACCAACTCATTTACTTCTTTCTTTTCCCCTTTTCATCCTAGAGTGAGAGAGAGAGTTTTTAGAGAGAGAAAGGCACCTTGGGAGCTAGAGAAAGCTTGAGGCAACTAAGGATCTTCAACTCCACTATTCCCTACCTCATTCCCCCTTCTTTTGAGTTCCTTTGAGGTGAGCAAAGCTCACACACCCTCACTCCAACTTGTGTATGTTTTTCCCAATGAACCCTACCTTTTGCTTTCCCTTTCTAGAGCTTGTATGTAGTTGTTTATGTGATTGATTGTGTTTATTTCTATGTATGAGGTTTTGATTAAGTATATGCCTAGAAGATTGTCATTAGGGCTTGATTTAGGGGGTTTTCCTTTTCACAAACCTAATTGTAATATTCATGTATATTATGGTTTATGTTGGTGTTTATGGTGATTTTTAGTTAAATATAGTTAAAGATTCTTATGAACAATCTGGGACTGGAATCAAGTCCTCTTGGTGGATTCTAAGATAATTTAGTGCACTGTTAAGAAGTAATAAGTAGAAAAATAAATGACTAGAAACAAGGTAAAAAAAAAGTAAAAGAAAATGAAAGAAAGTAAAAGAAAGTTTAAGAACAATGTATTGAAAAGTTGACGAATTCTCAAATTGACATACTTTTCGAGTATTCTCGGATGAGCAAGTAGTCATGATAATGATAGACAATATGCTTTTTTTCGAGTAAGTCTTAAGTATGTAGAATGGAGAAAAATTCGTCCTTAGGACTTGCTACTTTGCCCTATTTATAGACTTATGACCCCAATTACGATCAACTAATTTACAACAGACACGTAAGAAAAAATCCTAACTGCCTAAACTATGTCGAACAGGTGTCTTGACTTCATTAGATGTATTCCGCGTGTCCATCTTTCTCTGTTGAACCTTGATTCGAAAATTCATCTTCAAGAAAGTTGATCAATCTTCATTCGAAATCTTCATGTCTTTTAGCTTTGTCTTGATTCAAAATCTTCAGGAAATCTGGATAAGTCTGATCTCAAAATCTTCAGAGTATTTGGTTGTGTCAGATTCGAAATCCTGAGTTGTTCTGACCATGCTGAATTCGAAATCTCCAATGATTTTGATCATATAGGATTCGAACTCTTTCAAGGATCTCAGCTCATGCTAGATTCGAAATCTTCTGAGGTTTTAGATGAAACCCTTGAAAATTCTTCTAAGTCTGAAACTTATTTGGGCTAAGTTAACACGATGAATTCGAAATTTACTTTAGAAGCGTTTGTCATGTTTTGATGTTTCTTTTATATAATACATGCCATGTGTCAACCTGAGATTGGCTTTCCCACTTCACACTTTTGATCAGAAATTGATTTTAGTAAAAAAAACTCTTAATGAATTTGTCAGTTCACTGATTCTCATGTCTGAATATTTATGTTACTGCGCATGAATTTTCTTTATAAATAGAGTTACCTCCCCCATTTACCTTCATTCACCTAGAAGTAATTCTCCTATTAGAAAGTAAAGACTTTCATTCTCTTTTCTTATTTTTGAGTATCTTTCTCTCGAATTCCTTTTCTTCTGCTTCTGTTTCGAAATAGAGAGGCTTCTAATATTGGCTATTACGTCGACCTAAGTCTCGAGTGGTTTCATTCAATTTAGGTCGACGTAATGGCCAATGTTAGGAATGTTTCTAAATTTATGTCCTTTGGGTCGAACGTTGTAGCCAAAAGTGGGCATTTAATTGGTATTCTTACCTAATGATGCTCTTGATTTCTCCTTCTATTGGGAAGTGCCTATGTCTTTTGTGGCACTTCCATCTCCTTCCTTATCGTTGCTTAATGCCCAAATCTTGGGAAGGAGAGAGAGAAGAAGGAGAATCAACACATGGGAGATAATTTCCCTTAAGTAAATGTTAGGTGGACATGTTTGTGTCTTCTTCGAATTTTCCTGGAACATCTCCACTTAACTTTTATCTTCTTTTCGAATTGTAGGGGATACTCGTCTTTTTGCCTTTGACTTGATTAATTCCCCTACTCGAATTAGAAAAGAAGAATTATGTATGAGGAGGTTAGAGATGAAGAAGGCCTTCTAAGAAGCCTTATCCTCTGAAGAGTTTTCTTTCCTTTCGAATACGAAGAGGATCAAAAGAAAGGAAATTTGATTACTCCACAATCTTCAGAAGATCAAGAGATGAACGCTTCTGCTTCGAACTATAATCTTACCTTCATGTAATTCATTATCATTTTACTTGTAATTTTTCTTTGTAGTTCGAAGTATCCCTTGTAACTTGTAAAAGTTCCATTGTAATTCAAAATTTCTCTTGTAATTGACTTCATGGAATAAAAGTTTAACTTCGAATTACTTTATTTTGTACAAGTCTTTATTCTTCATCCCTATATAAATATAATTCGAAATCTTTGTGTCTTTAATCTGTGAAGTCTATTAATAGGTTTGAGCATTCAAACTTAACTCAAAGACCTAATATCTTTTAGTTTTAATGATTAACAAATAAGATTATATAATAACATAATAAGAACAAATAAGATTATATAAACAGATTCTACTGAGAAAGGTATTGGTTTGTTGATTGTGTTTCAGGTTGGAATATTCATAAGAAGACTTGATGAACAAAATAAGAATCAGAAGATCAGGATCAAAAGAACAAATGCAGGATTTAATATAAAAGGTTGTCTGAAGTGTTGAAGTTGTCTGAAGCACGCAACTCGTCTGAAGTATTGAAGCCTTCTGAAGTACGCAACCTGTCTGAAGTGTTGAAGCCTTCTGAAGTACGCAACCCGTCTGAAGTGTTGAAGCCTTCTGAAGTGTTGAAGTCGTCTGAAGTGCGCAACCCGTCTGAAGACGTGAAGACTATCTGAAGAAGTCTACAAACAGAATCAAGAATTGATCTCTTGAAGACGTTGCTAAAGTGTAAAGCACACTCTACCAAAATGGAGTACACTTATTTCAGTATAAAAGCTAAACATGCTTTTATGCCTCGATCAAAGTCTTGCACAAATAAGGAAACTCTGCAATGACTTTCTCTAATGACTGTTGCACCTGCAACAAAAGGCATTTCAGTATAAAAGCTAAACATACTTTTATACCTCGACCAAAGTCTTGCACAAATAAGGAAACTCTGCAATGACTTTCTCCAATGACCGCTGCACCTACAACAAAAGGCATTTTTGTGTGCGCAGACCTACTGCACCTGCACCTGCACCTGCTGGTTGTCCAAAACGGGATAGAAGACTAAGTAAAAGCAACAAGAAAGATGTTTGAATAAAATACATTTAATTCAACATCTTTATCTAAATCTCAGAAGAAGAAGAATGAAGCTACAATCATCTGAACATCAGAAGAAATATTTTATAAGAAGAAGAAGAAGAAGAAGAAGAATGAAGCATCCATGAGCACTTGTTAAAGCTGATAAAATTACAATATGATAAAAGCAAGCATCAGAGTATATGTGAAGATTGGAGAGATCAATCATCTGAACGTATCAACACTCTGAATGCATGAAACAACACTCAACATAGAAGCAAATATTATATGATTAAATGTTTATATTATCATATAGTCAAAGAAGAAACTGCAGCAACAGCTTTTGGACTAAACACCTCATTCAAAGATGTAAGAAGAAATGGTGTCAGGAAGCACATAAAAAGGGAGCATATACAAAATAAGCAAAAGGACAAATCCAACGGATATCTCCTCATATACACTCCAAAGGAAATCAGAGAAAAATTGAAGAAAGTAGAAGAAAATTAAGAGAGAGAATTAGAAGAGATATATCGAGAAAATCTCTCAAAAGAACTCATCTATAGAATTGTCAGCACAGGATCGTCTGAACACTCATTTGCTTAAGAAGAAGCAATTGTTTGAGACATTATTACATAACGGCTATTTGAAGCCACATCATCAACATCTCAACGGTATTATGAATCATCTTCAAACGGCTATATTTCATCAAGAACATATAAATAGCCTCAAGATTGAATTTGAAGATGTTGTCGACCTATTGGTCAGTTAGTCAAAGTTGTTGTAGTTGGTTTTGAAGAAACAATCAACTAGGCCGCTGTTAAGTTGGTCAAAAAGATAACCAAGAAATGTTGTTAACTACTTGATGGTTCAACCACGTTGGACACAGAAGTTCATCAGAAAAATGGTTGAAGATCAATTTCATATTTCTCTTAGTCAAATCAGTTGAGGGAGAATGTACCTCACATAGAAGACAGGATTATACACTTGTATCACTTTCTTAACCTTGTACTTAGATTTATTCATTGTATCCTGAGTAGTACTCGGTTAACCTCTAGTACAGGAAAAGATTAAGTTTATGTTTCGTGGAAACTTAAACTTAGTTTAATTTGTAAACACTTTATGTGTCTGAGAGCCTGGAGAGGCTTGGTGGAAGAAAGAATACTCGTGGTTGAGCCTGGAGAGACTTGTCTGTTAAAGAATACTGCATGAGTTGCCTATAGAGGCAGTTGAAAACAAATGAATACTTGTTGAGCCTGGAGAGGCTTGTCTGCAAAAGAATAATGCATGAGTTGCCTGGAGAGGCAATTGAAAACAAAGGAATACTTGTTGTTTAGCCTGAAGAGGCTGTGGTAAAAGAATACTTGTATCTGAGTTCAGATAGTGGAAAATCCAGTGGTTGTTTGCCTCTGGGACTGGATGTAGCTCACGGGTTTGTGAGTGAACCAGGATAAATTATGTGCCTAAGTTTTCTTTCTCTTAATCTCTTTATTTACAGTTTTCATATTTATGTTGGGGATTGAAAAGTATTTTTCATAATAAACTTAACACAACTATTTCAATAAAATGATCTTTCATATGAACAAAACATGAAATGTCTCTCATATCATTTGAGGCATTACAGAGAATGTACCTTGAAGAACTTCTGAAATAATTATCTTGAGTGAGTCTGTAAAGAGCTCAGTTCAGAAATCAGAAACAGACTTCAGACAATCTCTAGTCATCTGAAGTATTTCAGAAACCGTTCTGAAAATACTCTTTGTAATAATATTCAGGAGATACTTTGAGAAGCCTCTATTTAAAACAATCTTAAGCTTTAGAAGAAACTCTATTTTTCTTATCTTCCGCACGTTTTAATTATCTCTGATCTTAAGACTTGTTTTGAACATTGTTCATCTTCATGATTTAAATTAAAGATTTCCAAAACTAATCAAAAAGCTTAAAACACTATTCAACCCCCCCTTCTAGTGTTTCCTGTGGTTCTAACAATTGGTATCAGAGCTCACCTTCGGGTTGAGCATCTAACAAATGCAGAAGGAGTAGATCCTCAGTAGATGGAAATCTCACCAAGCTGAAGTAACTCTAAAGAATGATAATGAGAAAAGAAAATCATTTTCTTAAAACTCATTATTCATACAAGGCATCATTCAGAAGGATGAAACTGGAAAAGGAAAGTACATCTATCTCAAGATCATATACGGGTAACATCTTTCCTATCCTGGTCTTAATATAATTGTTGGTTGCTGCATGTTTTGTATGTTATTGAAATTGTTAACGTATAAGTGTATTTGTGTGAAAATAAATGATTGCATGCTAACTGTCCTTTATGTATGTATTTAATTATGCATATTACTTGTTTTGTGTGCATATTATATGCATCGTATGCGTGAATATATGTGTATATTTATTTTAGTAAATGAAGAGTCAATTATGTTTATCATGATTATTATTAAATGTGATACGGCGCAACGTGGATCAATGTATCATCAACCGGTTTCTCATAGTTGGCACAATGCACAACTCTCAATAATTGCTTGGTGCATGTAACCGTTATTCTTCATTGAACGAAGCAATGCTTGATTGCCTATTTAAGAATTGGAAGATCATCATGGGAACTACACTTCAATCAACTTATCCTCAAGAGCCAGAATTCTTCAAGCACCTTAATCTCTTAAGATCAATCGTACTCAAAGGCCAACATGTCTGCATCATCAAATGACTCAAACCATCCCATGTTTGATGAGAGAATCATACCTTCTAAATTGGTCAATCTCTCTGACTTTGATGAGGCTGATTATAAAATCTCAGAGTACTTTGACGCCGTGGGGTGGACTCCCTTCTTCAGCAACATTTCCTCACCATGGCATGAGGAAAGTGTGTTGGAGTTCTAGAACAACTCCACAAGGGTATCTAGACCTGGTAGGACTGGAATTGAGACGAAGGTGATGGGAAGATTATTGTTCGTGGACACCAAACTGATTGCTGAGGTGATAGGTGTGCCTGCTAGAGGAGAACAATATTTTCAGAAGTGGGAATCCCTGCATGGTGGAAATTTTGTATTTGATGAACATCTCTTTGGAGGAAGACGACTAGCCCCTTACAGACCTTCACAACTTCTGAGCGCTCCTAGAGCACTTCTTGCTGTGCTAAACTGTTGTATCCTTCCCCGAAGAAACAACAAGTTGGTGATCAATTTGATGGAAAGGTTTGTGCTGAGACATTTGCTGACAAAGAAGAAGATCAGTCTCCCTTGGGTGCTGCTGTTTCAGATGTCTTTTAGGAATGAGATGGATAATGAGAATTTCTACCCTCACAACACCTTGATAATGAAAATTCTGATGCACAAGGGTTTTCCAGTGGAAAGTCACTTTGACCAACCGCCTCCTAACTTCTTCACTCCGGCTGCATAGGCTGAGTTAGACTGGACTCTTATTGAAAGAGAAGAAGCTCCTTAGAATCAAGTGGTTATTCCTCATCTTTTTGCTACACGCAATGAAGAAAGAACTGAAGATACCCACTTAAAGTCTCGAAAAAGGAAAAGGATGATGTTGGGTGCATATCATCTGAAGACGGTGAATGGAAGAATTTCCAGGCTTGTAAGAAGATTGAGAGCCGCTGAGAAGGAGCTTGAAAAGCTCAGAGTTGAAAAGAAGAATGTTGATGATTACTGAGAACCCATATGATGATCAATGTTTCTCTTGTGTCTTTTCATTTCTCTTAATTTTTTTTTGTTATCATTTCTTTATAATAGTAATATTTAGTCTTCTGCTCTGTTCCATCCTTGATACATTCTATGTGGTCTATGACTATTTATATTGTTTCTCTTGTAACTTTGTATGCTTAAATGAATCTTTAACTTAACACACTTCTTTAAATGGTACAACTAAAAGATAAAATCAATTAACTTAATAAGATAAGGACAGAATAAAAATTTATATATTAAGACAAGTTCTTGCTGAAATATAATAAAATTGAAATTATTAACCTAAGACATTTGTTTCAATGATTAACTAATTCTATTAAGTAATATCAGATGCTACTAAAAGGTATTTTTAGTTTGTGTATGTTTCAGAAAACAGGTTTTGAAGATAGGTTTAAAAAGACCATCTTCGGAAAAGGCTGATTAAAGCAACATCATCTAAAAGAATGGCTAGTGTGATATCATCTCCATTGTCTGAACCTGTTCAGAGAGTTCATAAATAAACTTACTGAAATTGTGGGTCAGAAATGTTAAGATGGTTGACACCATGCAATAACCCTACCTCAATACTTAAGAAGATAATTTTGAATTAGTAACATCCCTATTCTCTGAACCTGTTCAGAAGGCTCTCTATGAACCTGCTGAAATTGTGGGTCAGGAATGTTAAGGTGATTAATACTCAAGCCATTAAAGTTTATCTCAATCCTTGAGGGATAGGTCAAGATGATTGTTCAAAGAATCTCTTGGAGCACATACTGGAACTTGCAGATATCAAGCAACCTCAGAAAAAGGAAAAGTCTCTAAAGAAAGGTGCAATGTCAGAAAAGCATTCTTCCATCCAGAGAATAACGACGAAATCTAATGGTAACATCACTTCATCTTAAAACTTAAATATCTGTGAAAAATTTGTCCTCTAGTAAAGATGTTAATCAAAAAATAAAATTTTAAGAAAAGACTTAAAAGACTCAAAATGCTAAAAGCTTCTCAGATAATTATAATCATAAAATCTCTTTGCTTTGTCTAAAAAGTCTGTTTTAAAAGTTTTCTTTTTTTTAAATGTTTTCTCACATTTTCTCTTCTATTTTTTGTTTTGTTCTTTTCTGTTTCTAAAAAGGTATTTCGAAAAAGTATTTTAAAAAATATTTTCAAATATGTTTTTATGATTCTTCTTGTTGTCTTTCAAAAACGTTTTCCAAAACTTTCTTCATCAATGCTAATGACTCAGTTTCCTATGGTGCTTCATCTATGACCAATCAATGATGTACGTTTCGATACTCTCAAGGTCTGAAACTGTCATCATTAAAAGCTACCTGAGCCCATATACATCGGGTGAACAACAATCCAATGGATTCATTCTCCTTACTTCTCTATTTTACCCCTGCTTCAAAGTCCTATAAATTCACAAGAGCTCTTCACACAAACTCAAATCTTCAAAGCTCTTCTATAGCTTTGTCTAAGGTTCTGAGTAAGTGGCTCCCAGAAGGATGATGAAGAAGCAAAGGAAAATAGCCGAAGGATTTCTGGAACATGTTGAGGCAAAGATCAAGTCATCCTAGATGATGTATGGAATAAAGAGTAAAGGACAGGGTTCATCAGAAAACCCGTTTCTCTATACTTGGACCATGGTGATCTTGCTGCATCACAGGTGGACTGGAAGACCACCGGGAGATCCCGAAATAGCCAATCTTATAAAGAGAACTACTGACAAAGTGGTTCTTGGATTTAAGGTGGTGGCTGCTGGTCGAAACACAGTCTTACATGATGCACCTCCACTGTCCCAGCTGAAGGAGAATGCGTGCAGCAAAGCACGGTTGGGATGAGGATATAGGGTTCTGAGGCAACTCCTGAAGCCGTGCAGCTAAAGGAGTGGTGATAGCTTTAAAAGAGATGAAGTCTATAAGGCTATGCCTCAGGCCTTCGAAGGAATCTCCGGAGTTAGCAATGAAAAATACATTCTGTTTTTGGAATGTAACTTGTTTTCTTTCAAAAAAAAGGAATTTCCTTTGTATATATCAAATGCTTTGAGAAAATTTAAACTTGTGTATTTCTGTTTTATTTCAGTTTCTTTTGTTTATCAAAAGTTGTTTCATTTAACAGTTGGTATTTATTACTTAATTTTTGGTATCTGAATAATAATAATAACAATTTGAGTAATAACGTCTCTGCAAAATTAGAACAACTGATATCAAGATTCAGACAATGTCTAAAACTTTAATGTAAGATAAAAAGGGGGAGAAATATAAACAGTAAAGAAATACAGCTAATCAATAATGGTAAAAGTAAGTGAACTTAAAATAGGAAGAAAGATATGAAATTCAACATAGTGAACCTTTTTAATTAATGACAAAAGGGGGAGAAATATATAACTAACAAAATGCTGGTAATACAACTAACAAAATGCTGGAAATATTGTATGTACTACTAAAAGTATATAAAAGGGGGAGAAATATAAAAGGAGGAGAAATATAAAAAAACTAACAAAATGATGTATGTAACAGGTAACTAGAAACTCAGAAGATAACAACTGTCATAACTGAAAGTATAACAGTAAGAATAACTTATGATAACAATTGATATATGTAATAATAGTGTAATTATATAACAATTGGTATCTGAGATAAGTTAATAATATATGGTATTATTAGTTCTCAATGATTAACAAACAACTAATAATTGGTATCTAAAAGATTAACATCTAGTTTCTAAGAAGTACTAATAATTGGTATCTAAAAGATTAAACATCTAGTTTCTAAGAAGTTAACAATTGGAATCTAAAGATTAACATCTGGTTTCTAAAGGATAAGTTAACAAAATGTATCTAATCTTGTTAGTATTTAGAATATTAACAATTGGCAACATTTAACAAACTAAAGAATAAATGTTCTTCTCAGGGGGAGTATTATAGATAGGGGGAGCCCTCTATATACTTAACCATCTTTCCTTAAAACATTTTGTAAGTTATACATATCTTATTTGTCATCATTAAAAAGGGGGAGATTGTGAAGTCTATTAATCGGTTTGAGCATTCAAACCTGACTCAAAGACTTAATATCCTTTAGTTTTAATGATTAACAAATAAGATTATATAAGAACATAATAAGAACAAATAAGATTATATAAATAGATTCTACTGAGAAAGGTATTGGTTTGTTGATTGTGTTTCAGGTTGGAATATTTAAAAGAAGACATGATGAACAAAATAAGAATCAGAAGATCAGGATCAGAAGAACAAATGCAAGATTTAATATAAAGGTTGTCTGAAGTGTTGAAGTTGTCTGAAGTACGCAACTCGTCTGAAGTATTGAAGCCTTCTGTGGTACGCAACCTGTCTGAAGTGTTGAAGCCTTCTGAAGTACGCAACTCGTCTGAAGTGTTGAAGCCTTCTGAAGTGTTGAAGTCGTCTGAAGTGCGCAACCCGTCTGAAGACATGAAGACCGTCTGAAGACGTGAAGACTATCTGAAGAAGTCTACAAACAGAATCAAGAATTGATCTCTTGAAGACGTTGCTAAAGTGTAAAGCACACTCTACCAAAATGGAGTACACTTATTTCAGTATAAAAGCTAAACATGCTTTTATGCCTCGATCAAAGTCTTGCACAAATAAGGAAACTCTGCAATGACTTTCTCTAATGACTGTTGCACCTGCAACAAAAGGCATTTCAGTATAAAAGCTAAACATACTTTTATACCTCGACCAAAGTCTTGCACAAATAAGGAAACTCTGCAATGACTTTCTCCAATGACTGCTGCACCTGCAACAAAAGGCATTTTTGTGTGCGCAGACCTACTGCACCTGCACCTGCACCTGCTGGTTGTCCAAAACGGGATAGAAGACTAAGTAAAAGCAACAAGAAAGATGTTTGAATAAAATACATTTAATTCAAAATCTTTATCTAAATCTCAGAAGAAGAAGAATGAAGCTACAATCATCTGAACATCAGAAGAAATATTTTATAAGAAGAAGAAGAAAAAGAATGAAGCATCCATGAGCACTTGTTGAAGCTGATAAAATTACAATATGATAAAAGCAAGCATCAGAGTATATGTGAAGATTGGAGAGATCAATCATCTGAACGTATCAACACTCTGAATGCATGAAACAACACTCAACATAGAAGCAAATATTATATGATTAAATGTTTATATTATCATATAGTCAAAGAAGAAACTGCAGCAACAGCTTTTGGATTAAACACCTCATTCAAAGAAGTAAGAAGAAATGGTGTCAGGAAGCAAATAAAAAGGGAGCATATACAAAATAAGCAAAAGGACAAATCCAACGGATATCTCCTCATATACACTCCAAAGGAAATCAGAGAAAAGCTAAAGAAAGCAGAAGAAAATTAAGAGAGAGAATTAGCAGAGATATATCGAGAAAATCTCTCAAAAGAGCTCATCTATAGAAGTGTCAGCACAGGATCGACTGAACACTCATTTGCTTAAGAAGAAGCAACCGTTTGAGACATATTACATAACGGCTATTTGAAGCCACATCATCAACATCTCAACGGTATTATGAATCATCTTCAAACGGCTATATTTCATCAAGAACATATAAATAGCCTCAAGATTGAATTTGAAGATGTTTGCCGACCTATTGGTCAGTTAGTCAAAGTTGTTGTAGTTGGTTTTGAAGAAACAATCAACCAGGCCTCTGTTAAGTTGGTCAAAAAGATAACCAAGAAATGTTGTTAACTACTTGATGGTTCAACCAAGTTGGACACAGAAGTTCATCAGAAAAATGGCTGAAGATCAATTTCATATTTCTCTTAGTCAAATCAGTTGAGGGAGAATGTACCTCACATAGAAGACAGGATTATACACTTGTATCACTGTCTTAACCTTGTACTTAGATTTATTCATTGTATCCTGAGTAGTACTCAGTTAACCTCTAGTACAAGAAAAGATTAAGTTTATGTTTCGTGGAAACTTAAACTTAGTTTAATTTGTAAACACTTTCTGTGTCTGAGAGCCTGGAGAGGCTTGGTGGAAGAAAGAATACTCGTGGTTGAGCCTGGAGAGGCTTGTCTGTAAAAGAATACTGCATGAGTTGCCTGGAGAGGCAGTTGAAAACAAATGAATACTTGTTGAGCCTGGAGAGGCTTGTCTGTAAAAGAATACTGCATGAGTTGCCTGGAGAGGCAGTTGAAAACAAAGGAATACTTGTTGTTTAGCCTGAAGAGGCTGTGGTAAAAGAATACTTGTATCTGAGTTCAGATAGTGGAAAATCCAGTGGTTGTTTGCCTCTGGGACTGGATGTAGCTCATGGGTTTGTGAGTGAACCAGGATAAATTATGTGCCTAAGTTTTCTTTCCCTTAATCTCTTTATTTTCAGTTTTGATATTTATGTTGGGGATTGAAATGTATTTTTCATAATAAACTTAACACAACTATTTCAATAAAATGATCTTTCATATGAACAAAACATGAAATGTCTCTCATATCATTTGAAGCATTACAAAGAATGTACCTTGAAGAACTTCTGAAATAATTATCTGAAGTGAGTCTGGAAAGAGCTCAGTTCAGAAATCAGAAACAAACTTCAGACAACCTCTAGTCATCTGAAGTATTTCAGAAACCGTTCTGAAAATACTTTGTAATAATCTTCAGAAGATATTTTGAGAAGCCTCTGTTTAAAACAATCTTAAGCTTTAGAAGAAACTCTATTTTTCTTATCTTCCACACGTTTTAATTATCTCTGATCTTATGACTTGTTTTGAACATTGTTTATCTTCATGATTTAAATTAAATATTTCCAAAACCAATCAAAAATCTTAAAACACTATTCAACCCCCCCTTCTAGTGTTTCCTGTGGTTCTAGCATAATCAACCAAGCTTTATTTGAAATATCTGATCATAATCAGACATGAATTTGAATGCTTAACTAATAAAGGAAATAACTCTGATCTTCTGAGCTATTCGAAAACATTCCTCAAATAGTTACTACTGTAAATTCGAATTCTTCTTAACTTAAAATAATTTAAGTTAAATTCATTTTTATGCTTATGAATCCATTCGAATCTTTTCATTCCTTGTGTGAATCTTTATAGAAAAAACTTAGTGAAATTTTCACCACTAACCGTTGCGCATTTACTGAGAATACATAAAACACTTGGGCTTTAGCCCCCATAGATTAATAAAGAGACAATGGACTTTGGTCCTCAGAGTAAGACTTGGACTTTGATCCCCAGAGTAAAACTTGGACTTCGGTCCCCAGAGTAATGGCAGGTAACACCCCAAGGGAGACGTTCCTTGTAGTCTGAGCTCAGGCCTAGCTCCAGAGATAGAGATAAGACCCCGTCCTGCCGGGAAATGCAGAACATGCATAATTTCATAAGAGTCTATAGAGAGTTAATATGCTAGAGCTTGAGTATATGTATATATATTTATCTTGCATTGTTGCATTGCATCTGCTTGTCTACCTACAATGCTTGTTGCATGCTTACTCACTGAGACTCTAGTCTCACCACAGGTTTGTGGTTATATTATAGATGCACAGGTTCCACCCCGACCAAGGCAGTGAGCTGGAGGCTTGTAGGAGCTTTAGTATTTTGATGTATTTAGATATTTATGTATTCAGTAGATCATTCTAATGACTAGAATTGTATTTATATTATTTTGGGGATATGATTGTACATGTGCTGCCTTCAGGCCTTCTATTTTGCTTAGGGCACATGTATGGGGGTATCTTAGTGGATGTATACAAATTATGCTTATTTGAGCTCTCGAGGCATTATGTATTTAGATTATGTTTCCATATAATGCTTGAGCTTTCGTTGGACGCTTAACGTTATATGGTTTGTAATGCGATATTTAAAATGGCACGAAATAATTTCAGAGATTTGGGAATTTTGCTTCCAACGATCTTAATTCTTAAATTTAGAAATTAGGACGTTACAATAAGTGCCTAACTCTACAAAGAACACACATCAAGCTATGCAATTGCTTGTACAAAAAGGATAAAGAAGAAGAGATTTCCTTCTACTACATAATATGTTTAAGAAATAGAAATATTCCTCTAAAAGGCAACCTCTGAAGTGTTGAGTCCAAGACTTTTTTTATACAATGTTTTAATGGCAACAAGCTATCTTAATTAAATTTTGTGTTTTGAATGAAAGTTACTTATATTTACACTTGAGAATTGTTTAAAGAGTACAATAATACTTGAAACATTATGAGAAGTACTTGAGAATTCTAAAGCATGTCTTTTTATCCTTGAAGTACATAAATTTATAAATAAGTCTCTATTCTAAACAAAAAAAATTGCGTGTATCTCTCCTAAAATTTGGATCAAAATGTGTTTGTTCTTGAAGAACAAATTAGACAAAATTGAGTTTGGACCAAAAAATTCTAAATTGGATTTATTTTAAAAAAGTTTGAGGCAACTTGAATCAAAATTCTACCAAAAGCATAGCATTATCCTTGAAATTCAATATTCAACAAGTGATCATACAACATACAAATGCGTTTGAAAAGGTGTTTGAAGGGTTTTCGTATCTCAGCTCCAGCAAGTCGTTCCGAGAAAATGGTGTTTGAAAGGGACATGTGAGATCGGGTTGACAGTTCTTTTTGGTTTGGTAACTTCTTGCTGGGTAACTATGCAATGGCTTATGTTTGGGTGAGAATGAGTAATAGGTTGAGGATAGGTTAAGATGCGTTCCAACTGTCAGATGTGTTCCTCGAGTTGGTGTACAACAAGGTCCGGTTGTGGGGTAGGATCTGGTTGTTGAAGTGGGGGAGGCTTGGTAGCTTGGTTCTCGAGTTCTTTGAGGTGAGCCTCGAGTTGAAGAATGATTTCATCATGAGTTTCAGGATTGTAAGGAACTCTAGAAATTTGGTTGGTTTGGTCAATCTGGGGTGTTGGTTGTGATGTGCCGACATCAGCAAAGCCCCATCATGGTAAAAGACGTCCTCGACCCAAACTTCCGGGGTTGGTTGCGGTCGAGCTAACTTAGTCTGGAGTCTAGTGTCGACTGTCATGCTGGTTATGGGGAGACCCTCCTTTTAGCGCCAAATGTTCGAGTATGGAACTCGGACTCGGATGCTCTAAGGGTCACGGACTCGGGGCTCCAGGATTCTTGGATTCGAGATCGACTCTGATGAATCTCTCTACTCGGTCCACGACGGGGGAGTACCCGCAAAGACACTCTGACGCCCAAGTCAACCTGAACCATAGCAGAATAACAGTAAATCAGGTAATTAATGCATACCTGGCATCTGATGTTACCAATATTCGTAAGGGAATATTTAGGGATTTAGGCCTTGGAATTTACCTATGAGACGTGATCCGGTACGAGATTGTACAGACGCGTCCATGGTACACTTCACTAGGGTTTATGCTAGATTCTGGGTTGGGCCGACTTGTACAATTTGGTTGGTTTTACGCACTTGACGGTTCATGGACCTCCTTGGGCTCACTCGCATTGGTCCAATATTAATGGTCCGTAAAAGTTATCAATCATATGCTATTACCTCTTGTTGGTTGCTTTAATTTTTTATAATGTTTCTCGTAATGTTTCATAGAAGAATTGCTTATAATAATACAATAAAAATCATCACAAAACTAGTGCAATAAAAATATTTATTTCACTACATTCCACCTAAATTAAAGAAAAAATATATAAAATAAATTAAGGATAAAATATCTTTTTCATCCCTATAAAATATCTGAATTTTGATTTTTGTCACTGGAAAAATAAATTTTTTATTTCATCATTATAAAACATTTAAGCTATTTTATTAGTCCCTAGTGTTAATTCTACTGTTAATTGTGAATGTGTCGAACACTCATAATATTCACCAATTCTTGAGAAGTACCCTGACATGTTATATAATAGTGTTAGCCTCTTTAAACTCATTCAGAGAGTCAAATTTCATGCACATATTAAACTGAAATTCTTTGTATATTTCCTCCTTGTTATATATTACAAACAATCTCTGAATTAGTTTAAGGAGACTAACTATGTTGTATAATGTGTCAGGGTTCTGCAGATAGAATTCCTAACTATGATCAGCGTTCGACACATCCATAATTAATAATAGAATTAACAACATGGACTAAAAAATAACTTAAATATTTTATAAAGATTAATTAAAAAAAATTCAGAGATGAAAATCAAAATTCAAATATTTTATAGGGAGGAAAATTTTATTTTACCCTAAAATAAAATAAAAGAGTTCACTATTTATTTATTTATTTATTTTTTGGTTACAGAGGAAAGAAAAAAGAAAACCAGAAATAACAACACAGAAACTAAATCCTAACCAAATCCTTAAAAAGGCTATCTAAAAATCAATCCATTTAATTAAAAAAATCCTATCAAATTTTATATACCAAAAAACAAAAAAACAATGAAAAGGCAACATTTCATAATCTATTTGATTTCATTTTATTCCACCCATTCTGCCTTATTATTGTGTAAGTAGCTATTGTCACTGGAATGTTAATTCCAATCCAAAAATCAATGGCATCACAAGTCTCGGAGCACTTTGAGCCATGGCACACGCTCGACGGCAAAGTCGTTTTGGTGACCGGCGCTTCCTCTGGACTTGGACTCGATTTCTGCCTTGACCTCGCTAAAGCCGGCTGCAAGATCGTCGCTGCAGCTCGCCGCCGAGATCGTCTCCACTCCCTCTGCCACCAAATCAACAATCACCTGTTGCCGCCGTCGGACACTTCCGGAAGCCTCCGCGCGGTGGCCGTGGAACTCGACGTCTGCGCCGACGCCAACTCCATCGACAAGTCCGTTCAGAAGGCATGGGACGCGTTTGGCCACATTGATACCTTGATTAACAATGCTGGTGTTAGAGGTGAAGTGACATAAATTCAACTGAGGAAATTTTCTATCTATCTTTTAATTTTTTGAAAGCAATAAATGAGAATTTGTTGTTGAATAGTAGTATATTGCAAATTGTTATTGCTTCCTAAAAGTTGTCATGTTTCCTATTTGTTGTTTTTGTGTAGGAAGTGTTAAATCTCCGTTGAATTTGTCAGAGGAGGAATGGGATCATGTTTTCAAAACTAACTTAACTGGTTGTTGGTTGGTGTCAAAATATGTATGCAAACGCATGTGTGATGCCAAGCGAAAGGGATCAATTATTAACATTTCTTCAACTTCTGGTTTAAACCGAGGACAATTGAGTGGAGCTACTGCCTATGCATCTTCAAAGGCAGGCGTCAACATGCTCACAAAGGTAACATTTATTTGTCATGTGATTTTTCTTAAAACCAGACTACCATTTTTAATTCTCTCTCTCTTTGTCTCTCTGATTTTCTTCAGATTTCATAATAGTTTGACAAGTTTCTAGTGATTAATGGTTTATAGCATAAAGTAAACTAGTCTAGATTAAGAAATTGTTTGTTGTTTTGTGGTATATAGTTGTGAAGTTAACCTATGCGATTCATTAGTCTTATTTGGAATAAAAATTTGCCAATATTCAGTTTAGCTGAAGTAAAAGATGATCATCGTCTGTTCTATCTCAACATAGGCATTAGTCATTTTTGTTTAAAATTATGCATTCAAAGGTTGGAGGTAATCTGTTGACACATCCAAAATCAATGCTTGAATTTCCACTAAAATTGTAATCCATAGATAGAATTGCAGTTGTTAATTTTGTCAAAAGAAGCAATTCTAGTGTTCAAATTGAAGTAGTAATAGAAGTTGTCGAAGCAAGTGGAGTCAAAAGCAGACATTTGAGTGATACCAAAGTGATAATATTGAAGTTGTTCTAGCAAGTATAGAAGGACTCAAAAGCAGGCATTTAATTGATACTTAGCAACATCATAATAGTGATCAAAGCAAGTAGAAAAGGACTCTAGCAGAGCAGACGTACAATCAATGTTTGTTGACAATACTACATCAAGGAAGAAAGGTCTTCTGAAGTATCTGCTGTGGTATTGATGAAGATTGACTATGGGTCAATCTGTATGATGTTTGACAAAGATTGTTTTTTATCCTTTTGAGCTAGGTATCAGCTGTATATACCGAGCTCCACAATATGGACATCAATATGGTAAAAGTAGACTTTGGGGCTACTACTAACGTAGAGGGGGAATGATGTGAAAAGGTCGGCAATGTTGATACTGTAACAAGAAATGATAAATTCAATAACAAATGAGTGAAAGCGGGAAGAGGTTAAGGTAGTGTTCATCATGTTGATGCATCTATAAAGATCTTGTTGTGCAGGATGCTTCATCCAAAGAGACCAGCTGACAATGATCTTAGAAACACAAAAGGAATATGCTAATGAAAGTTGTCAATGGCTACTGTATGAAAGATGGAATACTTCCCGAACATAAAGGGTAAAGCTATCAACATATGAATAGGACCTACTGGGTGAAGGAAGTATGTTGATTATGGGTCATTTGCTCAAACAAATGGCCATTTTTAAGGAAAAATTAGGTTTACAAGTGCTGTGGTGTTAGTCAACAAATAGCTGTGAAATGCCAAGGAATGGAGGAGGATTCCTTCCAAGACTGACAACTTTGATCCCAGATCTTTGTCAAATGATTGATGAAGCTGCAAGGACTTTGTGAACAATTGATAAATCTTCATGTAAACATGTGCCTAAATCACCATAGAAAATGGTTTTAAAGTGATTTATGTTGTAAAAAGCATAATCACTAAATGCAATATAAAACAAGGAAGAACAAAATGATCGTAAACAGCCGGGGAAAAATATATTCCATGATCCTATCTGTAGTTTTATCTAGTTAAATATGCCTTGAAGCAACCGTGAGAAGGAGCAGGAGTTAAACACTAGATTTAAATCGATTTTCTGGGTTCTCCTCCTTTTAATTACACCGTTTAGACTTGAGAAGTTCACATGCTACTCTTTAGATAAAAGTGGAAAACAATTGCAGCTCTGTAACATTGATATAATGATACGAGAAGTTGAGTTTGGAAAGTTAACTTTTTGCTTTGCCTTTTCATACACCAAAGTTGAGGAGCTAGGAATAATTTCCTAATCTTTTCCTATATTTTTGTTTTTGGTAAATAATATGTGCCTATATAAGCTATAGAAATCAAACTTCCTCATTGTTGCTCTATAGAAAGGTACAGATAAGTATCTACAGGACATCTGTACTATCTCACACAATACGATATAAAGTTACTAATGATGGCATTATGCTCTAATTTTGCTATACTCAACAAAAAGTTCAATGTTTTAATAGTCGCTTGCAGTATTAGAATCATGTTAGATTTTACTGATCATATTCATAATGATTAAACAACAGCATATTGATATCATTTTGTGAAACGGTATTTGGCAGGTCATGGCTATGGAATTGGGGATGCACAAAATCAGAGTGAACTCCATATGCCCTGGAATTTTCAGATCTGAAATCACTGAAAAATTAATGCAAAAAGATTGGCTGAATAATGTGATCGCGAAAACAACACCTTTGAGAATTTTAGGTACTACAGATCCTGCATTAACGTCCCTAGTTCGTTACCTAATTCATGATTCTTCTGAATATGTCTCGGGTAACAATTTTATTGTCGATTGTGGAGCCACCTTACCAGGTGTGCCGATTTATTCTTCTCTATGAATCATGTAACTAAAAATAACTTTGATGAACTTTTCTATTACATGTGTACAGATTATGTGCTACGGAGTTTACAAGTCCATGTATCTAGAGAACATATATGTTTTTATGACTCTAAACCTAAGTTCACCAGCGCACAAGTTAATCAAAGCAAATGTAATGATCACAATAACATAACATTTTTTTGTTTAAAAATGTTATATTTTCAAATTTATGGAAATTTTGGCAGAGTTCTTTTTGGCATTTTTAACATTATAAAATAATAAAACCTACTAAATACACATACTCCAAACAAATAAAAAGGAGTAAAGTAGCACTTTAGTTATTGACTTTTATAGTATTATGTAATTTTGTCTCTGACTTTAGGAAATCCCTCCGTTAATCCCTCACGTTACCATATATCTTGTAGTTTAGTTCAAAACACTAAACGGTGTTAAGTTTGTGCTGAGTTGGATTGTTATATGACACCTGGATGACATAGTGTCTTTAAACTACGTTGTTCTAGGCGTTATTTTTAAGACTTTGACATACAACCCTAACCCTAACAGCCATGATTTCTCTTGTACGCTATTCAACCTTCTTCATTGTACTTCTTCCTCCTCTTTTTCACCATTATTGCTTCTTCTTCATCGTTTTTGTGGGTTTTGATTCTTCCCTTTCTGTATTTCTTTGTTTCTGTGAAATTAACATCACAACTCATCCATGAATTACAATAGTGAAAGGACGTACCACAGTGGTGGCTCTAATTGGTCGGTTAGGAACCACCCTCTGGGGATTCATTGTAAATGGGGGAAGGTATGCACTACTATTTTGTTCTTTGAATCTTTGTTTTTAGTAATAGTTGTGAATTATTAATCTCCAATAGTGTGCTGATTTTATAATGAACAATACCACACTGGTTGTCTTGTGGGATGCATAAGAAGATTGCAGAGATGGTGACAATAATATGTTTTTGATGAGTACCAAAGGTTCACTGGTGCCAAAGCTCGAGTGTCAGAGCAGAGAGGTTCATCGAGTTGATTGATATCTCTTGTTTGAAGTACCACCCACTGTCATTTTCATGCTCAAGGAAATAGAATTTGAAATAATGGAGCATTTTAGAAACCGCCTGCTTCCTCCCATGGCATATTTCCACCCATCGTCACTTTCTCACTTTGATTTAAATCACCTTAATTTTTCAAAGCATTCACCATCCAAAATGATGGCATTCAGCAGTAAAGAAAAATCAGCCCAAATTAAAAAATAAAAGAGAAAAATCAGACCAAAATTAAAAAAATAAAAGAAAGCCAATGGAAATATAAATGTAGATGAGGAAAAATTAGAACCCACAGAAACGTTGAAGAAGAAGTGGCAAATATGAAAAAGAGGAGGAAGCACAACGAAGAAGTAGGCTGAATAGCGTACAAGAGAAATTATGTCAAAGTCTTTAAAAAAAGCCCAAAACGACATATTTTTAGTACACTGTGTCACCCAGATGTCATACAATTCCAGATCAGCACAAACTTAACACTGGTTCAGCGTTTTGGACTAAATTGCAAGACGGATGGTAACACGGGGACTAACGGAGGGATTTTCTAAAGTCAGGGATGAAACTGCAAGACACTATAAAAGTCAAGGATTAAAGCGCTAATTTACTCAATAAAAAAAGTCATTGAAAAATGGAAGCCTGCCCAGCATTTCCTAGCCGTTTAGTTGCCGATGGACTACTTTTTAGACAGTTAACGAATATGTAGAAAATTATAATTATAATTAATTGATTTATAAATTATTTATAGTAGAAGAGTACAAATTATGTTGAACCATGAAGATTCACTCAAATTAATCATTCTAAGGGGTTGATTGATTGCAATAAACTAAAGAAAATAAAGATCAAATTAATAACAAAGGTTGAATCAATTTAAGATATGATCAATTCAAGGAATTTAGAGGTTATTTTCATTGTTAATTATTAGATTATTATAAGCATACATACAATTTATTTGAAACATATTTTTTTGTTTTTTATTATTGTGAATTTATTTAATTTAAAAAGTATTTTTTAATTTTTTTTATTATAGTAGATGTAACATCCCAAAATTTAGAAATCTAGAATTATAATTAAAATACGTATAATTATATTCCGATGACGTTAGTTGTAAAAATAGAAGTTTTATAATAATAATAATAGTAAATATTAATATAACCGTATTTATGATATAATAATAATATAATATTATAAATATTAGGAGAGACGTCATATTATTAAGATCTTAATCAAATTTTATTATATTGAATATAATAATAAAATTATTAGGAGATAAATCATATTATTAAGATTGCAATTAAAATTAATTGTTATAAATATAGTAATTATTATATTAATATAATAATATCAAGATTAATAATGATAATATTATGAGAGAGATATGCTTTAGTATTTTAATTTAGGATTGGATATTAAAATAGGAATAAAGAGATCACAATGATTAAAGACAAAGATTAATAATAAATTTAGGATAATGTTTAATTATAAGATTTGAAGTTGAGTGTAGATGGATAAGGATTATGTAACATCCTAATTTCTAAAATAAATGAATAAATAAATTACTATAAGATTTACGTAGAAATAATAATAATATTATTATATTTATTATTATGTTTCAGAAAAAGTAATATTTAATTAAAAAGGGAGACGGGTGGGTCGGAGTAGGCCCAACCCAGTTAGATATTTAAATAGCGGGTGTCATCTATTTCACCCTAGCCTTCTTTAAAACGTCAGATAACCAAACTCTAGGGAGGAGAGAAGCGACTCTACAAGGGGGAGGTGCAGAGGTGTAGATCGTCGGAAAAATCATGTCTTTCATCTTTGATCGTCATCTCTGAGGTACGGGGGAAAGAGGTGCAACTATATGTGTATGCTGGAGTGCTTGAGTAGTGAGTGCAACCATAAATCCCTCTAGGATCTCTAATCTTTGAACTTTGAAGGATGATTCATATGTTTATGTTTGAAATCGTTCTGTTTGATGTATATTGGTATGTCCTTGATGAATTTAAGAGTTGTGAGTGAGATTGTCGAAAGGGAGTCGAATTAGGATTTAGCGAAGAGAATTCATAATCGATTAGATGTTAATTTTACAGTAATCCGTTGGAATAATTGATGAATTCACTGATTTTAATCGGTAAAAACGAGTCTAAACAAGTTAGGAATTTAAAGACTTGAGTAAGGATTGAAGAAGAGGCTTAAAAAGGGGCAAAAACACAAGTGCAGTCGCGTATCATGACGCTGGTAATCGATTATAGACATGTTGTAATTGATTACCAGGCTACTAGTCTTCTGATAATCGATTACAGCCTCCCTGTAATCGATTACCAGGCCCAAATTTTGTGTAATTTCTTCTGGTAATCGATTTCCAGGTTCAAAATTGAGAATTGAGTGTTGTCTTTATGTAATATTGTGATCATTTACTTATATGATGGATGTTTATTTAATATATGAATTATTTTGTGGAATTGATGAGATTAAATTGGATGTATAAAGTGCATTAGTCGTGGCATGAAGTATTGTTATGTGATTATCTTATGTTGATGTTCTATGTGCATAATATCCATGATGTGATGTGGAATGATTAGAGTAGAGGATATGGTATGAGAAATGTATGAGGTGATGTTGATGCATTGAGCATGAGCATATGAGGTGTGTGATACATGAGATGCATGCCCTAAGAAAGGGTGACGACCATGATGGGAGACATCCGATGCATGACCCAAGAGGGGGTGTTTTATTATGCGACTCACTGGTCCATAAGAGCTGCATATGGGTAACGGTGGGAGGAGGCGGGTGTCTTTGCACGGGCCCAAGAGGGGGTGCAACCTACCGGCCATGAGGGTATTTAACGGTAAGGCCATCATTGGTAACAATTAAGGGAATTGATGAGGTGCGCCCATTGTGCGGAGTTCCAAATCATGACTCATGACTCTTAGGAGAGATGTTGTACTTGTGCATGGTGTGAGCATATATAATAATTGAGATTGTATGAAAGTGTGAATTTATATGTGTATGAACCTAATGTGTGAAATGTATAGGGTATAAATTGAGATAAATGATGTTGTGTATGGTGATGGATGGGAACAAGGGTAGCCTTCTGTATTGCATGTATATGTCTGTATTCCATTCCTCACCGTACACTCTATGTGGTTTTCTTAGGTGATGAAGAGGGCACTCAAAGTGCTGAATTTTTGAAGGGACAAGGTCTCGCTCTGATATGTGTGATATCGGGGCTTAGTGATTAGGAGCTTATTTTCTTTTATTTGTTAATCAAAGATTTGGAAAATTATTCTAAGGGCCTTACATGGCCAAGTTATGTTTTTATTATGTTGGTAATTTAGTTCCTTGAAAACCTTAGTTCTATTCTTTTATGGAGACAGCTTTGGATTTGGAAAGAGTAATTTATTTAAAAGAGGATTTGTGAACCTTTTTACCTCGATGTTAACTGTAGTTTTCCTTATAATTTAACTTGATAATTGTTTTATTATTTGGGGTAGAAGGGTGTCACAGTAGACGTATGTTATTTGAAAAGTATTTTTTATATCTGAAACTGTTTGATTATATTGTGATGATAGTTAACTTATCTTATATGAAAAGTTTAGGTTTTTAGTTAGTAATTTTAGATAAGTTATGTTATTTTAATAATAATATTTTTTATTTTATGAATATAGTTACATTTTTTTATGTGAAAAGTATTTTTTTTTAATTTCTTTTGATTTTATGATTTGGATTTAATAATTATACATTGATATTGTAAAAAAGTTTTACATTGTTATCCAATGATGTGCTACCATATTATTTATTGAGTTTAATAGCACATGGGTATTATTCTCATTTGCTACATCATTGGATGACAATATAAAACTTTTTTACGCTAGTGTATACCAATTAAACCTTTATGATTATAGTTATGTTATGTCAACAATTTTTTTTTATTTATGATTTTTTAGTGTGAACCAATGGTATCTCCCCGTCGATAGCTAGAGACTGATCTCTTTTGAGGCGTAGAGATCATCGAAGTGAGTTTTGCCTCTCCCAATAAAATCTTTTCCATACACACTGCCAAAAATCGAACTCCTATCAAGATGCTTAAGGGACCCAACCATCTGCCTGTTAGGCTTTGCTGGTATTTATGATTATAGTTATGTTATTTTTAATCAATAGTTATTTTTAAATTTTTGTGATTATAGTTAATCTATTATACTTTTTTTAGTGTTAACCACATATATCTCCTATTATCAGGGCAATCTTGTTCGGGGCTTAGTTATAGTTAAAGCTCCTAATCCCTCCATAAGTGTGTATCTTTAGGGATCGAATCAGGGAACTATTTCCACAATCTCAATCTATATTGCCCACCGAGGCACTCTTTGATAGTTAATATATATATTATATTTAAAAAGTGTTTTTATTTTCTGATTATGATTACGGTAACTTACGTTTCTGATCATGGGACTTCACTTCACAAGCTGAATTTTTGGCACTCTATGAAGCTTGATTTGAAGAGGAACTTGTCATCAAATAATTATTTTTATTGGCCCAAGTTGAAAGCTTTATTTTCTTATTCCCACAGTGGATTTTACATATAATAACAAGTCAACATACCTTAACCTCATGGGTGTTTGACCCTAAAAGGATCTTATTATATATGTAATTTGTTGAACTTTAGTGCCTCTTTAGCAAAATTAATACTTATAAAAAAAATTGAAAATCTAGAAAACCTGCACTAGCAGATAAAATAACTTAACCGATGCACAAATTTTTAACTTATGCACTTTAGACTTAGCCCAATTTTAAACTAGTTTTAAATGGATTTTCATGTTTCATGTTTTTTTATATGATTTTATATTTATATTAATAAATTTAAGTTCCAATAAAATTGTGTGAAAGAGAAATAAATAAAATATCATTAATAAAATAAAATCACAACATAAAACACAATCGGTACAAATGAGCAAGCAATTTATTACTTAGAAATATCATTTATTTTGTTGCAACTTATTATTTGATTTTTCTATTGCATTCATTTCAAAACATTTAAGATTGTTTTGTTATGTCTACGTGTTGACTTAAATTCCTTTTATTTGAATTTCATACCACAAGAACTTCCAGGTAATTCTGAAATTCTCACTTCTAATACTGATTTGCCCATAGCTATCAGGAAAGGAATCAGAACTTGCACAAAAAAATCACCCAAAACCAGCACAAACCATCCCATTTCCAAATATGTTTCCTACCAAAACCTTTCCCAAAATCATCAAGCCTTTACCTCTAAAATTACAAATTTGTTTGTGCCTAGAAACATTGAGGAAGCACTAGATGATCCCAACTGGAAATTAGCAGTCTTAGAGGAGTTGAATGCTCTTAAGAGGAATGAGACTTGGGAGATTGTAGACTTGCCGCATGATAAAAAACAGGTAGGGTGTAAGTGGGTCTTTAACATTAAATGCAATGCTAATGGAAGTGTAGAAAGGTATAAGGCTAGATTGGTAGAAAAGGGATTCACTCAAACTTATGGAGTGGATTATCAGGAGACTTTTGCTCTAGTTGCTAAATTTAACTCTGTACGGATTCTTCTATCCCTTGTTGCCAATTTCAACTGGCCATTACACCAATTAGATGTAAAGAATGCATTTCTGAATGGGGAACTAGAGGAAGAAGTATTTATGAGTCTTCCCCCTGGATTTGGGGAAGAATTTGGAAGAAATAAGGTATGTAGACTAAAGAAGTCACTATATGGGCTGAAGCAATCTCCAAGAGCATGGTTTGAGCGGTTCGGAACTGTGGTAAAAGGACTTGGTTATATCCAAAGCCAAGCTGATCACACGTTGTTCTATAAACATTCAGCAAATAATAAGATTGTTATCTTGATTGTATATGTGGATGATATTATCTTGACAGGTGATGATAGCTTGGAGCTCAAAAATTTGAAGGAGGGACTTGCCAAGGTCTTTGAAATCAAGGAACTTGGCCCTTTAAAATACTTCCTTGGAATTGAATTTGCAAGGTCTAAGGAAGGTATTTTTATGAACTAGCGAAAGTATATTCTAGATCTTTTAAAAGAAACAGGAATGCTTGGATGCAAAGCTGTTGAAACACCCATGGAGCCAAACATAAAATTACACTCTGCTGAAACTGAAGATATGGTGGACAAAGGAAGGTATCAGCGAATGGTGGGAAGGCTAATATATCTATCTCACACACGTCCAGACATAGCCTTTGCTGTTAGCACGGTAAGCCAGTTTATGCATGCACCAGGACCAGAACACTTGGAGGCAGTTTTCAGGATCCTAAGATACTTGAAGGGATCACCTGGTAAGGGACTACTCTATAAAAATCGGGGACACCTTCAGGTAGAAGCCTACACTGATGCAGATTGGGCTGGAAGTGTGACAGACCGAAGATCAACATCAGGCTATTGTACCATTGTTGGAGGAAATTTGGTCAGTTGGAGAAGCAAAAAACAAAGTGTTGTAGCAAGGAGCAGTGTAGAAGCTGAATTTAGAGCAGTGGCTCATGGAATTTGTGAGGCATTGTGGGTGGAAAAGCTTCTGCAAGAATTGAAGGTTTACGATTCCCCACCAATAAAGTTGTATTGTGACAACAAGTCTGCAACATCTATTGCGCATAACCCTGTTCTACATGACAGGACCAAGCACGTGGAAGTTGACAAACACTTCATCAAGGAAAAGATAGAAAGGGGATAGATCTGTATCACTTATGTTCCCACTACAGAATAATCAGCAGACATCCTAACCAAAGGACTACCCAAGAAATCCTTTGACAACATAACCAGCAAGCTGTCCATGGAGGATATTTTCAAGCCAGCTTGAGGGGGAGTGTCGATAGGGTGTCAAAAGAGCATTAAAGCTCTAATTGATACTCTAAGATATTTCTGTAAATAATTCTGATTGTATAGTTATTTTATTTCCTTTCTTGATTTATTTTGTTCCCTAATTTAAGATACATATTTCCTTATTTTTTGTCAATCACTCAATGTAATTCCATCTATAAAACAGAGGAACTCCTGTACAGTTTGATATCAATAATATTTGATACATTTCAACTTCTTACATTTTTTATATCTTTTTTTCTTATCATTTAAACTACTTAAAAGTCCACAAAACATTTATTAATTTTTGCAAATGAAAAGTCACTCAACACTCAACAATGAGTTTCCTTGAATCGGTAGTATTGCTGAGCCCATAGGTCATAGAAAAGAATGAGTTATCTCATTATTTTTTTGTATATAGGGTCCGTTTGTTTAAAATTATTTCTTGAAAGAATCACTTTTTTTAAAAAAAAAATCACTTATATGAATTTTTAATATGTTTGTCTTAACTTTTTTCAAGAAGCAGAATCAGAAAATAATCAGTTTTCTGCTTTTTTTAAGAAGCAATTTAGAGTTGCTTCTTGAAAAAAGCAGTTAAATTAGAAGAGAGAGAAAATTGTTTAATAATGTGAAAGCATTTATTAAACAACGTGAAAGCATTTATTGTAACAAATAAAGTGTTTTTTTATGATTGTAGCCAAACAAACATTTATTTCTGATTATACAAAAATCTCTAAAATAAAATCAATTTTTTAAGCAATTTAAAAAATACTTTTTAAGCACAAACAAATTGGCCCATATTAGATCAGTCTATTTCTTCTATTGAGAGTTGATTTGAAAAATTTTTAGAATATGAAAACATGTTTGATTTTTTATTTGATTCAAATAAATTTAAAACTTTAGTGGACGATGAATTGAAAAAGTATTGTATCAATCTTGAAAAGATTTTGAGTTTTGAGGACCATTCTGATATTGATGGTCTTTATTTGTTTCTAGAATTAAAGTTATTGAAAGAAATTCTAATAAATGAAATTAACACACCATTAAAAATATTGAACTATATAAAAAAAGATTAGGTTCTTTTCTAAATACATAAATTGCTTATAGAACATTATTAACATTAATCTGTAATTGTCACAACCGCTGAAAGAAGCTTTTCAAAATTAAAATTGATTGATCAACTATGCTACAAGATAGATTGAATGAGTTTGCTATACGGTTTTTTTAACCTGTACAATATTGTACATGATAATAAAACAAAATAGAAAGGTTTTATTGGGAATTGTAATCATTAACATTACCAATGCATTGAGTGTTGTGATAATTGTAATTTCCAATAAAATCTTTTTAATTTTGTTTTATTATCCTGTGCAAGGGTTGCACATAACAAATCTAAAATCTAGCATATAACCGGTAATACATTTAAACCATTAAATAAAATATAAATAAATCTAGTGCTGAATTGAGCGTTTCTCACTAGTGGGACACACACCTTGAGAAACCCACCTAGGAGTAGGACAGCACCAACATCTTCACTGTAACTCTGTATTGCAAGACTGTCCAAGTGTCTTTTTTTTTTTTTTGGGTCAGAGTCCAAGTGTCAATTGTCATTCTTCAATCTTCACTTGTAATAACCTCATTTTATCCCATTTCTTTCTCATTTTCCATTCTCCCAATGTCAATTCCAATCCATAAATAATAATGCCATCACAAGTCTCGGAGCCATGGCATAACCTCGACGGCAAAGTCGTTTTGGTCACCGGCGCTTCCTCTGGACTTGGACTCGAATTCTGCCTCGACCTCGCTAAAGCCGGCTGCAAGATCGTCGCCGCAGCTCGCCGCCTCGATCGCCTCCACTCCCTCTGCCACCAAATCAACAATCAACCGTCGGACACCGCCGTCGCCGGAAGCCTTCGAGCGGTGGCCGTGGAACTCGACGTCTGCGCCGACGCCAACTCCATCAATAACTCCATTCAGAAGGCATGGGACGCATTTGGCCACATTGATACCTTGATTAACAATGCCGGTGTTAGAGGTGAGATAAATTCAACTGTATTATCTGCGTTTTTCACGTTTGTTTGAAAATTGTTAGTGTGTGTTTAGTTGGCGTTACGTTGAAATTGGTCAAACTCAAGTTTGGATTTGATTTTGCAACACTATTTCTAGAGTTGAAAATGTAAGTTTGTCACGTTTTAACGCTAAACCAAACATGGTGTAAGAAGTGTTATTGCTGGTGGAGTTGAACATATTGCAATTTGTTATTGCTTCCTAAAAGTTGTCATGTTTCCTATTTGTTGTTTTGTGTAGGAAGTGTTAAATCTCCGTTGAATTTGTCAGAGGAGGAATGGGATCATGTTTTCAAAACTAACTTAACTGGTTGTTGGTTGGTGTCAAAATATGTATGCAAACGCATGTGTGATGCCAAGCGAAAGGGATCAATTATTAACATTTCTTCAACTGCTGGTTTAAATCGGGGACTAATAACTGGTGGTGCTGCCTATGCATCTTCTAAGGCTGCTATCATCACGCTGACCAAGGTAACATTATTTGTCATGTGATTTTTCTTTAGATTTCATTATAATTTGACAAACTTTTAGTGATTAATGGATTATAGAAACAGTAAACGAGTCTGGATTGAGAAATTTTGTTTGTTATAGTGTGATATACTGTTGTGTAGTTAATCAATTTGGTTCATTAGTCTTATGTAGAAATAAAGCCAATATTCAGTTGAGCTGAAGTAAAAGTTGATCTAGCTTAGATCCATCCCCTGTTCCTCAAGTAAAAGTATACATTGACGGCTGGTTCCTATATAAAAGCCAACTGCAGAGGGAATTTATTTCTTTCAGGGTCAATTAAGGATGGTTGGTTTTCCCTTGATACACTCATCCTATAGTCCCATAGAGACATACATATTGTTGGATTTACTTGGAGGAAGTCAATCCATTAAATTTGTTCTTTCAAGTTCATTTATCAGTAATACAATATTGTCTTTTTCACCTATCTATCTACTTTCATATGCCTTTACATTTAAGTGCATTAACTTTCTCGTCATTTTGCTTCTTGCAAGTTTATCTTCCTTGTCATTTCTTTTAGGGTGTGTTTGTGAATTTAGAGGAAAAAGGAAGTGCAGTGTTAGGGAGGGAACAGAGAGAAAAGACTTTGTAAGTTATAGCAGGAGAGAATCACACTCACAAACACAAAGGAAGGAGGGTTTCATGTAAGCCTTTACCTTCCCTCACATTACCTCTGGTTTCTTACTCGCAAACATACCCTTTAGCAATTTGTATTTCTTGCAATTTTTCATTTCACACCTTCACTTACTTTCAGCATTTTTATTCCTTTCCATCTTTACATTCTTCTCTAGTTACTTTCTATGCTTGAACTTTGCTGCATCTTAAGTTTCTACAGTTTACAGTCTGTCATTTACATTTGACTCATTTTACAACTCTTGTCAGTTGTCAGCTAACTTGTTAATTACTATTCCTGTATTTTTTTTTCCTTCATTTTGATGTTGAATGTTTCATTAATCATTGTTCACGGTAATTTCTATTCTCATTAATTTTCTCGAGTCATTAGACAAACAATGGTTTGTCAATTCATAATCACTGCGAATGAGACACATGATGGAGGAGGATCCCTTCCAAGATTGACAACTTTGATCAA
Organism: Sesbania bispinosa; assembly: GCA_026901365.1. Taxonomy (NCBI): domain Eukaryota; kingdom Viridiplantae; phylum Streptophyta; class Magnoliopsida; order Fabales; family Fabaceae; genus Sesbania; species Sesbania bispinosa. The sequence continues at coordinate 2,724,703 of QLOH01000027.1, read as the reverse complement.
GATCTTTGTCAAATGATTGACGACGCTGCGAGTGCTTTGTCAAAAAATGACAAATCTTCATGTACACAAGTCTCTAAATCACCAGAGAAAATGGCTTTAAAGTGATTTGTGTTGTAAAAAGCATAATCACTAAATGCAACATTGAACAAGTAAGAATGAAATGATAGTAAACAGCCAGGAAAAATATATTGCATGATCCTATCTGTGGTTTTATTTAGCTAAATATGCCTTGAAGCAACCGTGAGAAGGAACAGGAGTTAAACACCGAATGTATATCAACTTTGTAGATTCTCTTTCTTTTAAATATATCGTTTGAAGTTGAGAAGGTTACATGTTATGTTTTAGATAAAAGCAGAAAACAATTGCAGCCCTGTATATATGAGAACTTTTTGGAATCTTTACTTTTTGGTTTGCTTTTCATCCACCACATAAATATCTTCAGGACATCTATAATCATCTGTGTATGCACACAATATGATATAAGGTTGCTTATGGCATTATGCTCTAAATTTGCTATACTCAACACAATGTTCAATATGGTTTAACAGTCATTTACAATATCAGAAGCATGTTAGATTTTACTAATCATATTCATAATGATTAAACAACAACATATTGAAATCATTTTGTGAAATGGTATTTGACAGGTCATGGCCATGGAACTGGGGGTACACAAAATCAGAGTGAATTCCATATGCCCTGGAATTTTCCAATCTGAAATCACTGAAAAATTACTGCAAAAGGATTGGCTAAATAATGTGATCGTGAAAACATCACCTTTGAGAACTTTTGGTACTACGGATCCTGCATTAACGTCTCTAGTTCGTTACCTAATTCATGATTCTTCTGAATATGTGACGGGTAACAATTTTATTGCCGATTGTGGAGCCACCTTACCAGGTGTGCCAATTTATTCTTCTCTGTGAGCAATGTAATAAAAAATAACTGATGAACTTTTCTATTACATGTCTTCAGATTATGTGCTACCCTAAAAGACGGAGGAAGGCGAATTTGGTTCTTGAAAGAAAGAAATTGAAAGAAAAATTAATAAAGAAATTGAAAGAAAGAAATTAACAAATTAGTTTACGAATGCTTTTATCAGTCACTTTAGTCCTTACATCAATGTTCATATTGTAATGTTAACAGAAGTGAATATTTGATACGTTAAGTGTTATTTTGGATTCTTATGTGACAGTCTTAGATGGCTATATGAGAGATTAAAATAGTAGTAAGTTATAATTTTAAGGTACTAGATTGGCAAAAACAAATTTTTTTCCGGATTTGATGTATAAACCCTAAATAAGTCGTTTCTCCAAATTTCTCCCCATTCATGTAAACATTTAACCGTGATTCTGCTTCAAAGATAATTAGTAAGATTAGGGGCATAATGGGTGGGGATAAGAGCATTCTCATGTGCACCATCGAGTAACCAGTCACATAAGATTAAAATTAGGATTGCTGATATGTAAACAGGTTTACATATCAGCAATTAACTCAACAGAGTTAACATAAGAGACTCATATTAAATGATTTCAAAATATTAAGGACTCTAATCATTAGTTTTAAAATATAAGGACTAACACCAAGTTCTGAAAATTTTAGAGGGATTAAATATAAATTTAAAGCTTCTCACTTTCTATCCAAGATTTTCACAAATTTAATTGATGAAATCATTTTAAACCTTCTTAAGCTCAAAATGTACCCATCAAAATATTAAGTTTCACTTAAAATTAAAAATTCATAAATTTTTATCCTTTTTAAACTCCAACCATACATCCTGCAAAATCTTTTAAATTTGTCAAATTTCTAGTAAATTTTTTACTTTTAAATTTTTAAAATTATTTCATATCTTAAATTTATCATATAAACTCTCAAATATATACGTAAAAAAATGACTTAAGGATTTTAGATAAGAGACAATTAGGAAATAAAGAGGGATAGAAAACATGACCTGCTTGTCTTTCGAGTAGTTCAATTGTTTTTTCTTTAACTAGAGATTATTGATAAAAAATGAACCCTCAAAATCATCTTGAGCTACTCTTCACTTTCGAATGTAGTCTTCAAACAATAAATATATGAAAAGTAGGACTTTTCTCAATCCTCCAAGTTAGTCTTTGAATTTTTCCTTTATCTTTCATGTTAGTCCCTGGACACCATAGTTTGGGGGACTAATATGAAGGATTGATAAAAATTCAAGGACTATTTTCATGAATTATTTTATTAAGAACAAAGGTGGAGAGAGAAAAATAATTTGGAAATAATTTTGAGAGTTTATTTTATTCACATATGGATGAATTTTAATAATATGCTCATTAATATGTTCTTTTGACACACTCTTTGTAACTAAATCAAAGATATATAAATTTTATTAAATTATGTAAGTCTCATTTTTCGTTTAATGTGACCAATTTCTTAGTTAGAGCTCGCTTGGTTAAGTATTTGGTTTACTCGTATACACATCCCAATTAATGCTACTCTTTGTAGCTATGGTAAAAATAATGAACGTCAAAAGTATATAAAAGTGAAAAGTATATTTTAAAAATGAACCGGTAAATGTATTGATTTACGATTTAGTGGTTGAATCGTGGTCGAACCGGTAAGAATTACGTATATATTCTTAATATTATATAATATAACATTTTTAAGTAATAAAATCACAAAAAATAAGATATATAAGATTGTAAATTAATATAAAGAGCCTTATTGTATATGTTAAGATAAAAAAATTAATAATAATTGACAAAATAATAGATATTTATATACAATTTTTAAAAATTATCTTTATTTATTTAAAAAATATTATAGATTACATGAAAAAATTTAAAAAATTGAATTTTTTTAAATTGACCGATTCAAACCAATTCTCTACATTGATTTTTTGCTGGTTCGACAGATTTTGAAACTGGATATTTTTTTGTTTAAATGGATCAGATGCCAGACCAATTCCCAGTTTCCCACTAGTTCTCAAAAGGAATGACGTAAATTTATGTGAAAATAAAAAGTGTATTAAAAATTTGTTGCAAACGCTTCTCTTAGGACAAAATTTTCTTAGTATGATTATGATTATGAAAAAGTTCTTTCGAGAATCTAGAAGCTTCCAAAACAATTGCACATAAACCTACCAATTACATATATATTTTAGGGTAATATATGTTTTTAGTCTCTATAAAATTAATGATTTTTGCCTTTAGTCCCTATAAAATTTTTCTTTTTAAAAGCATCCTCTCAAAAAAATTTGTTCTAAAATAGTCCACCTCGTGACATGTGTTCTATTAAGTGTTGATGTGTCACATTGTCATCCTACTCACCACTTTCTTCGTTTCCACGTTGGACCCTCACCTTACCCTTCTTCTACCCTTAGACACTCATCATCAACCCAACTTCTCTCTTTTCTTCACTCTTCCCCCACATTCTTTCTTGAAATAAACAAGTAAAACACAAGAAGGGGGTTAAATTGTGTTTTCTTTAAAACTTACAAGTTTTTTTCACAACACAAGTTCACAAAAGACTCTTGTGCAAATCCTCAGACTGAGTTTGAAGTAGTTATACCAGAGACTAAAATTTTCAAACTCACGTAAAAATGATTTCACAACTAGGTTTTGAATAGAAGCTTTAAGATAAAAGAAGTTTAATCTTAGTTAGATAAAATACATAAAGCAAGATAAATGATCAAAAGATCAAACAAAGATTTATCCTGGTTCACACAAACCACATGTGCTACGTCTAGTCCCTAACACAGTTAGAAATTTTCACTATTTTAAGGTACCTTACACAGGTATTCTTCAAGAACCTTCCCAAACCTTTACAAGATATTCTTTACACACACATAAGCCTCCCCAGGCTCACACAGAGAATAATAAAGAGAAAGATAAAACTCTATTTTAAGCACACAAAGTGTGGATACAAAAAATAGAGAAGCAGACCATTTATCAGAGAAAGTTCAAGTCAAAACTTGTTTGAAATGAACAACTCAAAGAATGAGATGAATAAAAGAAGGGTAGAATATGCTTTTCATCCCTGTATTTTTGGTCAACTTTTATTTTCGTCGTTGACTTTTAAAACCTTTATTTTATATCCCTATACTTTTAAAATACCTTAACCATAGTCCCTAACATTAATTATTTATATTAAGTTGCTACTGAATTCAATTTCTTAATAAATGAATTCAACATCCATATTAATTAAACGTGACTCAACATTAAAAGGTAATGTAGAAATCTATTAAGCATATCAGCAATTTAACAAAGCTAATAAACGTTAGGGACTACGATTAAGGTGTTTTAAAAGTCAAGGATGAAGACCGAAGTTGACATAAATTATAGGGACGAAAAACATATTTTACCCATAAAAGAATTAAAGAATCAAAGTAGCTAAAATGGCAATGTGTAGGCTTTTGTTCTTAAGTTCTCTATCTTTTTTCAAACTTCATTATTCTATTTATAGGCTCCAAGAGACATAGTTGTTGTGAGAGGGCAGGTTTACGTTGTCTCTAAGCATTTAATGCATGGAGTCATTGGTTGTCCTTTATGTAGTTGCTACAGCGTACAGTGGATATACCGAGTTGCTTTTGAAGTAAATCACAGAGTCACAAGAAGGGGGGTTGAATTGTGACCCTTGAAAACTTTTGGTCCAACCTGCAAGTACTTTGAACAACTTACTGATCTTTGCTCAAGGAATGCCTTGGCTATCAGAAGTTCCTTCTAGAAGATAGTGGTTAGTGTATAATGCCAACTAAGTAGATTAAAACTATCTTCTTAAAGGCAAGCCAAATCATAAGGACTGATATTATCAAAATTTATTCTTCCATATAATGTATTTAATGTAGTTACAATTCAAAATAAGGTTAAGAAGAATAATACAATGTTTATGCAGTTATGCAGAAGCAAAACAATGAATCTGACACTTTAAATCAATCTTCTGAAGGGTCAAATGATTTTGTATTTTAATAAAACTTTCCAGAATAGTTATTTAACCAATAACTAATAAGATTATGTGAGAAAAACTGTTCAGAAGAATAATATAAAGTTTCTGCAGTTGTGCAGAAGCAATACATTGAATCTGTCACTTTAAACCAATCTTCTGAAGGGTCAAATGAACTTGAAACTTGATGAAACTTTCCAGATCAAATATTTGAATAGTAAACAACCAGAATATAAAGTTAAATCATATTAAAATCAAGTTTGTAAAGATCTGGTAGTTTGAGCCCCAAGTTCAATGTTGAACAATGGACAAATTTGAAGAAATGTGCTTTTGAAGCACCAAACAGTTTCATAATTTAATGAAACTTTCCAGATCAGTATTTTAACTAATATGGATGTGATTTATGTGAAAATATTAGTTCAAGAATAGGTTTATCAAAATTTAGTAGTTTGAACCCCAAGTTCCAATGTTGAACAATGAACATCTTTCAAGAAATGTGCTTCTGGAGCACCAAACAGATCCATAATGTAATGAAACTTTCCAGATCAGTATTTTAACTGACATGGATGTGTTTTATGTGAAAATATCAATTTAAAAACAAGTTTATCAAAATATGGTTTATAGCTTGCTAAATATTCAAAATATGAACAATAACTAGCAATGCAATAAATGTATGTGCAGGAAATTAAAGAGAGAAAGGGTAAGAGACATTGCACAGATGATTTTTATACTGGTTCACCCTCACAATCCTTGGGCTACATCCAGTACCTACACATGTAGGATTTTCTTACTTTTCTTTAACTTTACAATCACCTTGGGTACACCTTACCACTAGTATTCTTTACCTGCCTCTTCAGGCTCTTTTCCAAGTATTCTTTACCTACCTCTTCAGGCTCTAAAACCAGTATTATTTACTCAGCCTCTACAGGCTCTATACCCTCTCAAACCAACACTAACTCTCTAGTTAGCTTGGGAGATTACAAACACTCTTCAACAAGAGATGGGTTTTTACATATGGCTCACAAAACACTCATGGAGTGGATTAATCTTTACAAAACTGAGCCTAAACACACTCTCTAAGAATTATGCGCAGCAGCTCTGCATATTGGAGTGGTTGAAGGAGAACCTCACTCTAGAAGGGGATTTCTACATTATGCCTCTTTGGATTTTTTCCCCTTTGTTCTCCTTGATTTTGCCCAGCTGAATAGGGCTGTTTTTATAGAGTTATGGTGGTCAAACTAGCCGTAGGAAATGCTTGGACAAGTTTGAACACCCAACTGTGCCTTTGGATCTGTCATTTTCTCATTGCAGCAGCTACAACTTTATACAACTGTCTTCTTTGACCAGTCATACCTTCTGGACAGTATCTTCTGCAGAAATTCAACTTGGTTCTTTCTGCAAATTTTTCTTCTGTAATCAACCTGGGCTTATTCAAAAACTTGATACAGATTATTTTAACTGTAATTAACTTAACTGCAGCCTCAGAAATGAATTTAGCAAGTTATGATGGATTCTGTATCTTCTGCAGAAAGTCTGTCATTAGGTTTCTTCTGCAGAATTGTTTTCTTCCTTCTGCAGCAAACTGCATCTCTGCAGAAATTCTGTTTCTTCTGCAGAAGCAAACTGCATCTTCTGGAAGTGTGCAGAAATTCTATTTCTTCTGCAGAAGCAAACTGTATCTTTTGGAAGTGTGCAAAAATTATGTTTCTTCTTCAAATATGCTTGTAAAGCTTCCAGTCTTTTGTCCTTGCTTTATTTGCATTGTGAGAGAAGTAGTCATGCTTATGGAAGCTCCTTTTAGTGTTCTTCAACTTGAAATATTCAAGGATAATATCTTGAGGAGTGTGGGAACTTGTTCAATGCTTCTAGAGATACTTTGATCTTGTTTGCAACCTCAAATAAGTATTTGATGCTTCTGCAGAAACTGTAAGTTTTGCTTCTAAGGACAAAACTGTGTTTCTAGTGGCATTGATCTTCTCCAATTGCTTTGTTTGCATCAGCAACACTTGGAATAATTATGCTTGAATTGCTCAAGTGATCTTTCACATTCAGAAGGTGTCAGGTTTCATGAAAAGCTCATTCTCATGTTTCTAGTGGTCTTGAATGATCCTTCCAAAGCTTCAACTTTGCTTCTGAAGCCTGATACAACTCAGTTTAATATTCCTGGGATCTTAGATGAACTGTTTTGACCTTCTTGAAGCTAAGAAGCTATTTCTTGAACTTGTTTCATCGCTTTTGACATGAAAGCTCTATGTAACATGCTTCTGGACACATGTTCTGATGCTAAATGATGTTTTTTATCTTTACACCTTCCTTCTGTAACTTTTCCTGTATTCTTTCAAGCATTCTCAAGTGAAAGCATTAGTACCAAAGTATTCAGAACACTTAGAATATTGTTGTGAAAGTTTGTTGTCATTAAAACCTTTGCTCAAAGGGTCTTGGACCTTACAGCTTTTGCGTACTACAACATGTCCTTTTCTAAAATTCTTGTTGTTGTGTTGTTGTGATTTCTGCTCTAAAAACATTTCTGATGAATATCTTCAATCAGAGAAACTTGCAGTTATGGGTCAAGGATTATTTGAATTTTAATTTGAAGGTAGCACATAACATTCTTCATAGATATCTTCATGTAGGGTCTGACTTTCTGGTTTTAGAGTTTGATGGTGAATTATTCTTAAGACTTGAGGTAACTTCAGACTTGAGATACTTCAGACTTGAAATACTTTAGACTTGAGATACTTCAGTTTGATGAAGTCTTCAGACTAAGATAATCTTCAGACCGTCAGGGTACTTTTATTTTGATGTCAGACTTTATTAAGATCTACAGTTATATAGTTCAGACTTTGTTGGATCTTAAGACTTATAAAAATTCTTTAGATTGTTATCCATCAGAACTTAGAGATTTTAGACTATGATTTACTCTTTTTTCAACATTTCTCTCTCTTCCCTTCTCACCTTCTTCTTCACTCTCCATTTCCCTCTTTTCCCCTTCTTCTTTCCTCGACGATGGCACATGTTGGCAGTGGCGAGGCGGCTAACACGACCCCGAGGAGGTTAGACAGGATGCAACGTTGACCTTGGTGGGAGGTGGTGAGGTGACGCCTGATATCTCTTTCTCTAATTTCTCTCTCCTTTCTCACTCTTCTTACTCTCATTTTCATTTTATGGGTTTTCTAATTTCCTCTCTTTCACTAACAGGTTGTTAAGATTGGGTGAAAGTGGTAGAGAAGGGCTCTATTTCAATGTCATCGGAGAAAGAGAGTAGAAATCTCGGTGGAGGGTTATTTGTTCTAACTTCTTTTAGATCTCAATTTCAATAACCCACCACTTGTACGCAGACCGTCTTTCAATAATCCACCGCTTCAAAAATCCTAGGTCATTTTAGAGTTTGAAGATTAATAAGTTGTAGGCATGAAAAACGGAACAAATAACCGAAAAAAAAGAATAAAAAAATAGAGAAATAGAGAAAGTAAAAACACAAACTTAAGGGTCGTATATGAGGTGGTTGAAATTATTGAGTTGTAAAAACTTGGTTGAAATTTTTTGAAAACCAAAAATTGAAAACTCGCAACCACCCCATACGGGGCCTAAACTAACTATTGATTGAATTAATTCTAGGGTTTTGGGGTTTGAATGTGACGTGGGGATGGGGGAGTAGAGGGAACGAAGGTTGCTGATTAAAAAGGATGAGGAAGGAGATAAAGAATTTGAAGGTTGAGATTGATGGTGAGTAGAATGCTTAATAGGGTAATATTGTGACACATCGACATTTAATAGAACACATGTCACCACAGGTCAAAACAAAAAAAATTGGGAGGATGCTTTTGAAAAGAAATTTTTTATAGGAACTAAAATAAAAATCATTGATTTTACAAGGACTAAAATCATATTTTACTCTATAATTTATAAGACCATTTCCAAGTTCTTACTTGGTTCTTAAAATGAAGAAATCAGGGAAGCAACCGAGATACTAATGGAGCAAAATGACATGGAGTCAAAATGCTTATTTTGAAGAATTAAGTTGCTTGAGCAAACATCTAAGTCTTATAAATAAAAAAGGGGAAAATTAACAGCTTTTCGCAGGTGTAAACAGAATGGTTGCTAAAAAATCTTTAGTCACAAAATTTATCAACCAAATTAATAAAAAAAATTATAAATTAATTACATAAAATGCAAAAATATAAAAAAAAAAATCAGTAAAATTAAAGAAAAAAGATCAGAAGAAATAAAAAAAATTAGATTTTGTTACACAAATGCAATGTGTATATCGCCCCAGAAAAGACAGCAAATCCACCGGGCAATGGTTGATCGGAATGCTTGCATCCAATATCACAACATGCAAGGGACCAAATCTTGCACCCACCGCTCAAAAGCCTCTACTTGTATGTCTTGTAAAGGCCAAAAACAAGCAGAAGAAATGAAGAAATAAATCAGAAATGGGGCGAGAAGTAGAAAAAATAAAATAGAAAAGAGGAAAATAAGAACTTGTTGTTGGCAATTGCAGATCGCAAATTTAGATCACATGGCCAACTTCCTTGAAACGCAACTAGATCGCCACCTTGTCACCCATAGACATCAGTCGCAAGTCCTTGTAAAAAAGCAAACAAAAAAATGACAGAGAGAACGGGGATGGGAAAGAAAGATGGAGTTTAGGGGCATGGATGGATCACATGAAGAAGAAGGAAGGTGAGAGTTGGGAAAGGAAAAAAGAGAAATTACAAGAAGGAGAAGGGTATGTGAATCGATCTACGAGAAGAAGAAGAAAGGTGAGAGCTGGGAAGGGGAAAAAATAGAGAGCTTGGGGCGGTTTTCTCGGGAACTGGATCCTCTCCCGTTAGCTAAAACGAAAGAATATCATGTTCAATAAATCTGAAGTGTATGTTAGTTTTCAAATTTCATCAATGGTTCACAGTAGCACATGTCATCACTCATCAAACTCATTGTTTTACTAATGATATTTTTCATTATTCCACCTCCAAAACCTCCTTCCCACCAAACACTCTAAAACAACCATGAAAGGTGAGGTAGTTAAATCAAACATGGCATCGATTTGGGTTGTAGTTTCATTTGGGTTTCAATCAATTTCCTCCTACACTTTCTTGTTTTAAAGGTGACATCTTTTGTAAATTATTGTCCATATATAAAAGAAGTGAAGAATGTAAGTGCAAGAATTGAATTTTTTTCTTTAAATATGAAATCAAAATGAGAAACAATTCACTCACTCTATATTGGAAATCATAGCTTGAGCTCGGTGTGCAGGTTGAGCCTGAGAGAGTTGTTGTTGAGTGACCTGTGCAACAAGGGGACTCTGCTGCTATGTCATCGATTGGCCAAGTAGTTGGGTAAGATGATTCACCTGTTGTTGTTGTTGTGCGAATTGTGCTTGCATAAACTATTGCCTATGTTGTCGTACCATTCCTCCAACCTGCATTGAATGAGCCACCGGTATGGGTGCTAAGCTCGACAACGTAGAATCCACACATGTGCTCTAATTTAAGCCTATAATTATGTAATTACAATTAATCCCAAATTTAAAGAAGGAAGAAAATAAATGGTCATAGTTGTATATTAGGATAAATAAGGATTATGCTTGATTTTGGAAACTTTAACATCCCGATTCTAATATATATCGAAAGATCTAATTAAGAATGACCAACAATGAGCAGAAGAAAAGCAAATTTGCAGAAACACACTTACTAGGACAGTCTCAACAGGAACGACGTGGCGCTAGAGCCAACATTCCACCATGAGAAGGTCGATCCATCCTAGCGGTGGTGATGCTTGAGGGTCTTTGCCCATCCTACAGCAGTGGAGGAGCAAGGAGCTGGACCATGCACATGAAAGAAGAAAGAGTTTTGATTTTGAGGGATTGATTTCATTTTTCTAATTAACAAAACGCCGTGTTTTATTAGATACAATATAAGTCGTTGATTAATATACTTTTGTTATCTACGGTTCAAATACAATCAACTGGACACTCTGTAGTTCTGCCCTCACTGGAGAGAATCTGCGTCCAATTTCTTTCTCGTATGAGGAAGAAAGAGTCTGGAAGGAGAAAGAGAGATTAGGGAGTGAGAGTGAATGACCGTGAAGAGGCAAGTGACAAAAGTGAAGAGGCAAGTGACAAAAATGAATGACCATTTTTTGAATTAATTTAATGTGTTTTTAAATAGTAAAAAAATTAATGTAAGAAAAATTTAAATTTTATCAACTGTTATATTTTTATTATTAATTACGTTAAAAGTTAATTTGGATTAATATATTTTTTATAATAAATTAATTTATTTTTTTAAAATTAAATTCATATTATATTTTTATATGTATTTCATATTTTAAAATTAAAAAATAAAAAATGATATTTTAAGTTGAGCTAAAATTTAAAATAATTAATGTGGGGTAATTTTTGAAGTCTATTTAAAAGTTTTTGTAAAATTACTTTAGTGGAGTGTAGAATTATTTAAATTGTGAAAATCATTTAAAAAATAAATAAAGATGATATGTATATGAAGAACTAATATAAAAATTAGTAAAATAAAATTTAAAATAAACTTTAAACACGCTGGGAGAATTCAGCATTCGAGATGCTCTAAACCCCTTTTAAAACCCTAACTGGTGAAGGCAACAAATCTCATATTTCTCAAGTTTCAACTTTGCTCAGCTACTAATATCTTTCCTTTTCTCTCGTGTGTTCCAAATGGCGAGACGTCTGGTTCCTCTGCTCAACCGTGTTTTGGTCGAGAAAATCATCCCTCCATCAAAAACCAACACCGGCATTCTCTTACCAGAAAAGTCCTCCAAGGTAGGTGGTGAATCTCCTAATTCATTCATGTCATGCCCATCTCATTTCATGCTTCTGGGTGTTTGCTTTTAGTCTCAAAATTTCATCTTGGTTTGTCTCATGGTTCCAGTGACAATGTCGTTTTCAATTCTCTGTGCGTTTTTGTTCTGGTAATCCCGTCTTCTGTATGTAATTTGAAGCCTGGATGGTTATTCAGCTGATTTATGCTTTTGATTGTTTGTAACATGGTATATTTTTCACACCAATACTTAGGAAAAAAGTTATACCAATTCTTAGTTCACTTTTAACCTGGTTAGCAATCACCCCTGTGAACTAATGGCTTTGTGCTCATGGTCCCTTTAGATATGTTTTGAAGTTTAACTTAGTGTTCCTATTGATCATGACATTGTAAATGTTTTAGTATAATATGTTTCCTGTGATGAAATGAAGCGATCAGACAGATGCCAAGTGTTTTTCAAGAATGACTTTGGAATGTGATATCATGGTGCTTGATTGTGTAATCGGATAGCTGTATTGTGATTTGTGAATAACTACCATATTGGTTAAAATATTAAACGAATCTCGGATTGGAATGACAAACATTAGATTTGCGTTCCACTATGAGGCAGAACAAACTAACCTATGTTTGGCTTTGGGTCAACCGCTTACATGTAATTTGTGTACTTATTATAAGTAGTAGCTGCCCAGAAAAATCCCAAAATATTTTATTCTTGTCTTTTGCCTTCAAGCTTTGGAAAATGAGTGTTTGAACTCTGAATCTGTGTCTGATTTCCTCTCGATTCAGTTTTCTGTTCCAAAATGATAAAAAATGATTTACTGGTTCAAATATTTTGGTACAATTAGTGTTATATTTTTCTTTTTCTTTTTAGACATGGAATTTTATTATTTAAATAAAAAATTGTTACATTGTCTTGCTTTGTTGAATTACATGTGAAGAGCTGGTATTTATTTACATTTATTGCTTTAGTTGAATTCTGGAAAAGTTATTGCCGTTGGCCCTGGCATTCATGGAAAAGATGGGAAGCAGATTCCTGTAGCTGTAAAAGAAGGTGACACTGTCCTTTTACCTGAATACGGAGGAACTGAAGTGAAGCTTAATGACAAAGAGTAAGCATATGTTTTTATACTCTAGTTTAATTTAATACTTTTTCTTTTTGGATACCATTACAATCCTTGGTTTCCATCATTCTGGTGGCTTTACACCATGTCTGATATGATCAGTGTCCTTTTTTTTTTTAAAAAAAAATCTTATTTGTAATGCATTTTGTTTGATAAAAATGCGAAATGTTTAATGAAAAAGGAAAAGTTTAATCAGTATGTTTGTTAACAGTCCTAAAGAGGGTAATCTCATACATGCAAAAATTTAATTGGGTTGGTGTTGTTGTTGAGGACTTATATTTGGCAAAGAAAATTTTCTTTTGATGGAAGCACTTGAACACTGACAGTTTTTCAGTTAGGTACCCTATGATTACTAAGGTGAATTTTAGGAATAGACGGGTGCAGTCGGGGATTATAGTCTCAAGGCGGCATGGCTTGTAACAACCTGCTGAGACATGGCAGCAGGGGATTGTGAGAAGTAAGGGAGGGATTTGACTATAAGGGAGGAAGGGAAGACATCAAAGTTATAGGAAATTAGTGAATGAAGGAATCGACTGTGAGAGAACCAGACCTCTCAAAAGTCTGGGTTATCTTTGTATGTTTCCATGTTCAGTTTCTGTGTCTCTGATATCAGTGAATACATACCATACCTACAGTATTTTCTGTAATCTGGTCCAGTTTTCTATAATTTTCCTTCATTGAATCATTGATACGTGAAATATTGTGAAGTGGTGGCTTTTTTACTAAACAGATTCAAATGGGAAAAATTCCCACTTTGGTGCAACTTTACTATTATTTAGCCCAAAGGTATAAATTCAACTATGACAAGCAGTAAGTTCTGGACTTCTGGCTGCTTGAAACTGTTCCATCTCCTACTGTAACTGACCTCTATCCTGCCACTGTGCCAACAATTACAAGCCCTTGTTTTTACCTCCAGCATCACCCCCCAGCCCCTTCCAAAAAAAAGTAAATCTTTATTCTTCTTTGTTGATTTTTTAATAATTTTTTTGGAACGAATAAAATATTTAAAGTCAAATTTTAATCCACTCACTTTCTTTACTTCTCGCGCAATCCTCCTAAAAATGGAGAGATGAGAAATTGTATGACCCATTGTTACTGTATCCAATCAAGTCCCTCTCTTTTCCACCATCTTCTGCATACCAAACAAGCAACTAACCCTTTCCTTTCTCTCTATGATGTTTTGTACTCCTAAATGGTTATTGTACCCATATTGGACATGCTTGGGTTTGTACCTCAATACTCATCACTCTAGTACCAATAAGTACATGTAAAGCACAATTTTGTTTTTAAGTGGTGTAGTTTGCTACAAATTGAAAAAATTACTACTTCACTTCAGAACATTATGAAAGTTATTTATTTTATAGTTTAACTACTTTATGTATTATATTTCTATATAATATATCTTGCTGTACCTGTACCCCAATTTTTAGAAATTTTCCATGCAACTTAGCTTTCTTTTCCACCCAAAATTTGGGTATGAAACACACCCTTACACTTGGGGTAAACCATTCCAAAGTTGCTCCAATGTGGGAAACAATTTCTCCCTTACTCTATGGTAGAAAAGCCAAAACAGTGCCTGTATATGATGATTAAAAGATATACTGCTTGTAATAAAGTTTATCCTATATGATGACTAAAAGATATACTGCTTGTAATAAAGTTTATCCTTTTAATGACTTGCTCGCAGATCAGTAAAATAAAGGTGGTCCTAATTGGAGAAGGAAATCGTGGTTTAGAAATTGCTTCTCATCTTTCTGCAATCTTAGTTCTCATCAAGCAAATGATTTTCATAGTTTATAACTTTATATTATCATATTCTCACTCACATACCTTAATTTGTAGCTGTGCCTATAGCAGTGAGAAATTTGTAATCTGTAAGGGTGGTTTTAAGATTCCGTCTTTTGTTAGTTTTAGTTAGGCGTTTATTTGAACTTGCTATTGTCAAATCCTTGGGGAGTTTGTCAAAGGTGAGCTTGGGTACTTTCTACTGTCAAATTTCTTGACTGCATGGATAATAAAATCTGTCTACTTGGTTGTTCATCTTAATTGCAATAGCTGCTGTTTTCAAGTTTCAACTTTTCAGATTATATCAACTTTAATTTTCTTTTTGTAGGTATCATTTATATCGAGATGAAGATATACTGGGGACACTGCACGATTGATATCCTTGTTATTTTCAACTATATGGTGGACTCAGGCCTTTCTGTAGCATTTGAACAGTTCCATTACGTTCAATTTTAAATTTCTAATATGGATATATGGATATGGACATTTTGTAATGGGGGAAACCGCCTTGATTTTTGTTTTTCAATTACAATGAAAAATGCCATTTCTTTTCGGTAAAAATTGAGGAAGCCACTTTTGTTGCCTATTTTATAGTTTCCCCTTCACATTGCATGGCCGTATATGTGAATTCTAATTTATATTTTGCAAAAGCGATTAAATAAAATAAAAATGGTAATTTTGTGTTCTGACTATTCTGCTTATTTGAGCACAACTTGCAGGCTATTAGTTGATAATAATATATCCATGTTTAGTAACATAGAACAAAAATCTTTTACCAGATCAAATAAAAAGAAAAGCACAATACATCCTTCTTAAATGATGTTGAAAAATTCAAGTCATTTGATGCTTATTTGACTGTTTCTGCTAAACTGGGTACTTTTGGAGGATCATTTTCATAAACCCTGAACTATATGTTGCAAATGCTAGCACATGTGGCATACTGGCATTTACTCATTGTGCAGAAAGAAAGAAAAGCAGAGAGACAGAAGGAACGTCCAATTGCAATAATCAATTTGTGTTGGGGGTTTACATGAGTTTTCACTTATTGTGGTATGAAAAACACCTGCGTTATTTATATATTCATATTTCAGAGAATAGTTGGAAGTGGCTTTCCTTCCAAAAATGCTTTTAGCATCACTAATGATCTCTCTGGTTGTGTAAATGGAGCTTCATGAGCTGCTCCTCTTATGGTGGCAAATGATAAAATGTCTCCATATACTTGAGTCCATCCAGCTACCTGAAAATTTAAAAAATAAAGTTGACTTGAATGGCAGAGCATGAATATAGTGAAACTCTTAAAGAACTTCTGCATTCCAAAACTTTACCTGACTTCCCTTAAACCAGGCTCTATAGGATACTGTTGTATTCAGCCCCAACTCCTTGGCTAATCCATTTACCAGAGATCGTGTCCCAAGTAATGGGATCACTGAATCTTGATCTCCACTGCAAAGGGAAACTTATGCTTGCTTAAGAATGTTTTTCATGGTAATGTAAAGAAGTAACTGAGAAGTTGGTGAAAGGGAAAAATAAAAGAAGCTTACCTGTATACCAGAACCCTGATACCTGACTTAACAAGTGCCCCTAGAATAGAAATGGTTGGAATCTCCAGATTCTGCATGTCATATCTGAGAACCCTGTAACAGAAGGGAAATAGTATTAAGTTGTTAACAGCCAATACAAGCCTCAGACAAAAGGTGACATTCTTATCTGGCATATCTTGAGTGAGCTTCTTTGCTATTTTTTGTTTAATTATGGAAAATGCCTCAACAGTAACAAATACACAAACAACTAGAAGTTTGAGAAAAAATTACAGAAAGGGTTATTCTATTTTAACTCTAAGGTAAAATATATATTCGTTTTCATAGAAAATAAATTAAACATATACAGTGATTAATGTACAAAAATTAAAGCATGTTTTATAAGTAAATAAAATTTAAACTAATTTTTTATACTAGCTAACATGACATGCAGGTTAACATCTAGTTTAAATGTATTGACAAGCACTGAGTGATTCTCTGTTGTGATTAGTGCTATGCCATCTTTTAGGCAATGAAACTTACCCACTGCAAGTTGACCATCTGGTGATCCCTACAAGCTTAGCATGGAGAGCTTCCTGCACTTCTTTTCTGTTCAAGTATGTGATTGTTTCATCTTCCACACAAACATCTATCTTCTCTCCCTCTTGCTGCACCAGAAATGAAATAAAAGCAAAGCACAAGAAAATGAACAGTAAAACAAGTGAAGCAAAAGGGAGAATTTAGATTGTCACAGAATGGATGAAGCATGTATGTATGTACCAGTTGTTGAGTCAGTTGATTCAGCACATAAGCCTGTTGATTTTCTGATGATAGACAGACATCAAGAGTAACATCATATGTATCAATGTATCTACTAACCTCCGATACCACTAGTTTATTTACTCCTGCACAAATGGGAGTAAGTTTCCCATTTTGATATTGTCTTCTAATTTGGGAATAGTTGCATACTTTAGTGAACATTTCGTATGTTGAATCTGATATTAGTCCATGGGACCAGTAAAACTCAGCTCTGGAGTTAAAATCCGTGTTAAATTCTAGAAGAGGATTCCCTATCTGCAAATATCAACATATGAACCAGTTATGCTAATTCATATTTGCTAATATGTTTCTTGTACTAGAATTTATCATCTGTTTACTCACTGCTATCCCCATGAGATTGAACTTTGTCTTGGTTTGAACAATGAGTTGTGCAAGTTGGGGTACATAGTGACCTGAAAAGTAAAAACTAGAATGCATTACTTCCAAAAAATAAAAATATTAAGGGCCATTTGCATTCAATTTTCAGTTTTAATTACAAAAATGTTATTTTTTTGTCTTGTTTTTAAAGTTTTATACAGTAAACGTTAAAAATAATTTTATATTGTTTTGCCTTTCTAGTAAAAACTTTGAAAACATAAAACAAAATAAAAAATTAATGTTATACTTTTGTAATTAAAACTAAAAAAGAAAATGAAAATAACAAACGACCCTTATTTTTTTTTACCACAAAGATACTACCTGCATAGCTCTCCCCTGTGATAAAGAAGTCATTGTTCTTGTACTCTGGGAATTTAGTGAACCAATGTTGTAGGAAAACAAGATTATCCCTTGCTGTATAGCACGGAACCACCATCAGATCTTGATAAACATGATATCAGAATTTGAATGCAAGACTAATCTATAAGATGGTTAACTGTTAAGCAATTCAACCCAACTTCTTAACAACTAAACTATGATTCTTTTGATACTATTTTGCACACCTGTCATTTCATCGTTGACAAAGTCATAGAAAGATTTATTAGCAGAGTATGAGAAACCAACACCAGCAGGTGATTCCAAGTACAGCATATTTGCCTCTGCAACAAGGAAGAAATCAAAAAGCAATTTTGAATTTGATTAACCATTAAAGATTACCAACTTACCATAATTCAAATAAAAAAAGATATAAGAATGAGGAGTAGTTGGATTATTACCTTTGTTCCAACTGTAATCATTTTTCAAAAGACCATTTTCACTAGGTTTGAAAGGACCATGCTCAACAAAAGCTCCAGCTCCAACAGAAGAACAACCAGGCCCTTCAATCAAAACCCAGAAAGCATCTTAGTTGCTACTTCCACTGAATCTAAATGGTTCATTCAGTTTCCAAAAGAAGACCAAAAAAGTAAAAACTTTTCTGCCATATACATAACAACATACCTCCATTTAACCATAGGACTACTGGCTTGGAAGCTGGTTCAACTTCTGCTTCAACAAAGTAGTAAAACAAAGCTCTCTTCTGCACTTCATCAACTGTAATGTAACCACCATATTGCTGGAATTTCACTGGTGGCTGTTCAGGCAAAGCGCTTATCTTATCAGCTTCTGAAAGGGTATTTGCTCCCACAATTACTTGTGCTACAACAAATACTATTGTTGCAGCTATCATAGTACATGACTGAGCCTGAGAAGATAACATGGTAATTAAGATCTGAGAAGTTGTTGGTTCTCTTCTCTGGCTCTCCGTACTGGGGATGAAGGTTGAATGCAAAGAAAAGAATATAATAAAGGGTCTATAATTATGTGATTATTATATTAGTACAGTACGTGTGAACGTGAAAATTGGGTCCATGCCTCTCTCTGCAAACAAATTTTGGTGCTATCCCCAATGTCTTGAGTCTTGGAGATTCAGAGTTCAATTGGTGGTGTGCTAGTGCTACTCTTGTTTTTCTAAAACAAATTATTAAGGGTCTTTGTTTTTTGTGACGTGTAACCAATTGTATAATCATATGCTCCTTGAATATTCAAAATGTTAACATCAGAATGTAAATATAGGAAAGACTATAACAAGTTTCCTAAGACCCTTAGGAATCGAGTCCCTGTCTAAAATATTAAAAAGACTTAACTATTTATAGGTTTTGTTGGTCTCACTTAAAAAAAAATTAAATTTATATAACTTGAAGCAATTTGGTTGGTCTTACCTATATAAAATCCTTAAATAATTTTTTTGAAAAAAATAATGTGTGCTGGGATGCGTTTGTTGTTTGTTTTCAACAATTGATTGGTTTAATTTATTTTTTAATATGAAACATATATCTGAAAATCCGATTATGGCTTCTTTTTCCATGTCATGATGGAGAATTTCCCTTTTGAGTTGTATATAGAATAAAAAGTGTCAATCAGAGCAGAGGGGTACATGTGAAAAACTTTACAGCCACAGCTTGATATATGGAAATTCAGAAATTACTTGAACTATGAGATTCTTTAGTTAGCACCAATTTGAAATTTAAGCAGCAGTTGACCAACAAACAACTACAGTTGACGATTCACGGGGCACTACTGAATACTGAGGGATAGTGATGCATGATGTCAATACGACAAATTTGAACAAAAGAGTGGGTTTTTTTCATTATATGTGCCTCACATGTATGTATAATACTTCATGATTTCAACCTCTGATTTTACAAGTAAAATTCGCTTGGAATTATAATTCACTTTCATTCACAATCTCTTTTTACTGAATCTATAATTTATTTTTACTGTGACCGACTACTACTGTTTGTTATATTTTCCCGGATCTCAAAAATCAGCTTGTGTGAGAATTTCATGTCATCCATAAAATTCTTATTTAGGAGATAAAGTGCTAGTGCTCCTCCACGTTTATCAATTACATAAACCGCAATTTGGTATTGATGGTATGGTGGGGGATGAATCATGAATAATGAATCAGTGCAATCTTGGAATCTTTATCCACACATTATCACATTGCAGATGCATGGGAGTTTGGAGATAATTTGTGAAAATAGGGTCAGTACAGATATAAATTTTCCTTGTACAATGGATCACATCCCACCAAAGTAGCTAGTGCTCAGTCCTGACTCCCCTGACATGAAAAATCTTGGGTACTGCTGACATCAATTAATTCATCTCAAAAGTTTTTGAAGGAATTTATTTTAACAAATAGTAACAAGGGTGAAGTTTAGATTTGACTGAGGGTAAAAATATATTTAACGGCTATAATTGTGGGAAGATACACATTTATAAAAAAATTAAGGAGTTATTAAAATCTAAATCATTAATTTTTTATCAATAATTAAAATTTTATATTTTATTTTCTAAAATGTACCTTTCATTTTAAAGTAGTTAAATCACTTACAATGTGGTGATTTAAATATAATTAAGCAATGGAACCCAAAATTTACTTGGTTGTAGCAAATAATGGGACAAAATTCATCTTAAAGATGTTAACCTCTCTTAAGCACAAGTGATTTATAATTATATATCTATCTTCTTTGTTTCTTTACCGATATTAATTATCTTTCTTAGGAAGGAGATGACCATCATCCATATGTAATTTCATAGGTAGATGCCTTGTTAGGTATTTGTTACAATATGGATGTGGATGTCCCGGCTCGAATAGGATTGCCTCTCGTGGAGGTTACCTGTGGTTAAACCAAAAGGTATTTGTTACAATATAATTACTAAGACAACTCTTTAACCTTCTTCCACAATCAATTTATAGTGCATAACATTACACGTATCATAGATATATACCAAATACTTTTAAGGAAAAAATATGTTTTTCGTCCCTGTACTATAAATCCTTTATTTTCTGCCTCTGAACCAGGGCCGGCCCAATGTTTCTCTGGGCCTAAAGCAATTTTTTTATGAGGCCTTTTTAAATGAATAAAAATAATTTATCAAAATATTATAATTTTATTTAAAATTTATCTTTTGATCATTTTAAAATGAAAAAAATATTTATTAAATTACTATAAGTAATTTCATTTAACATTTATTTTTCTATCGATAATAAAATCAATTCATTTAATCTTTCTTAACACATTGTTAATGGAAATGATGATTAGAATCGATTATTAATAATTATAATTTATGAGAAGAGAAAAAGTCATGATAAATTAGGGTCTTTTTTTTTAAAAAAATACTTAATTATTCTTAATAATTTAGTATTATTTACTAAATAATTATTAATTATTTTTTAAAAAATATTGGCAATAAATATTTTTTTGGGGCCTAAAATAAGAGTATTTTTTGGGGGCCTGAAGCGATTGCTTCACGGCTTGGGGGTTGGATCGGCCTTGCTCTGAACTTTCTAAACCCCCAAACCATAGTCCCTGGCCGTTAGTGACGTCTATTAACCTGATGAGCTGGGTAACAAAAGTTACATGTTAGCCTCAATAGTGGGCCCCAAATAATTGCCTCATCTAAAAAATCTTTTTTTATTAATTTTTTTTAATTATTAATAACCATAATTATGAAATTAGGTTTTTTATCGGGTAAAATTGCTCAGGTGAAAATCCTAATTTAGCAATTAAGATTATTTTAATAATTCAAAACTAATAAAAAAGTTAATTAGATGATCAGTCAGTTATTTATGACTCACTATTGAGGCTGACATGTAACTCTTTTTAGCCAGTTCATCAGGTTAACAGATCTACTGACGGGCATGGACCACGGTTTAGGGGTTTAGAAAGTTTAGGGACAAAAAACAAAGGATTTAAAGTATAGAGACGAAGACTAAAGTTGACCGAAACTGTAGAGGCGAAAAATATATTTTTCCCTATTTTTAAATTAAGTACACACATTTTTTTTTATATATGGTGCGGTGTTAGAATTTTGGTAAAAGATGCACTCTTTTGGATTTAGTGTAATTTACCGATTTGATAATATATCAACTTTAAGAGTTGAAATTATTATCTGTAAAATATATTTATTTATTACATCAGAAATATAAAAAAATACAATAAATATTTTTTTAAGGTTATTATGGACTCGTATGATCAAATTTGTGAATCTTATTATCCTTTGATTCCTTTCTCTATTTTAATTTGATTGTCATTTAACTTATGCATACACACTAATTAAGAAATACATTAATATTTTAAGGGTTGTTCGGGGTGTAGCTAGTTTTTAATTTTTTATTTTTAAAAATTTTGAATCAAGTTTTTATAATTCAAATCAAAAATTGAAAATTACTTTTTGTGGTTTTCAAAATATCCGTTTTGAAAATCACAAAAACAAATTTTCAATTGTTTGATTTTGAGTTGTAAAAACTTGATTTAAAATTTTTGAAAACCAAAAATTGAAAACTGCACCCACTCTAAGCCTTCAGCTTTTGTAAAAATTAATTAATAACTAATTTTTTATTATACCCCTTATTTCTTATCTAGATTAATTTCTCACTATCTATCATTCTCTTATAAATTTCTCTCTCATATTAATTATTAAAGATACAATTAAAAATATTTAATTATTTATTGTTATTATAAAGTGATAATCAATATAAAAAAATGTTAAAAATATACGTTTTTTTTTTCCTAAAAAACGGAAAACTTATACTCTAGTTGTTTATGGATAGTGTAAACATTATGAAACATTGCCACAACGGATCCTAGAAAGCCTCTGATTATATGCTATTTGAAGGTGCAAACGGATATCGTGAAAATAAATGTAATAAATATAATAGGGTCTAATCTGATAAGAGGCTATTCAAATTTTAGAAAAAGCAGATAGAATTTGGAAAGAATGTTGGGTCAACAAAAAGGGAAAGTGCTTAGAGTAAAGAAAGGGCAAACAATTTTGAAAATCGGAAGAAGCAAGGAAAAAGACAATTGGAAAAGTGAGAAGAGCGTAAAAAAAGAGTTAGAAAAAGACAAAAAGACAAGAAATTAAATTATTAATTAAATTAAAGTAGAAGGATTTTCAAATATATATTTTTTATTTTATGGTCATGCAATATTCAAAAGATTTTTCATCTATATATGGCTCAACATTGCGAAATCCTTTCATTTGATTAATTTTATACATAATATGAGATTACTTTTTTATTTGATCGATGTATTTTGCAACAAATCATCGTGAGTGTAGCAATCGATGGAAACCAAAATCTTCATTAATCTCAACCTCAATCTTTAGCTATACCATAAATAGCTTTTTCATAATTTCATTCAACCGGAAGGCCCCCATCGTTATCCATCATCTAGGTGTGTCTAGGGTGAAGTATCAAATGCGTGTTTCACCGGTGTATCACTATTTTATACCATTAGATATATTAGTAAAATATTTAATAACTGCATGGCCGGCCCAAACATAAGGCTGGTAAAGCCATTGCTTTAGGCCCCTAAAAATATTTTTGTTATTTTAGGCCCCCAATTTTTTTTAGTCATAAATATTTTTAAACAAATTAAAAAAAAGTTAGTATTAGGAGTAAAACATTTTCTTTAAAAAAATAGGCCTCTTATCTTATCATTCGCTCTTGATTATTAAATAATACTTTATTAATTTTATTATTTAATTTGTTACATTTTTTAATCCTAATTAAAATTCATATTATATTTATTATGTATATATTAAATTTGAATCTAATGAAACTCCCACAATCACCCTCACAACAAAAGACTTCACAATCATGCGTTAATCAACGTGGCTTTTTAATTTTAATAAAATTTATAAAATTTGAATTTTTTTTATAAATACTAAAATTTAAATTTCTCTTAATTCAATATTATCCAAGTGTCTTTCCTATTTTATTTTAAATTATAATAAAATATAAATTAAAAAATTAATTTTTTTATTACAAAAATTAAAATTTTCTTCATCTAGATATTTTTTAAATTTTAAAGTATTTAATTAAAAAATACATTGCATGAGCGGCTAAAATATTTTTTTGACGAAGGCTAAAATATTCTTATAGATTAAGTGAATTTATTTTATTATTAAATGAAAAAATATTAAATAAAATTTATTAAGATAATCTAATAGGTAATTTATATTTCAATAGGACTAGAAAATTATTTTTAAATAAAATTCTAATATTTTTAAAAAATTATTTTAAGTAAGTTAAAAGGCCTCATTTTATAACTCGCTCTAGGCCTAGATAGAGCCATGAATGACTAAGGCCATCTCCAGCGCGGTTTCTATTGAGCATTATGCTCTTTGGGAACCGGTTCTTTACCAGCATGACCGCTGGAGATCTGACAGTGGCACGATCTCCCAGCGCACTGGTGCTCTGCTGAGCACCGGCGCTTTATATTTTTTTTTTCTTTTTTTTATGTTTCTGGCGGTCAAAAGCTCACAGAAAACGCATCAAAATCGCCAGAAAACGTTGCACAAGTTTTTTTTTATTTTTTATGTTATATATATTGGGGGTGTCTGACCGCCAGAAAATGCAAGTAAGTTTTTTTTATTTTTTATGTTATATTGGCGGTTTCAGACCGCCAGTAACGTTAAACATTTTAATAAAAATTTATATTTCATGATTTTCGTAATTTAATATTATTTTTATGAATATTTTAATATTATTTTTATTTTACATTAATTAATATATTTCTAATTAAAAATAATAAAAATTGAGGGATAGTATTGGTGGGACCCATTTAAGATTTGTGAATAGTGAAAAATGGAGTGCTGGAATGGAGAAGAGAGGTGTTTAATAAGAATTTGCTGATGTGGACTGGTGAGACCCATTTAAGATCCATGAATAGTGAAAAAGTGGGGTGCTGGGATGGAGATGACCTAAGATTCATAAGCGGAAATTGGTTGAGCTGTTAACCTGCACAATTTTCAAGATTTGTTTTTGCGAGTATTGTGTTTTTTCCTGACGCGCTGAACAAGCATATTGAGAATTTGTGATGGAAAAATCAAATTGAATCTGTTAATCTAAAATTTACAATTTCCAAAGAAAAAAGGACTTCTGAATATGCAAAACAACTTAGGTAGCAATATATATTAATAAATAGAAAATGGTATGTACATATGCCGTTAGAAATATTTGATTAACAATATTTTAAATTTAAATAGTATAATTATAAGTTTGAAAAATGGTTAACGATTTGATTTTTAATTCTTTGAATAGTACCAATCTAACATTACGTTAAATATTAATTATTTTAGTGATAAATTGATTTTAAAAAAATCTGAATAATTATATTTATGATAAATGTAAGACATAGATGATTAAATACATATTAGTGAAATATATTTGGATTTGTATATTAATGGTAGTAACAATCTATTATTCCGTCAGATTATATTAGTAATTTTATTAGTTATTAAATATAAAATTGATTGGTTTTATAATTAAAATGGTTAGTTAAAAAATTAGTAGAGAACATTGTTTTTCTTTTACAGTCAAAGAAGATGAAATTGTAATTTAATTAGAGTGTAATTATAAACTTTTAACATAATATTGAGTCTCCATATATTAAAAATCCGTATATGATATCTAAAAACTTTTTTTCCATGAAGCAACGATTATTGGCATTGTTAGGTAAAATTTTATTAGATTTGATTGAATTGTCACGGTTAATGATAATTTTATGATGCAACATACTGGGATTAGAATGCAAGATATATACTATTGTTTTATAATATAGTGATTAACAAATTCTATTTTTATTAACCTATTTTTACAATGCACGTAATCATTGTATTCATCAATGCACCTAAAATAGTTAGTTTGGTACATGACTTGTGAGAAAAAAGTACCAACACTTATAATATCATCAATACCTTTTTTTATTACATTAGAAAACCAAATTATTTACTGAGGTCTAAAAATAAGGGTGCATATAATCAGGGCCATACATAATTTATATATACTATATTGATTTATTTATAGTTATTTGATGACTATTTGTTACGTTTTTTTTTTTTTTTTGTTAAATTTACTTATAGTTAGATTACATTATATTAACGGGGCTAGAACTTTATCCATTCCACTTGTAAAATAAATGCGCTGCGCGTTTGTATGTGCAGAAAGAG
Source organism: Sesbania bispinosa (assembly GCA_026901365.1). Taxonomy (NCBI): domain Eukaryota; kingdom Viridiplantae; phylum Streptophyta; class Magnoliopsida; order Fabales; family Fabaceae; genus Sesbania; species Sesbania bispinosa. Next base: position 2,698,804 of record QLOH01000027.1, on the reverse strand, counting down.
AAGCTCTGACTAACAATCAGTATTAATATATTATTTTTCCTTTCAGTATGACACCTGCTATAATGGGTTATAATGATGTATCACCGGCGTAGCACCCATATTTTGGTGATACAGAGTAGACGGACCCATCTATCTAAATAATATCATATCCAGATTGTCGTACCTAATCCCCTTCTCCAATAGCCATAGAACCCACCTTAATTTAACAAACAACGCGATGCATGGTGTTACACTGTCCACTTCTTTTGTGTTATATATATAGAATATCTATATCTATATCTATTATCTACTAAAAAGATAAAAAAAAAAAAAGTAAAGCCCTAAATTCATCTCTGGCAAAAATACGATGGAACACATTGATCCTTAACAAAAAAAAAAATCATTTCAAAGTCCTTGACAATTATCTCCATGAGGCACGTTCATTCTTCTGTCCGTTAGAGTTAACAGACGTGCACACGTGGCACGTTAAATTGCCTATGTGGCACCTGGTCATCCAACATGGCTTGTGTTACAATTTATGGCCAAATTTGTCCCTCACAAAACCTTTTATTGAGACAAATTAGTCCTTACGCACTAAAAATAAAAGGAATAATAATCCTAGAGTTTCTTCAATTCCTAATGTTTGTTTCATACTTCATTCTTCTTCATTTGAGTCTGAGAGACGTTATTCTTTTTCTTTTTCATCATCTAAGAATTGTTCTTCTTCTTTTGCTAATATAGTTTGACAATGAATGGTGGAGGAGGAAAGGGTTCAAAAGATAATCGATTAAGACCAAGCATGAATGATGTAAGTTGGAGTAGCAACACTTCATGCATGAATTCAGGGCTTTATAAAAGGGCATTGGTCCACAATGTGATTGTGGGTTGAAGGAAAAAGTTTCCACCTCAAAAACTCAAAAGAATCCAAATAGAGCATTTTATGGGTGTCCAATGTTGAAGGTAAGTGTACCACTAGTTGATTTTTTGCACAAATGTTTCTTGTTTTGATGTAGTCACAATGAGTTGAAATTGTGACTATTTTTTCAGAAAAGAAAAGCTTCATGTGGCTTTTTCTCATGGTTGGATGTTGATAAAGACATTGAGATAGGACATTCAGAGATGGAAATTGACAGATTTGGTATGCGAAACATGAAAAATTAACAATGGCATGCAAATAAAGATTGATGAACTGGATATGGAGATGAGAAGGAAAGCTTGATGAAATAAATTCTGACATGAGGCAATTGAAGATGTATATTGGGGTGTTAGGGATTGTATTGGTGATTTTCATCACTATAGTTTTATGTAAGTGGTAACGAAGGTAGAGAATTATTTTGTTATGTAGTTATAAGCAGTAAGAACTCTCATTGATATGTATTGTACAATGCAATGAGCATTGAGTTTGTAAAAGAATGGAATGTTATTTTCTGTTAAATACTACAATTTGAGCTTTACACTTTAAATTTAATAATTTGTTATCTATATATATAATGGAATTGTAATCGAAGAAGCATAATAATGACTTTTCATTAATGTTGGAGTTGTCCACACAAAAAATAATAGGTTTAGGGAACTATGAAACTGCTCAAAATATACCCTAACCAAGCTATTACTATCATTGCCTCAATACAAACAATAAAAAAAGGCAGAGCAACAAAAAGGTGCAGAGATTGTGACTATGATTGCCTCAATACATAACAAAAAGAAGCAAAACAACTAAGAGGCCTATGGTATATGTTGTCAATTGTTCTTCTGATGTCGTGACTGCTGCCCTGGAGTTGGAATAAACTTAAATTCTGTTGATGGTGTTCCCTGACTTGGTAAAGATGATGTTCCTGGTGTTGCATTGCCTAAAGGTAGTTCAACTGCACTAGCTAGAGGTGTTGGTGGTTTCACAACATCAATTGAAGGTGCTGGTGCTCTTAATTGTACACTTGAAGAGGACCCTTTAATGCATTTGTGTGAGTTACATGCTTTGTAGAACTCCTTGATACATAATTTCCATTTGAGTCCCTTGTAAAACCCCCTTAATGCATGTTTTGGGAGCAATTCTGGAGGGCTATATTATGGATACCCAAACCTGATATAATTCTTCTTTGGTAGCATTTGAGGTGGTCTAATGGGTGGTGGCCTTATTGTTGGACTTGGTAGTTTGAGGTGCTTCACTATCCTGGATAAATTTGTTAATTAAAATAAGTTTAAGTCAAATTTGAATGTAGATTTAAGGCAACAATTTGCAACTGAATGTAAGGCAAATTTAAGGCAACAATTTGCAACGGAATTAGTTAAAAGTTAACAGTAACCTGTGTAGGTTGTGGCAGTGGGTTTTCCATAATAGATTGGGGTCTTCCAACAGCAGTTTGGATCTGACATGCATAGTTAAGGAATAACTAATATACCATAAATTGGATATGCAAAAAATAATACAGATAGGCCCCTCTGAGATACAGAATTTGTTAAAAGCTAAAATTAACCAGTGTAGGTTGTGGCAGTGGGTTTTCCATAACATATTGGGGTCTTCTAACAGCAGTCTGAATCTGAAATGCATAGTTAAGGCATAATTAGTATACCAAAAATTGGGAAATGCACAAAATGATACAGATAGGGGCCTGTGAGATGCAGAATTTGTCAAAAGTTAAAATTAACCTGTGTAGGTTGTGGCAGTGGGTTTTCCATAACAGATTCGGGTTGTGTGACAGATGCAGAATTTCCAGTTTGAGAGCTTGCATAAAAAATGTAAGGCTGAACAAGAAACAAATATGTTAGTAAAATGGTATATTCTAATATGGAAGGGGAATTGAACAAATTTAGAATCTAAAGTACAATGAATGCACAACCTGTGATACATTATCCTCAGGTTGGGGATGTGTCTGAGTTAGAGGGACTTTATCTGGTGTGGTTTGTGCTCTTTTCTTCTTTAACCATATGGCCCTAGCCCTTACTTTGTCAGTCTTTATCCATCTTACCTCTTTACCAAGGTGAATATTGTAATCTTTCACAGCTGCCTTGAATTGTTCTAAATTCTTAAATTCCATTGCAAGTTCTAAATGCACAGTCCCAAATGCTTCCTGCTCATTAGATTGTGGAAAAGTTGGCTTAGAATGACCATTATCTTCATTAGATTGTATTGGTGTATGTAGATCTTCTGATTTATAGTCATATTCCTTGTCATTTTCACTATCTTCTACGTCATCATGCTCTTGCAAAGGGAAATCCCCATGAAACTCATCCTCTACATCAACACCACCATCATTATCATCATGAAAAGAGGATTCATTGTAAGAAAATTCCATATCGTCACTGTTATCTTCATCATCATTGCTAAATTCTACACTCCCACCCCCTTCCTTCTCAACTTCATTATTTTATCAACTTGTTGACCTTTCCTATCATTCTTCCTCTCCCTTTCCACCAATTCACCTTCTAAAATAGGGTGCATAAAGTAAATGTCAATTTGGTTCCCGCTTATTAGTGCAACATTACACATATCATTAATATCTTCATCCCCTTCAATATTCTTCAAACTAGTCTATAGTCCAGGGGTTTGGGCATACACCAATAACATTTCTCATAGGTATCATAGCCAAGCCCCTTGAATGAACTAATTATGTCAGGTAAACAGACCAAGTCTACATCAACTTTGGATAACTTACTTACTTTTCCATTTACATAAGAAAGCACACCCCTAACATCTCTTGCAAACTTACCACCATGGTGAAATACTATTTCAATAAATCCACCCATTTTGTGAAAAAAAAATAGATTAAGAAACAAATCAAAACACGCAGAAAAGGAAATGTAAAGTACGAAAGTAGAAAGTGCACTACGGGTCCACCATCATTAAACAAATACCACAACCACAACCATTAAACAAATGAACATGGGTCCACCAACAACAACACAAACAAGGATCACAACCATTAAAGAAATCCACAAAATCCACCATTAACATATGAAACAAACAAGAACCGCAACCATTACATCCATGAGGATAGAAACCACATAAAGATTTTACGATTGAGAGTGAGGAATATAAAAGAAGACATTTCTATTTACATACCTTCAGTAGTTTGCAATGGCCCCTTTCCTTCTGTGTTGTTTTGCCTTCGTTTCGTTTCTTCTGCTTCGCTTTCTTTCTTCCCACGATTGCTTTCTTCCTTCGCTGATTTCTTTCTGCTTCATTTTCTTTCTTCAACCTTTGTTGTTTTCTTTAATAACACACAAAAATTGTAGTTTATTAAGTTGAATGGGAGGGAAATAAATAGAGTGAATTTTAGGAACCCTAACCTTTCAATATTTTTCCTCTTCTGCATAAGGACTAATTTTTCCAAAAAAAAAAGGTTTTGTGAGGGACAAATTTGGCCATAAATTATAACACAAGCCACGTTGAATGACCAAGTGCCACATGTGCACATCTTTTAACTCTAACAGACACAAGTAAACAGAAAGATGAACGTGTCCCACGAAGATAATTTTAAAAGACGTCGAAATGAGTTTTTTTTGTTAGGGACCAACGTGTCCCATTGTGTTTTTGTTAGGGACGAATTTGGGGCTTTACTCTATAGAAAAAGAAGAGAGATAAATGTATGATAAATGCAATGAATGATGTGATGTGATAAAAAAAAAAGAGATATAAAAACCAATGAAGGGTGTCAAAATCAGATAAATGGATGAAGAAACTTTGCAAAACTTTCGGCTATTTAATTGTTATGATTTATGAGTATTAATTTTAGAAAATATATTTTAAGTTTTGTTATATTTATTTTAGGTTGGACTATGTGGGTTAATGCCTTTATTTACTTATAAAGTTATTTCATAGAAAAGTAATTATTTTTTTATTTTTGGTTAAAGGAGCAATAACTATTTGGTACACGATTATGAATTTATATGAGATGAGAGAAAAAAATAGAAATCTTAGAGGGGGAGAATTGAATAATCTTCTACAACTTGGCAAAATCGGTCAGAACCTGCATATGCTAAAACATATGGGTGTGATCGGGTAAGGTCGAGTTGAGTTTGAGGTGAAGTGAAGTCCGGACCGATAAAATATGATCGGGTTGAGTTGGTTCGTGTTTTAGCTTTTCCTGTGAATAACCCGAACATCAACGGGTTGGATCGGGTCGGGTAATTGGGTTACATTTTTATTTTTTTTTGGAAACATGTTAAAATTTTAAAAAAAATCCAAAAAAAATCTCTTAGATTTCTGCTCCACCATTTTTTTTCACATTCCTTCACAAGAAAACCACCAACTTTCTATGTGCAATTGGTAACCCACCTTCCACCGCACCACTAGATCTTCGACGCACATCAACTGCAAGGTCTCCAAAAAACAACCACATGTCCAACTCTTTGCCCTTCATCAAGAATCTGACCCACCCATCGCTCGCTTCAAAAATCAAAACCCATTTTTGCAAGGATGAGGGATTGCAAGATTCTCAAACTGTGTGGGCTGATAGCGTGAAGGGACGATTTGAACATTGAAGGTTAGATCAACTGGTGATGGCGCTAGTGAGCATTAAGCAATAAGTAGGAGATTATGTCTATTCTGAAATTATGGCGCAAGGGAGGCAGAGGCACATAATGAAAGTTCAAGTTCCCTGCTTTGTGTGATGTTGATCGCTAAACGATGACAATGGCGACTGAAGAATGGTGGCGACTAAACAGTGGTTCAATGACGGTTGGCGGAGAGTGGCAGAATGATGGTGGCGATGGATGAAATGTTTTTGGAGAAAGAAGGGAATAGGGAGGCTAGAACAACATTCTGAATGTGAGAAGGAGAGTTGGGTCAGCAACATATGGGCTGCCATAATATGGGCCTTTTTTTTATAAGTTCCTATATACGGTTTGGGTCGGGTTTTATCTGATGTAAAATTTGAGAACCCGAGATCGATTCGAACATGATCGGGTTCAACTAATAAAAACTGATCCGAACCGTGGAACCAAACCAAACTGAACAAAAACCTTCGAGTCGGGTATCGGGTTCATAGGTCTACCTGTACCCGCTTACACCCATAATAAAACACATGTCTATCACTACACCATTGCTATTGTATTACTTATTAGTTATAACTCATGCAATATACGAGCTAAATAAAAGAAATTTTTACAATGTTAGCTATATACTTAATTAAATAATCCATCGAATAAAATTGGGCATTGAAATGAAAGCAACTTATTCATAAAATATCCTTTAACACAAGCAACAATTTATGTAACTAACATATATGACATACAACAATTTTATTTTTAAAAAATAGGTAACCTTTAGATTTTTTGAAATACTTCTTTATACACAACACAATGCTTTTAGTTCTCCTTGGTTCGATGTATTCATCACCATCTATTAATATCTTTAAACCCTTTCGTGAAGTGACTCTTGAAAAAAATTATATAACTGATCATAAGAAAAAACCGGTTTAGGTATTCCAACTTGTGACGAAGTTTGCCCTTGACTCTTGTTTATTGTTAATCATCGAAAAGAAATAGATCTTTGTGAATTCTAAACCTAAAGTGATCCTTTATATCATAAATTGATCTCACCTAAAGTGATCCTAAAAAATAATCATCCAAAAGACTAAAACCTAAACAAAACAAAAAATAAATTATAATATAAAAATTCAATATTCATAATCATAACAAATGAAACATGAAGAAACTCTTTGTTATTCATCTTCTTTCTTCACTTTCAATTGGGCATCAATCACATTAATTAATTTAGGTTTTTGCTTTAATAGTTGAGATATGGATGAATTTCTAAAAGGGATTTAAAGTTTGAGATTTATAAAAATTGCGTATAAGGAGATTTTGTAAAAAAATATTTTATATAGACATAATGAAATAAAAGGACTAAAATTGATAAAATGGATTAATATAAAACATATATGCTTTTCATTGTTCAAGAAGGGTGTCAAAACCCTTCCCAATGCAAGGGTACCGGAGAAATCATTGTCAAAAGTTTGATCCTCTGCTACTATCTTTGTTCTTCTTGTTGTGCTAAAGTGGGTATTAATCCAAGTCATGCATTAAAAAGTATGAAAAAGAAAGAGATAAAAAACTACTATAAATGTGGGGAGCCAGTTTAAGTATTCTCACTATAACAATCCTAGTCTATTTTGGTGTACCAAGGACTTGGGTAGCTTTGTGTCCGAGAAGAAAGGATTTGCAATTTTTCCAAAATAATTATATGAAAGAGTTTGCATTTTCATCCTTGTAAAAAAAATATTGCAAGCGAAGTAATAAAATTATTTTGTTGTGAGTTCATGGATGTAGGTAAGAGATTATGATTCAAAATTTATCATTCATTCACGGTTTACTATTACACAAGCATCACTAACATGAGCATGTGAGTAGTTTCACCCCATGTTATGAATCTTTGGACAAAAGGAGGATATGTTGTGTCAAAGTGGGTATTTATCCAAGTCATACATCGAGTAGCGTGAAAAAGAAAGAGGTAGAGTGGAAGGGACTCGGGTTCCTTAAGCATGTAGTCCCAAGTTCGATCCTTAGACCTATATGTATGTAAAAGATACTGTTGGAAGGGTTCCCACTTTGCGCCGGACAATACCTCAAAGATTAGTCTCTCATCTACCGAATGGGAGGATACCTTAGGAAACCAACAAAAAAAAAAAGAAAAGAAAACTACTATAAATATGAGGTGTTGGTTTAAATATTAATTGTCACCACAACAACCTAGTCTTTCGGGTGGGAGTAATAAACTTATTTTGCTGTGGGTTCGTGGATGTCGACAGGAGTTTATAATTCATTGTTCGTCATTTGTTTTCATTGTTCGCTATTACATGGGCGTCACTAGCACGAACTCCTAACACAAAATGATAGAAAGGAAAATTCTGACGAGTGCACTAAAAACACCAATAAAAAATTAAAAATAAAAAGTTTATATTAAATTATATGGTATTTAATGCTGTAAATATAATTAATATTGTGATTTCTAAAAAAAATCTTTTATTTTTTTGTTCACCTAACAGTTTCTGCACACTTGCTGGTGTGTGCTATAAATGCAAGAGTTTCTAAAGCACAAAATTTATTCTAATTTTGATCAATTTCATGCTTTAGGGAGTCGTTTCCCACGAAGAAATGAATCAAACAACACAAACGATTTCTTTGGTTGAGTAGTTGGGGTGCTGTGTGAAGCCCCTCTAATAGTTGCATAGGTAAGATCATGATCTCCATAAACTTGTGTCCATCCACCAACCTGGTCAAATTTAAGAAATGTGAATCACTATTCCATCTTTAATTTCCTCATTAAATTGTTAAGAGATTCACTCACCTGTTTTCCAACAAACCAAGCACTGTATGGCACAGTTGTTTTCAATCCTAGTCTCTTAGCTAGTTTATCAACTAATCTTCTAGTACCAATAAATGGAACAACAGAATCTTGATCCCCACTGCACATTCCATTCAAACCATAATCACATGCTATGTTTTTTGTCCATTTAAATGCAACAAGGTAGTAAACTAAATTATAACACTCAATTTATCCTTAATAAAGAGGTTGATTTTTATGACTTACCTATATACAATTACTTTAAGGCCAGACTTTATGAGCCAGCCCACAATGTTGATTGTTGGTATTTCTTCATCTTCTCTCCTATATTTATCCGATACTACCCTGATATTATTTTAGCAAAAACATGAGTCCTCTTGATACAATGGAATTGCTTATTCTTAGTAAAATAAGATGGAGGAGCAGGAGTTACAGTGGGATAGTAGAAAGCAATAGAGAAGTACCATGGGTTTTCCCATGGATCATCCCAAAAGTTATCAGCAAGAGTATTTAAGAAACTCATATATTGATCGATAAAAGATACAAAAAGAGGAGATGATACAATTATTTATAGGACTAAAACTAACTATAGTTAAAACTAACCATGGTTGAATTACACCTAAAACCCAACTATAGTAATACTAACAGAAAAGAAATCCTAACAGAATTATTTCTGAAAACCGATTTCTAACACTTATCATATAAATGACAATTCAAATCTTCTAAAGTGTATAATTTATATATAAGTTATGGAGAATATAAATTCACTCCTAGCAGTTTGTAAATTATTGCAAGGTTTTAAATCACTAGTTGCAACATTATGGTTTAGGAGGTCTCTGTGATCACAACATGACCTTAATTGTTGCTGCATCAATTCAATTTGTCCTCAATTTTCTATAATATTAAAAACAGTAATGTAAAACCTTGATTATTAATTGTTAATTCATCAATTAAGGGAAAATCTTATGTGTGTTTCCTTATGAGTAAGATTAGAGAATATGGTCTTACGGGCTACACAAATGATAATTGTTCACTCCAACAAGCTGAGCATGGAGAGCCTTCTGCACCTCTTTTCTGTTCAAGTACATCTCTGCATTTTTCAGTGGACAGTTATCAAGCTCCTACATGAATCAAAATGGTAAAGAACATACATAAATATATAATAGAGTGCAAAATAATGGATGTAAATTGACATAGGAACTTTTAAAATTTCATATGATTAATAGACTTCACCTGGTGGTATTGGTGAGTTTTTTCATCTTTTTGCATATTTAGAGTCCTAGATATTTGTGATATGCTTGACCTTCTCCAGTGTGTGAGAATTGCAGCTTGTGATAAATTGTAAGAAAGACATTTATCACCAATCACATAATATAGATCAATGTAATCTAACTCAGAGTATTCATCATCGATCTGAATAAGTACAGAAATACATTCTGGAGAGAAACAGCCTCTTAGGCTTTGTCTAGAAGATTTAGAATTGTTACAAACTGAAGACCGAAGCTCATAAACATAATCAGATATCATGCCATGTGACCAATAGAACTCATCAACTGAGTTGAAATCAGTTTCATACTCCAAAAGAGGATTCCCTAACTGAAAAAAAAAACAAAAAAGTGATGATATAATGGGAGATTTTGTGTGTATTATACTATGTAGATTTTGGTTTTCACTAGAATCACGTTATAAACTTGAATGCTGACCTACACTACTGAGAGGAGCGTTAGTCCAGATTCACATTGTAACATGATTTTAGTGTAAATCAAACACACTAATAGGATAGGATAGGATAGAATAGAATAGAATAGAAGTGCCCTTATATTGTATATACTTACCGCTATCCCCTTTAGATTGATGTTCACTTTACTCTTTACAATGAGTTCTGCAAGTTGTGGTACATAGTGTCCTATTTCATATAAAACAAAGCAAACAGGGTTGGTCTAATTTACATCATGTATTTTAGCAATTACATTTATTTGGAAAGCTAACATAATGTTTAATTTGGGAAAACCTTTATTATTTTCACTAATGATTATAAACTTGTCACTTTGTTTTCATTATATATATATTTTTTTATTTTCAAATAGCTATATAAGAAAAAGCAGAAGCAACTTTTTCACTATTTTTATACACGTTTTTAAACAGGAAATATAATAAAGTGATAGTTCTATATAACTATTACTTTATCAGTGAAATTAGAAAAAAAAAAATTGAAACCAAAGCAAAGAGGCAATAACTAGTAGTTCTGCCTGATGTTTTAAAGTTATTGGAGCCTTCTATGTTCAATGAGTAGTAAATATATTAGCATGTTATTCTTAAGAAGATACCTGCATAACTCTCCCCCATTATGTAAAATTCATTGTTCCTGTATTGTGGGAACTTAGCCAGCCACCTCTGCAGAAACACCATATTGTCCCGGGCTAAACATTGGGAACAAAGTATTAGTTAGTTTCATGTGACATTTTAGGGAAGTATGTAACACCCTTGCAGTTCTTTTTATGCTAAAAAACAACCAAATAAAAAATATGCAGAGGAATTGGGTATTCTGGTTGGTAAATTGGGAATAGATGATATGAAAATGTACCTGTGATGTCATCATTGAGTGTTTTGAAAAATGATTTATCTGTAGAAAAAGAAAATCCAACACCAGCTGGGGATTCTAAGTACAGAACATTGGCATCTGCAGAATAACAGGAGCTCAAATAGTACTTTCTGTTGGTCTAATATAAAATTATGACAGGAGGTCCAATTTGACACAGCAAATTTATATTGCATTTGAAGCTATGAGAGCAACTTTTGACTACTAACCATAGCAACACTAAATCCAAGTTATGATGAAAACATGCTACATTTTCAAAGTCAATTATTATTAAAATCAAGAAAAGCAATGAGGCCACTTGTTTTATATAGTAATATTTTTCCTTAAAATATAGCTATGTAGGTGGCACCTCTATTCCAACTGTACTTATTCTTTGTAATAGATTGGCCAAATTTGGTGGTAAAAGGACCATGTTCAGTAAAAGCTCCAACTCCTATAGAGGAACAACCGGGTCCTACAAAATTCAAGCAACTCCATCAAAACCCCAAATACATAATTATTCTGATTCACAAAACTCTGTCTGAACTCTGAAGCATTAATTCAACATAAAGACAAATGTTCTGTAGTGTGAAAATACATTACCTCCATTTAGCCAGAGAATTAGAGGCTTGGAAGCAGGGTTTGTTTCTGCTTCAACAAAATAATAAAACAAAGCTCTCTGATGTTTGTCATCAACAGGTATGTAACCTCCAAACTGTTGAAAACTAACTTCTGGTTGGCCTGGCAAACTTTGGATCTTATCTGCCTCTGAAGAAGATTCTACTGTTGAGCAAATAAGGTGAAAGTATCCACAGACTATAACCATAAAGATCCATATCTGAGACCACATGGTATATTAGTGGGAAAGTGTGGACTAAAGTGAGGGACAAGAAACCATGGAAGGCTAGCTATTTCTTATAGCCAAGTGGGGGAGACTATCATAAACCAAACTATCTCAAAAAAGTTTAACTTATTAGGTGAAAATACAAGAATGAATGGACAATGCACTCATTCACCAAAACATAATGCTGAAATTTAACTTTAATTTTGAAGAACGAGGCACAAGAATCGAACATTATGCTGTTTGGTCATGATTTTATATCTACTAGTCATATACTTGAAAAAAGAGAAGAAAAAGACAATTAATTGATCATGTGACATCTCAATGGGCATCAAAACATTCAAAGCTTTAACTTTTTTTTCCCTATAATCATACAATACATGACAAAATTAGAAAAGCGAAAAGAAACTTGATTTACGTACTGTTGATATATACACTACATGATTTGCGACAATGTACAATTATTGAAAGTGAAATTATGGTACATACTTTTACTCTTTCAGGTTATTAATATTTATTTATTTATAGAAATAAATACACAATATATAGGAGTGATGAAAAAAGCAAGGTAGAAAGGTAGAAAAAATAAAATATATGTAGTACAATTGATCGCACTAGGCACTAGCTATTGTGTAATTTAGAAACTAAATTTTTATTGGAACTTGTACGGTCAAAAAGTGGAGAAGAAAAAAAAAAAGAAATGGTACGATGAAAGGAGCTTAATATATTGTCATAATTATATAGTTGTATAACATACTCCCAGCGTGGGTGACAACCTTAAATGTGACTAAGCCCCGAATAGAATTACACCGATAATAACATACTTATGGAAAAAATCAAAAATTATATAGTTCTTTAAAGTAATTATACATATTTATGGTCACTCCACGGTTTTCATTGACAGGTCACTTGCATGTTTGGTGTGAGATTTAAAGTTGCAAACTCAAATTTAAATCTCTCAATGCAACTATTTATAACGTAGTAAATATGAATTTATGATGTTTCAACACTAAATCAGACATATATTATACATGTATGTTATGGTTAATGTAAGTAGGGATGGGAATAGGCCGAGCCGAGTTAGGCTTTCCAAGGCCCGAAACTGGTCTGCACCTTAAATTCATGGCCTGAGTCTGGCCTGTTTACATGATATAGGCTTTATTTTATGGCCTGAGCCTGACCTATTTAAAATATGACTTGGCCTGAAAGCCTGTTTTATAGTAAGGTGCTCTTGAATATATCATAAGCATGTATTTGAATGGACTTATAAGCTCAAATGTTTTATGGAAGACAACATACTTATATATTTATACAAGCTAATAAATATATAGTTATAAGATAATATAATAAAAATCTTTATAATAATAATAACAACAATATATAAAATATTAGTATTTCATTTATATTTAGTTAAATAGGTCGGTCTGAGAGACTCAAAAGACTTTCGATGACCTGAGGGCTTGTCGTTTTACTATATAGACTTTTAAAAAAACCTTGACATAATCTATTTAATAAATTGGTCTGGCCTAACCTAGGCCTGATGAGTGATCTGGCTATTTCCACCCTAATTGTAAGCTCTGTTTATGCATGCTTATGCTGTTTTGAGGGATAAACATGACACTACTAATTAACACTTCAGTCATCTAAATCTACAAATTCTTGATAATATTGAGTTTTATTCAAAAAAGTTATGACTGCCTTTGGAGTTGGACTTGTACTTTCTAGAGGAATTTCAATCTCTTTAACAAGCATGAAAGGGGGGATTTGGGACCATGGCTCTCCTTAATAATTATGTTTGAAGGCTCTAGTCAAACTTTATCTTTGATCAAACATCACATCAATGTAGTGTGTGATCACAAATTCTTGGCCTTACCAAAAACCGAAAGTGTTATTACACACATAATGAATATGAAACTTAACAGGACAAGGGGGAACAAACCAACTACAAGCAAACAATTGTTGGCAAGTAAAAGAAGCAGACAAATGCACGTGTCATGCACATTGTGTATACATATATGTATAAAGGAAAATTTTGCTATGTTTGCCTTAGCCAAGTCCTTTTTAAGTCATTACTTCACAGTCACACCACTATCTCGATATAGACAGCCATTTGCAAATGCTTTCCGATATAGTGGAACCATAATCATGCACATTTTAATAATTTATATATTTTGTCTCCACTTCTGAGAAAAACATAGACAAATGGAACATATTTGCTCTTATCGATAAAAAAGAAAGAAAATGATATAAGTTGGTAGTCTACTGGAGATGATAATAGCGAGTTCAGGTATTAGAGAATTTGTGTTTACATATGTACTTAAGAAAAAGGCTATATTTAGAACCTATATATAATTTATGTGTTAATAATGATGCTAATGTGAAATATATTAAATTTTTCATATTTTAGATAAATGAAATTTTTTTCTTTTAATGAGTCTTTTTTTTCATAAATTAATAAAATAAAAACACTAGTTTAATATTAAAATCAACTATAAAATAATAAAATAGTATTGCTTAACATCAAATTCAATTAAAAAAAATATAATTCACTACTAAAATATTTCTCAATTCATGTAGATTTTTCTATAAATTTTAACTAAAAATCTGCAGGAAACTCATTTACTACAAATTTTTTAGGGGATTTTAATTCAAAGGTATAAAGCTAGTGAGTAATTCATTTTAAAGGTAAATTTGTAGGAAATTTTTTTGTACGTAATTTTACAAGAAAAATCCATAGGTAAATTCATAGAAAAAAATTGTAAGTAAATTGATAGAAAGTTTTTGTTGGTAAGTTTGCAAGAAAATTTTTGGGTAAATATATAAAAAAAAAAATCACAAGTAAATCTATATGACTATGCGAGTAAATTTGTAGGAATAATTTATGAAAAAATTCACAAGTAAATTGCAAGAAAAATCTGTAGCCAAATATGCAGGAAATATTCACATATAAATTTGTAAGAAAATATGAAAATAAATCCTCCATAAATATTTCCAAGTTAATCCACAAGAAAAATCAATTAAAAAGTGATATAGCTAAAGGAACCCGCTCAATAACTTTAAACACCCATCAAATGATGTGGCATCAAATATTTCCTTCCTTGCTATTATTGCCAGCAAAAATTGCATATATACATTATCTATTTATAACACCTAAACACATTATCTATTTATCCTATTTTCTCCCTTTGCTCTGAAATGTGCAACAAAGCCAACTAAAGCACCTACAGGAAATTACCAAAAAAAAAGCACCTACAGGAAATTACCAAAAAAAAAGCACCTACAGGAACTCTTACCAAATAAAATGTTCCAAGATTGATCATAGTAATTAAGGGGTCGTTCGGGGTGGTTGCGAGTTTTCAGTTTTTATTTTTAAAAATTTTAAATCAAGTCTTTACAACTCAAAACCAATAATTGAAAACTTGTTTTTGTGGTTTTCAAAACAGACATTTTGAAAACCACAAAAAGATGTTTTCAGTTTTTGGTTTTGAGTTGTAAAAACTTGATTCAAAATTTTTAAAATCAAAAACTGAAAACTCGCAACCACCCCGAACAGCTCCTAAGTTAGCAAAACAAAAGTGATAAGTGAAACTTCTATTCTTTTTCCTCTTTGGCATATTATACATGGATGCAATTTTGCTTATGGATAGTTAACTGTGATAATTGTTATTCTGTCTGCCTAAATATTTTATATGGTCTAAGCCTCCAAGACTTACAGGGTACTCGAGAAAAGGCAGAAGGATTAGGGAATTTGATTTTGATTTACAAAACATATTACAAACTAATCAGATATTTTGTTTTATTCTCTTTCGTTCCACCTTTTTATAGAATCAAAGTGTTTCACTCTTTTAATGATATGTCATGTTCGGTTCTACTTTTAAAATACACCAAACATAGAATATAACTCATATGTCCCGTTATGTTCCGTTCCAAAGTGTCTACCAAACGCTACCTAAGTCTGATGTCCAATCTACCTTGTTCAAATGTATCATGCATGTTTGCAACACTAATATTGTAAGGAGCTTGACCTCCATTTTTTTGTGTGAACCATAGGTATCCTCCACGGGAGACAATCCCGTTCGAGCTGGGAGCATCCACATCCTGGTGGGACTAACTTTCCCAGCGAAATTTTTTTCCATCCACAAGGTTCAAACCCAAGACCTTGCTTAAGGGAAATCAAGTATATACCACTTGAACCAATTCCCGTTGGTTTGATCTCCATTGTTTCTACTTTAATTCCAAATGTCTATTGTACATAATTTAAAATTATATTATATTATATATATATATATAACTTATTCATCACCCTATTTTTCAGACCATCAATGAAATGAAAATTTAAACTTAAGCTGGACACCAACTACAGAGAATGAGAGACAGAGAGATGAAAGAACTCACAATAATAGAAGAGTGAGACAAATAAGTGATTAAAAATATAGCCAACCACAACTTAAGCTCGTTCTAGGTGAGCAAGGTCACTATGGAAAATAAGAAAGAGACAAAACAAGATTGAAGTTACACAAGAATATGAATCATGCAAATAAATAAATAATAGAGAAAACGCAGAGTGATGGTTAGCCATGATTCGTATAAGCTTTGTTCTGTTTACCAAATATTCGATCCCTTTTATCTTTTCTTTCGTTTAGTAGTTAATAAAATATTTTGGACAAGAGTAAGAAATATTTCTTGGCACATAATATCTCTGGAGAAGGATTTTGATCCATCCCTGCACTTGATCGCCTCAGAGCTGTAATATTTCTCATCTGCACCACAAAATCCAATTACCATCACTATAGTCCAGTTCTCCAAGTTACACAATAGTTATTAGCGATACATTATTTAATAATGGGATGGAAATTTAAACTTGTTCAGGGGTGAACTCGGTTTGGATGTTGGTTCGATCGTCTTGCCTTCTCGTCTCGGGTGCTCGAGGAGATCCGAGGCGAGATGGTGGTTACTTGCAGAAAACACTCTGACACTCAAGTCAGTCCGAGTTTTAGCAGGTGAGGAGTAATTATGGAGAGATTAATTGCATACATGTTCCGTTACCAACAGTTAGCTTTATAAGCCTGGGGTTACGCGTGGGCCTATAGAAAGTGTAGCCGGGTTGTCCGTACGGCCTATCCGGGCTAACCTAGATAATTGTGGTTGGGTAATCGTCCGGGTTGTACAGACAACCCTCTTGTCAACCCGGGTCGGGTATCCGACCTGTTTGTTTAGCTGGGTCTGCTGGGTCCATGCTCGTATTGGGTTTGGCATTGGCTTGGGTCTAGGATTGGATTTTGGTCCGGGATGGGAGTGTTGTGACGTTTCGAGGCTAAGGGTTGCGACGCTTTCCACTCCTAGACTTCTGACGTTTCATCTCCTGTGGTTTTTACGTTTCACCTCCTAGGGTTTGTGTCTGTTGTGTGAGTGGCGTTTCACGTTCTAAGTGTCTGTTGGGGTTTCTTTAGCTCCTTTTCGTATTCGCAACGTTCCTCTATGTTTGGGCCCTTGGGCTTTTTCTTTAGCGTCTTCTTTCTATAAAAAGGGGGCAGTGGGGACCCAACCATTTCCATGCCTTGTTTGTCTTAGCGAAGCTCTGCATAAAGATTTCTTCGAATTCGTCTCAAATTTCTTTATTATCTTCTCGAAGTCGTCTTGTCTCTTCAGATATTCCTACCCGAGGTATTTTCTCTTCCCTTACTTTTCGTTTCCTTTAGGAGATGAGTATGACAAGTCTTTAGAGATTTTGCCCGGGACGCCTAAAGGGTGGCCTGGTTTATCATCCGGATCTGTCCCCCCAAGTCAGGATCAGGTGTTTCGTGGGGAGTCTAGTCGTGGTTTGCTAGGTTTCGGCCCATGGTGTCGTTTGGAGGTCCGGGGAGACTTCTGCTCATCCGAGTCCGACTTCAGTTTGTCGGATTCTGATACCTCCGATTGCCAATTTGATTCAGGAAGTTGCTATAACGGGTCTTGCAGGTGACCTAATGATCGGGGCATAAGCAGAGCGACCGCTAGTGCCAAGATGGGCAGATAAGTATTCTTGGGTGGCGCCCGAGGTCTTGGGGACGACCAATATTTATCAACCGGATGCGCCCGTACTGGTCCAGGACCGTCTTGTGAATTTGGAGTTTTGCGAGTCGGATCATGCCTGAGATTATGATGTCGTTCTTCCTCCAGCCGGAGCCCGGGTGTGCGAGCTATCTGAGACGAATACTCAATTTATGTATTGGTACGACTATTATCACTCAAAGTTGAAGTTGACGTTGCCATTGTTGGACTTCCAGGAGAAGGTTTTGATGTATCTACACATCGCGCCGTCCCAGCTTCACCCTAATTTCAGGGCCTTTATTATATGTTTCGAGCTGATTTTGAAGGAGTTCAATATGGAGCCGACGGTCAATTTTTTTTCATTATTTCCAACTCCTAAGGAAGCATTAGAAAGGGAACAAAAGGGAGACTCTGAAGTCGTGGGTGAGTCTGTGAACCGAAAATTAATCTCCACGTTCATGGATTCGGCTAAGCGAGGGAAAATTTCGTTCAAGCGGGATTTTTTTTGGATACAACCCGCCCTGGTCCATGTGCCGTTCTAGTGGAACCAGGATGATCCGGCCGACGTGACTCCCTGGATTCACATCTATTGGTGCTCGATTCAATATGACCATGACCCGAATATTATTATGAGGTCCCTGAGGAGCGATTGACCCGAATTATTAAGAACAATGGAAAATACCAACATGCATGTATGAAACACCAAAACTATATGTAGTATTTCAAACCAAAATAGTGTCTACCATATATTCACTAACTTTCGAAAACATTGGTCCAATTATTCCTGATCCTACAATTTACAAACGCACACATAAACACACACAAGTTTTCTAATACATATCATGTACCTTCCAATTTTTCACTATTATACAAATGACTCTCCTAAAATATCACAAACTCATATTCCTCATCAAATATATTATTCAGAAATTTGATATATTTAATATCACTCTTTTAGACCTATCAAATTTTAAAAATTATTCATTTAACCGCGCATCACTCAGGTCAAAATATAGTTAATCCCAAATGTAAGAAATCAACTTACTCATATTCCAATTATTTACCAATTATCTACTAATTATTAACAAGATTGAAATATAATTGTGTTTACTTATGTGTGTAAGTTATTTCTTTGTACCTTCTTAATTACATCTTAATTATGCTTAATATGTCATTTAGAAAATTTGCCATGTCTGTGCATATATAGTACACGCATATTTATGAAGTATGCGTTTGGTGAATCTTTTCTTAACTTTTGTATAAACAAGTGAAATAAAGTTTGAATTTATTTTTTATACTATTTTTATTATTTAATATTTATTTATAATAAATTCAAAGTTCTGTTTGACCACTTCGTATATTACTTTGTTATTTTATCTACTTTATTAATTTTGTGTAGAATTTTTTCTAGATTCATTCAATGTCTTCGATTCATATATAATATTCTGAACCCCATTATTTATTAAAATAATAGTTTTGTTAACATAAACTCTTATGACCAATTTTAAGCATTGATGATACATTCCATTCCCAATAAAAAGAGTTAATATACAATATGATCCTTGAAACTATCATCATGTTTATTTTTTATCTTTGAAAGTGTTGGTATGTATCATTTAGTCCCTAAATTGCATTAATATAAACATATTTTGGTTCTTCTACCATAAAAGCGTGTGTAACATATGAATAAAATTAATACATTTACGGATCAGTTTAATTGTATATAATGACACTTTTGGGACCAATTGTATCTGAAAGGACTAAATTAATTATAAACAAGTTATTACATTTAGAAATCAAATTAGACACGGCGACACTTTTAAGGACCAAAGATAAACTATGAGTCATTTTCAGGAACCATATTGTATATTAATAAAGACAAAACTTACACATTAGAAATCAAATATTAATTGTGTTATTCATTAATTGCCAATTATGCTATTAAAAAAATTCATTAATGGCAGTTTTTAGGTTTTATTTTTTGTTATAACAATGGTTTTGAAAACCGAACTTATCAGGGCACTGATTCAAGGTTCAATGGTCGAACCGGTATTAATTAAATAATATTTTTAAAAAATTATATAATATATTAAACAATATATAGAACAAAAAAAATCATAATTCCATAACATAACAATAATAAAAATTTAAAATAATACACCACGCAATGAAGAAGGGTATAGAATAGAGATGTAATATAAGTATAGAAGTTATAGAACTATGGAAGAATAAAGATCAAATAAGGGTACCTGGGGTGGTTGGAAGGGGGTTGCAGACATCCTGTGGCGAAAAACTTCTGGTGTTGCGAGCAAAAATAGTATTAGCGTGATCGAAACCGGTATTGCGGAGATCGTTGTATGCTACTGCTTGATCTGTGGAGGTCGCGGCTGCTATTGGTGCTGCGAGCGACAGGTGTGAGGAGACTGACGTGTCTTATACTCTTGTGGTGATAAACGAGGACGGCGCACAACTGCTAGTGTGTGGAGATCGACAGCGGTGGACAAGCACTGGGACGATGACGCGCAAACACAAGGACAACGACGCGACGAGGTTGTTAGACTTTCTTCCTAGTTTGGCTTTCTATTTTGGATGAATTGAATAATGAAGTTGAACAAGTGAACCGTGCGGCGTGCAACATTTCATTTTAATTTTCATTTTTTTTCCAAAAATTAGAAAACGACACCATTTATAAGTTTTTTATGAACCGATCTTAACAGGTAAACCCTTAGGTTGCCCACTTTACCCAATTTTTTACCGATTTTGTGCAGGACCGATTCTGAGTTTCTTTTGGACCAAATACATGACTGGTTGACCCATTTTCTGGTCTGACCGGACGGTCCGGTCAGATTTCATAACCATGGTTATGACATTTATACATTTGTCGCTAAATGCAAAAAAATTGGAGAATTTATCCTAAATTTTTTTGCTAAATAAATTTGTACTATTTATAATATGGTGTTGTCTAAGGTGCACAAGGTACACAAGCTATAATTGTCGTCAGATATAATACTATTTAATTCAACGGTGTAGATGTATTTTCATCAGCCGGTTGGCAGTCATCCCATATGTGTTCATATAAATTGCATATGAGGGTATCAGGTTAGTAAAAAATTAAAGCTTGCACTATTGGTTTTAATAAAAAAATTGATTAATCACAAAACAAATATTGATTAATTATGAAATAAAAATTGGCCACATTTAAACTAACTGTTTTAAGTTCATGAGACCATGTCTGCAGTTCTGAACAACAGAGCCCTCTCTTTGTCCATTAACGTTTGAGTAAAATTAAGAAATAATAGCGATAGAAACAACGATGCCATGGAGGCCATTCATGAATGAATAGTATTTTGCTGGAGATTTCACATACTATTTGTTATTGTGTAAGTTGTAGTGAATGGTATATGTTGTTATACAGAGAATAATGAAAAGGCCTAGTTGTATTATTTCGTGCAAAGAGATTGTGTTTGATTTTAGTGGTGAATCAGTTGATGTTAATGTTCTTGTCTAACGATTGGGTCGGTGGTGTTGTTTTTGGTCTTCAATGGTGGATGGGTTGTGTTTTAGGGTATGGAGGAGAAAGAGACGATACAGATATTTGGGCCCTTTTTTTTTCAAAATAGTAGCCTTTTTGGTGGAGGAGTTTGGGTTGGATTTACATTTTATTTATTGGGTTGTAGTAAGTATTGGTGGTCCATTCCAGGTATTTGGTGTTCAATTGTTTTTTGGTTCAGTAGGCTGTTGCAGTAGAGAGTGTATAGACATGTTGGCTTCGTTTGACCAAAAAAAGTACTTGTAAGTTGAGTTTGTATGGTTTGAAAACTCTTAGCGTTTTTTATTCGGTGGTCCAATATGGAGTTGTGCCATTTTTTATGTTGATGTGGTTTTGTTAAGATGTTGGGCTGTTAAAAAAGTACAAGATGGAAAAAAATCTTGACCAACACGAAAAGAGGAAAAAATGAGGATGTAGATGTTACACCCTCAATTAAAAGATAAACAATGGAAGGAAATGTGGTTGACCATTTTAATTTAATAAATAAATATAAAATATGAACGATGAAATGACAAAGATTAGAGATAAGAAAGTAACAATAGTTTGAGGATAATGTGTTTTTGTATAATATTGAATTTGATTTGAGGAATGTGATATACTATGAATTACAATATTTGAATTTGAAATGTATGAGATAAGGAACCTATAATTAAGGGAATAAGTTAATTATTGATTAGGCATAAAATATAATTTAGGGTTGTTAGGACCTATTTAGTTTAAGATTAGATTATTTGTTTTTGTTATGAATGAAGATGATGGTATATAAGAATAGATTTCTCAAATTATCATAATAAGTAGTGTAGATATATATAGAGAGACACACACACAGACATTTATTTTAGTTAATAAAGCAATATCAATTAAAAAGAAGAATTAGGGAGTAAATAATAGGAAACCTTTATGACTTATTGAATTAGATAGGATTAAATAAATTATACGATTAGGTATTTTTTGGAAGGTTGTTGATCCCAATAAGGGATTAAAAGTTTCATTAGCCACCATACAATTATACATTAGATGCGTAGAGGGTAATGAAGGAGAAAGATGGAGAAAAACTTTGAAGGTATTGGTAGGCAACAAGAAATGATTTGATAAAGACCCATGCAAGAAAAGAAGGATAATACACCGTTATGTTGGAGATCATAGTTGAAGGAGAAAATCAGATTGCACCGGGGACGATTGTTGTGTAGTATGTATGTGTATTGGTGTCCATAGTGATGGTCATTATGTTATCTTGCGTATTCAATTGCGCATTAAAGGAAAAGAGAAAACATGGATGATTGATTGTCATGAATGCATGAATTTGGAAATAGTAGATCTTGCAAGACTCAGTTGTAAGTATGATGTTAGAAGAATGAAGAATGAATAGATGGATGTTGTATGATGTTGTATGATGTTACACACCCTCAATTAAAAGACCAGTCCCGAGAAGACTAACTTGTAAGTTCCAATTGATGTAAAGAGGCGGTTCACTCATGCAAAACTGAAATATAGAGTGTAAAAGGGACGCCATACACCGTTTAACATTTAGGGTTGCATTGTTTTTTAATAGAAAAGTGACCCGGACCAACCCTATGAAATTTAAAACAGATGAAGTGTATGTATTTTAATATTATTTGAAGCCTTTATTATTGTTTATATATATTTAGGGTATGGTAGTGTTATGTTGTTTGTGGTAGGAAAGCCAGAAACCGGCAACCAGACCCGGATGGACCAAGTTATGGGAACTTTAATTTGAATCCTTGTTGCCCGACTGCACTCGTCATCCATAAATTGGATTGGGCCGGTCTTCTTTATCATGTTTACCGAACCCATGTGCAACAATAGTAAGTAGTAATTTATACTTCCATAAGTAATAAATAATAAAAATAAGAAAATAATGTATATAATAGTAATTAGTAAAGTATATAATAATAATTTAAATGTTATATAAATAGAATAAATGTTATAATAATAAGAATAAATGTATATATAATAATAAATAATAATAAGAGTAAATAGAAAATAATAAATATAACAATACAAAATATATATAATAATAAATGTTATAGAATAATAATAAAATAAAATATAATGATTATAGTTTTTAGTCTGATGGTAAATAAATATATAATAATAATAATTAATAATAATAAAAAATTATAAAATAAAATATAATGATTATAGTTTTTTAGTCTGATGGTAAATAAATATATAATAATCAATAATAAATAATAAGAGATATGATTAAATAAAAAATAATAAAATAGAACAAAATAATAAGAATAAGAATAATAAACAATTTTAATGATTATAAATTTTCAGTATAATGGTAAAAAATATATAATAATAATTAATAATAATAAGAAAATGTTTTAAAATAGTAATAAAATAATAATAAATTGTAATGATTATAGATTTTAGTCTGATGGTAAATAAATATATAATAATTAATAAATAAAAAGAAATTATTAAATAAAAAAATAAAATAATAAGAATAAATAACAATTTTAATGATTATAAATTTTTAGTATAATGGTAAAAAATATAATAATAATTAATAAATAATAAGAATAAATAATAATTTTTTTGTGTGCTTTCCCAATTTTCTAATTCTTTTATTCTTGTCATTTCCCGTGTTACCTCCAAAGAGAGGCTATTTGTGATTAAATGAGAAATTAATCTAGTTTCTGGTGCCAGTAGGCGTAGTGTGACCATCATGCCAGCGTTGTTTCGTTCATGATGCGAATTACAGGTTAGTGACTTTTAAGGCCATCTTTATTGCAGCACCCCACTTTCTCACTATTCACATATCTAAATGGGTCCCACAAGTACACATCAGCAAGTTCTTATTAAGCACTTCTCTTGTCTAATCCAGCACCTCACTTTTTTATTATTCACAAATCTTAAATGGGTCCCACAAGTACACATCACCCCAATTTTTATTATTATTAATCACATCACCCACCAGTACTACCGTTGCTGCAACGGTAATTTTTTTTAAATACCATTGAATTAACGGGGGTTTAAACCCCCGGGAATGTAAAGGATAAAAAAAATGTTTCGCGGGGGTTTAAACCCCATGAAATGACAAGGAAAAAATGGGAATGTAAAGGATAAAAAAACGTTTTGCGGAGATTTAAACCCCAGGAAGTGACAAGGAAAAAATATATTAACGGGGGTTTAAACCCCCAGGAATGTAAAATTTAGAAAAATATATATACCCGGACTGAAAAGTTGCTTGTTATGCTGCAAAGCGCAGCTTTTCAGTCGCATTTACTCGGGGTTTAACCCCTGGGAAATGCATAAAAAAAAATATAAAGCGTCGGTGCTTAGTAGAGCACCACTGCGCTGGGAGAACGTGCCTATGTTAGACAAATAACGCGAGATCTTCTACGACACCGGGTCTTATTGAGCAGAATGCTCAATAAGACCCCCCAATAAGATGCCCTAATCAACTGCTAAATGAGCCATGCCAAATGACGGCAACTGCAGATGCAAACATGATCGCTTGATGTGACTAAAGGCTGCTAAGTCCTGTATATTGAACTTGTTAGGATGCGGCATTGGAAAAAGAGACTATGTATGTGCTATGAAGTCGGTCCCATTTTGCGTATGTTAAAGTTGAATCCCTTTAAATTTTTTATATAGACCCAGATAAGCTATTTGAAAAGGACAAACTGATGTTGACGTATTTGAGAAGATAAAAGAAAGTGACATAAAATATTATTTCTTTATACAAACGTTGTGTGGGTCCTTGGCAAGGATAAAGCCACTTGAGTGAAGAAGGGATCTGGGTTTTTCCTAAAGAGAAAAAATTACCCTTTAGAAGCTTAACGAGGTTGAGAAAAATGCAGAGCTATCCGAATAGAAAATCGCTTGTGGTGTATAGGGGAAGGCATCTAGGTTTTTATTCTACATGGGAAGAGTGCGAAGAAGAGATGGAAAACTTCCCAAGAGCCTTACATCGTGTATTCTCGACCAAAGAGGAGGCGGAGAGTGACTGGATGCGTTATTGGAGTAAGCTTCCTACGTACATAGCAGAAGTTCGTGTTGATCTCGGTCTCCCAGTTCCTCACGGGAACCTTAATGGTCCACTCGAATGCACAATGCATGGAAATGTAGCAGATAGTTTCCCAATGATACCTAAGGAAGAAAATGAAAACAGCCCTGAGGATTGGAGTGAGGAGGAGAAACGTGAAGGGCATTTGTTATTGTCGTTACTGTTTGTTTTCCTCTTGGGCGTGTTTGTGGTCATCTTTTTTACCAGTTTGTTTAACCCTTGATTGCTGGCTTAGGATTCAAAGGTTGGGTTTGTAGTTGCTCATGTGTGCTATGTTGGGTTAGATTACAAGTGTTATGTTGTACTGTGTTTAGGAGTTCTTAGTTGTTCACTGTTCAGTGTTAAGTAATGTTTATTTATGTTCATGTTGTTTAAGGTCAAGTAATGTTTATGTTTAGGGAGTATGGACTATGTAGTCGAGTGATTATGTGAAATGTCCAACTTGTTGAATGAATCTTTTAATTTTCAAGTTAATGTATGGAAGTTTGTCTGCCGGTGGGTTAAATGGATGTATGGAAGTTTTAATTTCCATGAATGTTAATAAAAAAAATCGAAAATTATGAATATTTAAGTAAAAAAAACTAGGGCGGACTTGATGCTTCCCATGTAGCACAACTCACACCTATAAGATAGCAGAAGCAACCATGTGTTATTTCATTATTAAATTTACATTTATTTAAATAATGGCACAAAGGGTCGGACACAGTCAATTAATAAGACAACAAGTCCAGCCATTGTGTTATTTCAATTGTTTAATTTAGATTTGTATAACAAATGAATGGAAGGGTTGGACACATATGTCTTGCATAAACATAATTAAGTAAGAATTGATTGTACACTATAGGTACCGTATGGGAAGTAAAGCGGACGGAAAGCAGGCATGGGGAAAAGCAATGTTATCATGGGCACTTTACAATGAAACAATTTTGAATCTGACGGATTTGTTTTTTAAGCAATGGGAGTTGGATGATGTCTCATCCTACCCGGACAAAAACTGTACTAGTGAGGGTTACTTTTTAATATTATTAAGGGTTGTCATCATTTGATTGGTTAGGGACTAGAGTGGCCTTTGTTAAATTCCCTTTTACCAACACAAGAGATCCAACTCCAGCGATTTACTTAATGTCACGATTGACTTTACAAATTTTTTATAATTCTTCTTCCACCTCTAACACCGTACTGTGTGTGAAGGAGCCTGTTGATAATGTATACAAGGAAAAGTGGATATTTGTTATTTATAGAGTCAACCCTTCATCCTTTTCCTTTCATCACTGTAGAAACAAACAGGGAAACACTAGAAGGGGATTGAATAGTATTTCTATAAAACTTGAACGTTTTTGGAAACCTTTTCATAAATAGTGTTTTATAAAAGCTTTCAGATAGCTTGCAGCTTTCTGACATTTAATGTACTGTCTAAAATTCGTTCAGACCGGTGAAAAATAGTTCTTATGAAATAAACTTGTTTACGTTTAAGCTTTATGTAAACCAATTCAATTCCCTTCTTGTTAGCTTAAAACTGAATTTAAAGAATTAAGGTATGAGAAAACTTAACCAAAGAAATTATCCGAGTTCACTCACAACCACCGTGAGCTACGTCCAGTCCCAGAGCAAAACACAACACCTGGATTTCCACTAAACATCAAAAGATTACAAGTATTCTTTTCTGTCAAGCCTCTTCAGGATCTACAACAACACGTATTCTTTCCTCACAAGCCTCTTCAGGCTCTACCCAAGTATTGTTTAACAAACAAGCCTCTCCAGGCTCAACACCCAAGCGTTTAAGGTATAAGAAAGTTTAAGCTAAAGAACTACACAAGTCCAAAGCTCAAACGAGGTATAGTACAAGATAACTGAGTTATATTCAGGATAAGAAAGTTTGTGTACAAGAGAAAATTATCAGAGTATTTTTACAGCGAAAAGCTTGCAGCGTATGGGCACTTTCTTACTTAGCTTGTTCTCTATCTTGCATGGTTCTGTATGAAGCTATTTATAGATATTTGAGATGAAGTTCGTTGAAATCACCGTTGAGAGATAGCATTAAATGCTCTTAATCCCGTTGTGATACAGCTTCTGATAGCTTCTGACACAATACAAGGTAGATGTGCAGCGCTGTCTCTGTTCTGAGCACTGCAAAGATTGCGTTGCAGAAGTTTCCTTTCTGGTGCATGTATTTCGAACGTGCAAGAAAGTTTCTGTCTTGCATTCCTTAAAAAGGATAGGCCAAAGACTTGTTTCAGAAGGCGTTGAAAATGACTTGAGTCTTTATCAGAGATCTTCAGAGGTCTTCACTCTTCAGATGGTTTCTAACTTCAGATACTTTGCCACACCAGACGTCTTCATATGGTCTTCTTCAGCTTCAGATGATTCCATGTTTCAGATGAATAGACCACTTTAGAAGGTTCTCCTTCTTCAGACAGTGGATCACTTCAGATGATCAACTTGCTGAAACACGAAAAACACGTTAAAAACATAGGCAATATTTACAAGTGATACTTTAACAATATTTGTTATTCATTAAAACTTAGGAAAGTGAGGCTCAAACATTATTAAATACTTAATGATATTTTTGAGACTCAACTATCACATCTTCATTGTATAACCTACATGGAGTCTAAATAGCCTGCAAGACAAGAGTGAGTCATTTGTATACTATCTTCACAAAAACATATGTGAACTTTTTATTTAGCACTGCTTAAACATGGTATAGGAATTTTTTATTGAACCCTAGATTTGTGAAGAGGTATAGAAATCCTTTTCCTGTCGTGGTGAGTTCAAACCTTTTGCTTTATGTTTATCTTAAATTGTTGAATACCATTTCCCTTACGACATCTATGAATATGAAGGTTCAGGGAGGTTAGGGTTTTTTACAATTTATTTATTTGTTTCGTTTTTCAGCATAAGCCCATTACTGTAAGCAAAGTTGAAGGTTCCAATATAGTGAAGTCCTTATTCCAATCTCCACCATCCAATATGGCCACTATGGATGAGCTGAATAATCTTAATGTCTCTGCACCTGGAGGACTTGAGAATAACTTGAGCTTGAGGTGTAAGCCATTTGGTGGGAGGAAGTCCAAATCCATTCCCATGAAACGTTCGAGGGTTAAGTTCCCTGTTGGTGAGGTTCTGCTTGAGGTTCGTATTTCATATAACTTGGTTCGTATGTATGATTTCCAAATAAAACTTATGGTATATTGTGGCCATGATAAGCTTCTTATATGTACATTAGAGCATGAAGTCTAATTTTTCTCCCAGAAAGGGAATGATGCTTTTCTGCACAGAGGTGCAACTCAACTTGTATATGTTTAGCCATGGCCTCAACCCTGAGTATGTGATGAGCTTATCTGCTAATTGTTTTATTTTATTTATAGACCTAAGATTCACGTTTCATGCCAAATATGACCTTGTAAGCTTTGTCTAGGGAACCACTTCTGCGTATGGGTAACATCGTAGTCACTAGGGGAGAATTCCAATTCCTCTGCCCTTTGAAGCCAACCTCTGATAAGGTTTTATGAACGAACTATCTGAATGATAATTAATATTCATAGTCCCATCCTTGTAGAGTATTAATGTTCACCGTTTTGGTTATTGTATTTGTTTTTGTTCGGCCCCATGGTAGACTATAACGCTAAGGTCAATTCTAACCACATAGAAACAACACAATGTTGAGTTAAAAACTGTTTGGTCTCTCCCTCCCACCTTTGCGGTAAGTGTGGTTTTACTATAAGGGTTTATCCCAATAGCACCTTATGTTAACCAAATACTGTAAAATGTAAAGGTTGATCTGTCCTTGTCCTTAGGATGACGTTTATACTGGGTATACTTTGGAGGGCTTGATAAAGAACTATGCTGGGACATGGATGACTCCATTCACCTCTCTAAAATATGTGTGTGCCATAAAATTTAGTTTTAATATCTATCATTGTGACCAACTATATTTCAATTACTATATTGACATAATCTTGTCTTTCCTTTTTTGTAACCATGTGTTAGGTTTATATTCCCATTAGAAATGATAATGGTCATTGGTTTCTAATGGTAATGACCATTGAAGATAAGAGTTTATTTCTCTTGGACTCACACCTACGCATTGATGACCTTGAAGCCCGCGTTGTGCACCTTAAAACGCTGGTGAGCATGATTATCATATTATGGACTCAAGTTATAATAGTAAATGTGGCTATATGTGTGCTTCTGAGTTGGTGTTTATTGTTATTCAGGCTGGGGAACTTTCTCAAATTGTGAATTCAGATGCATTTCCAAGTGGCTTTCTGAATGGTGCCACAGATTTCAGTGAGTGGGAGGTGAAGGAAGCTAGGTGATAAGGGCTTAGAATTAGTAGTTTTTAGGTGTAATTTTAGCACTCTGAGATGATAATTGTTCTTAATTTGGCCCCTAATTGCCCTTTTATTGCTTTATTTTAGTTATCTTTAGTTTTTAGTTTACTTTGGAGTTTTGATGCTATTTTGATGAGGAATATATATTTTGTTGCAGGTATAAAGACTTGGAAGGCAAGCAAAGCATTAAATGAATTATAGAGAGAAGAAAAGGAAACTTTGGCAGCAAGTTTACGCGCTTGAGCACGTAATAGGTGCGCTCAGGCGCGCATCACTTGTCTGAAATGTGCCTTCACTCATTGTCTGAATTGTGCCTACGCTCACTGTCTGAATGTGTGCTCAAGCGCGCATGTAGTGCGCTTGAGCACACAAAATCCCCTGTCTGAATTTCCTTAACTGTTGAATGCGCACTCAAGCGCGCCTGTAGTGCACTTGAGCGCGCACGTATCTTCTTCCAGACTCCAGCGCACATTATGAAAGGAAAAAAGGGAGACTTTTCGAAGGCATCTTTGAGTAATCCTCTTCTCTAAGTTTCCTCTCCCGAGCTCTGCTAGTTTTCTTCTCCATCCCTTCCACTCCATCTTATGGGTTGCCCTCCTCCACGAGTGGCTAACTTCCTCCTCCGGGATTGAACGAAGTCTTCAAACTCCGATGTATTCCATTTGATATTTCTGTATTTTACTTTCATTTGACATTGGTAGTTTCATTTTGTATTAACACTTGAATCTATTTTACGAGATAGTTCTTGTTATTAAATCTTAGTCTTGACCGGGAGGTATTTCTTTGATTTCAAACTAAACGTTTCTACTCGGTGGGTTTAATATGCTAGGAATAGATATTGATTCATCGAATGCTTTTGAATACTTGTTTTTAATGCTAGAAAATATGTTTAAGTATGCGAGGAATCGATATTCAAGGGTATTTTCTTAGGGTCTCTAGGTGCGAGGGATCGACCTAGGCGACTTTAGTGTATTGCATCAATGTCAATGAAATCGTAAATACAGTAACTAGCGGAATACAGAGGAGGGAGAACGATGAGTTCAATCCCCATTTTATAACTTGCTTTTGAAACCATTTTACTGCGTTTGTTTAGTTTATGAACTTGTTTTACCAAACCTTTCACCAAAACCAAAATGCAAATTTCAAAATTCTTGTGTAAGTACTTAGTGAACTAAATCGTATTGAGTTAATAGTAGTTCAAGTTCCTCGTGGGTACGACAACCCTTACTTTTAAAACTATTATACTGCTGGGATATTGGTACGCTTGCCTATATCCCAACAAGTATTTTTGGCACCATTGCTGGGGAACTTAGTAACTTCTATAGATTCCACAAGTTAGTTCATTGTGAATACTTTTGTAATTAGTTCTTTGTTCATAGTTATTTTCAATTTAATTGCTACTTGGTGCTAATCCTTGTTTTGAGTGTTTTAAGCTTCTTCGAGGAAAAGAAGAAGCAGACAAGAAACCACTGAGAAGAACCAAGAAACTTATCTACTCCATAATCATAACCGATTCTTCCAACTCCTGAATCAATCATGGGTTGTGAATGGCAATATCCACCAAGAAGAACACTTGGAGATTATGTTATGCAACAGGGACCAGGGTACTTTTCCAACATAACAATTCCTAGTAACTTCTCCAACAACAATAATTATCTTAACAATTTTTCGCAGAGTTGGAGAAGTAACCAGAATCAGAGTTTTGGGTGGCAACAAGATGTTGTTTCATCCTACATGCAACCTCCTTTCCAACAGCAGCAAAATTATCCCTTAGTTCAAGAAGGAAGATCAAAATTAGAAGATACTCTTGAGGAATTCTTGCAAGTTTCTATGGCATATCAGAAAAATACAGAAGTAGCAATAAGAAATCTTGAGATTCAGGTTGGACAGTTAGCTAAACTTTCAGCTAACCAACAGCCAAGACAATTCTCAGCAACTACTCAAACCAATCCCAAGGAGTTTCATAACAATAGGGAAAGGTATTGGGGACAATTTGGCAATTGAGGAAGAAGTGCTGCAAGAAGAAGAGAGTGAAAAGGAAATAGAGGAGAGTGAAAAAGAGAGAATAGAGACTGAGAGAAAAAAGAATGAGAGTGAAAAGAAAATAAGTGATTGTGAGGAAGATGAAGAAAAGAATAAAGAAGAAATTGTTTATAAAAGAGAGGAAAAAGAAAATAAGAAAAAAGAGATGGATAAGAAAAAAGAGAGCTATGAGGGTAGTGTGCACCCAATGAAGAAATTGTCATATCCTCCTGCTCCTTCCAAAAAAGATAGGGAAAGTCAATTTGCTCGCTTCATGCAACTCTTCAAAGGATTGCAAATTAATATTCCATTTCTTGAAGCATTAGAGCAAATGCCTACCTGTGCTAAATTCATGAAAGACCTCTTGACCAAGAAGAGGAAAATTTCAGAAGAAGAAACTGTGGAGCTAGAGGCTGGTTGTAGTGCCATCATTCAGAAGCCTCTACCACAAAAATCAAAAGATCCCGGTAGCTTCACCATTCCAGTCACTATTGGTGCTTTACCAGTTAGAAGGGCTATGCTTGATCTTGGAGCTAGCATTAACTTGATGCCCTTATCTATGCTCAAGAGGAATGGTGACTTGAATGTGAAGCCTACGAAAATGAATCTCCAATTGGCTGACAGGTCCATCACACACCCTTATGGTATAACTGAAGATGTTTTGGTGAGGGTGGATAAATTTGTCTTTCCTGTGGACTCTGTAATCATGGACATTGAGGAAGATCGTGATGTGCCTCTAATTTTGGGTTGACCATTCATGAAAACTGCTAAGGTTATTATTGATGTTGATAATGGTAAACTCAAGGTTAGAGCACAAGATGATGAAGTCACCTTCAATGTATTCAAAGCCAGTCCACAGCAAATAGGCCAACAAGAGTACTTCAAGGTAGATTCTACTGATGGAGTCTGTCATGCTGACAGTAGGCCACAGCTGCATGAGGTTGAGAATTTGAGGGCTGATTGTTATGACTCTCCTAAGCTTCAAAAGAATAGGACTAACGCAGATCATACCAAGAAACCAACAAAAAGAAAAGGCAGGCCAAAGAAGTTAGTGGTATGGTCCAAGTCCAAAAGGAGGTCAAGATGGTCAGAACCAGTCCCTGTCAACAGTCTACATGAGGAAAGAGTATATGGAAACCTGCTGTCAAAAGAAGTTGGTGGTGTAGCACAAAAGCTAACCACAAGGTTTCAGTTTCAGCCCCCATAATGAAACAGGCGTCAAGCTATGTGACATTAAACAAGCGCTTCCTGGGAGGCAACCCAGTGTTATTGCAATTTAAATTCTGGTTTTTGTGTTAATTAGGTGTTAACTGTGTTTTGTTTTTGTGCATGAGCATTAGGTGGTTTGAATTGTGTATGGATGTGTCAATTTATCATTCTGTACATTTAATCATCTCATAGCTGTGAATCATGCATAATTGTGCATTTTGCGGTATGTTTGAGGTATAATGCATGAAAATCAAGTTAAAATGCTAAATGAGATTATTGAATGGAATTTGGTAGGATGTTGCTGTCAAATATGTGATTGTTGTCATGTTTAATGTTTGTGTTGTTAGAGTGGGCTAAAAATAAAATTCAAGGTCATGAGAGTTAGGGGAAGGATTTAAGCATGAGTAATGGAATTCAGGGTAGTAGAATAATTGAATTAAGTGCCACAAGAAAAAGAAAAGCTAAGTAGGAGGAAAATGCATGACTGACGCTGTAAAAAAATTGAGTTTGGAGCTCTCTGTGTTGAGCGCACTATCTATGCGCTTGAGCGCGCATGTTCTTAAAAATATTTGTAGCTCTCTGACTTGTGCGCGCTTGAGCGCATCACATGTGAACGCATCAAGAGTGCGCTCAAGCAAGCTTTTCTCATAAAATTTCAAGATCCTCCCTGAGTTAAGCGCGCTCGACACACAAGGGGAAGAGCAAGCGTGCGCTCGAGCGCGCACGTGTGCAGCCAGTTCTTTAAATTCCTTTCCTCGCTCGAACACATCAACTCCACCATCTTCCATCAATTCTCTTGCTTTCTTCCTCTTTTCCCTCACTAACCACACTCAATCTCCCATCTTGCATTCCCCTTCTTCCTTCACCTCTTTACCCAAGGTGTGTTCTTTCTTTCTTGCTTCCCCTTCTCTAATTCTCCTCCCCCTTGGATGCACATTAGTTTAATTAGGGTAAAAATTTGCTTTTTGAAATCTCTTAGGTTAATTGCTTCCATTGTTTTGATTACTTTGCCAATTAGAATGATTGTTTGTTTTTATTGGTTTTGTGAATTTTGGAAGCGGTGGGTTGTGCTTGCATGTTCCTTTTCATTACAAAATTGTATACCCACTATGTGTTTGGTAAAATGCCCACTCACTTGTGCATGCTTGAGTTGCTCTTATAAATGCTTTATGACTTGGACTGATTTTTGTGAGTGCAGAGAGCTCTCTCAACAGCACCCAGAGCCAGCTAGCTGCCGTTCATCAAGGATAAGTGCTCCTCAATGAGTCCTACCATCATTCCTACATGTCTATGTCCTCACAATTCCCTGGATCTTGGCCTTGGCCTTCGCTAGATCAGCTTTTTGCTTATGTGTCATGGCCCGAGGACAAGCCTTATTTTCCGGGGGCAGCAGGACCATCTGATGCTGGAACTTAGGACCAGTCAGCTGCTGATGATGATAAGGATGACCCAATGCAGTGAGGGGGTATTTTACTTGTTGTTACTGTTTTCTTGTTATTTCAATTCTATTTTAAAATTTCAGTAATTAGGAGCTTTAGTAACTATTGGTAGAATAGTTTAGCTTCTGTTTTTAGCTTGAACATATTTGGTAGCTTTAGTTATGGATAGTGGATGCGTTGCATGTTTGAATGTCATTTTGGTTGTTTTTCAATTGAACCACTATTTTTAACTTAGGAGCATAGCATGAAAATTTTTCTTTTTCGGAACGTTTTGTTTGAAAAATGAATCAATTGCTTCAACTTCATCCTTGAGCCTAGAATAGAAAATTTCAAAAATTTTGAAGAAATTGGAACTTAAAAGGGTCAAGATTTTTCAGTTTAGTAGGAATAAGATTTTGTACATGAGTGTGAAGAAAGCAAATTTTTGAAGCATTTGAATGACTTGATCAAGGAACCTTATTCTTTTTAGCTAAAGTGAGTGAGTGAAACCAAAAGAAAAATTGAGAGTTCTCACTGTGATTGTGAAGCTGGTCTTGCCTTAATTTTCCATTTTTACTTATCATTAAATGCATGAAAATGACTTTGGCAAATTTGTTTAATTTCTTTTTAAGCCTAGTGCCAAATAACCAACCTTGCATCATGAGTAAGCAATTTCCTTTGATAGCCCATTTGAGCTGTATGTTTGTTCTGAAAACCTGCACCCTACATGAAATTGAGTTAATCTTTCCTCCATGCTTAGGGAAAAGAGAGCTTAGGTGCAAGTTATGTCATTGAATGGGTATTGAATTGCTTTGATGATTATGGGCATGTAAAGAGAAGAGTGAAAAGTCAGAAACAACCCCTGTGTGAAAAAGAAAAATGAACAACAAAAGAAAAAAAAAGAAAGAAAAATGGGTTGTACTTAGAAATGAAGTAAAAAGAAGAAAAGAATGATGGTTGTTGATTCAGAAAAGAGTTTTTCTAAGTTTGAGATTTGGGGGTAGTGTAAAATGTGCATAACTTGTATAAAAGCTCTCTATTCCCAAAAGTGTGAAATTGAATATCCAGAAAAACAATGATTCTTGGAAACTCGGCCTCATTACAATCTTCAAAGACCTTAGGATTCATGCTAATATTGTGTCTGTGATTTGATGGAAAATGACTGGCAAGGTTGTGCTGATTAATCACTTTGAGGAATAAGTGAAACACTCACCCAGGAGAGTCAAACGTTAAGAGTGGTTCTTTGTGAGAGTAATTCTTTTGCTTCTTCTATTTGCTATAGTAACTGAAGTGTGCTCTTATCTTGATTCTACATGACTGAAAATTCTAATTTCTATGAGCTAAACCTAAAAATGTTGTTGTTGATTGTTCTGGCTGTTTTGATGATTGGAAATTGATTTTGTTCAAACAAAGACTTGGTCTCACTTGTGTTACAGTTGCTTGCTCCATTTTGATTGAGTTATCTTTCTTGAGGGCAAGCAAGAAACTAAGTTGGGGGGAGTTGATAAGTGCTTAGAATTAGTAGTTTTTAGGTGTAATTTTAGCACTCTGAGATGATAATTGTTCTTAATTTGACCCCTAATTGCCCTTTTATTGCTTTATTTTAGTTATCTTTAGTTTTTAGTTTAATTTGGATTTTTGATGCTATTATGATGAGGAATATATATTTTGTTGCAGGTATAAATACTTGGAAAGCAAGTAAAAAGACTTGGAAGGCAAGCAAAGAATTAAATGAATTATGGAGAGAAGAAAAGGAAACTTTGGCAGCAAGTTTACGCGCTTGAGCGCGCAACAGGTGCGCTCAGGCGCGCATCACTTGTCTGAAATGTGCCTTCACTCATTTTCTGAATTGTGCCTGCGCTCACTGTCTGAATGTGCGCTCACGCACGCATGTAGTGCGCTTGAGCGCACAAAATCCCCTGTCTGAATTTCCTTTGCTGTTGAATGCGCGCTCAAGCACGCCTGTAGTGCGCTTGAACGCGCATGTATCTTCTTCCGGACTCCAGCGCACATTATAAAAGGAAAAAGGGAGACTTTTTGAAGGAATCTTTGTGTAATCCTCTTCTCTAAGTTTCCTCTCCCGAGTTCTGTCAGGATTCTCTTCTCCATCCCTTCCACTCTATCTTGTGGGTTGCCCTCCTCCGTGAGTGGCTAACCTCCTCCGGGATTGAACGAAGTCTTCGAACTCCGATTTATTCCATTTAGATTTCTGTATTTTACTTTCATTTGACTTTGGTAGTTTCATTTTGTATTAACACTTGAATCTATTTTACGAGATAGTTCTTGTTATTAAATCTTAGTCTTGACCGGGAGGTATTTCTTTGATTTCAAACTAAACGTTTCTACTCGGTGGGTTTAATATGCTAGGAATAGATATTGATTCATCGAATGCTTTTGAATACTTGTTTTTAATGCTAGAAAATATGTTTAAGTATGCGAGGAATCGATATTCAAGGGTATTTTCTTAGGGTCTCTAGGTGCGAGGGATCGACCTAGGCGACTTAAGTGTATTACATCAATGTCAATGAAATCGTAAATACAGGAACTAACAGAATACTGAGGAGGAGAACGACGAGTTCAATCCCCATTTTATAAACTTAATTTCAAATCCATTTTACTGCAATTGTTTAGTTTATGAACTTGCTTTACCAAACTTTTCACCAAAACCAAAATGCAAATTTCAAATTTCTTGTGTAAATACTTAGTGAACTAAATTATGTTGAGTTAATAGTAGTTCGAGTTCCTCGTGGGTACGACAACCCTTACTTATAAAACTATTATACTGCTGCGATATTGGTACACTTGCCTATATTTCAACACTAGGGGAATACCAAATACTTGCACTAGGTACCATAAAAATAACTTCATTATGTCAATTATCTTTAAGATGATATGTGACAATTTACATTATTTTCAGTGGATGTCAATGGGACCAGGATTCCACCCAATCTTCGTGGCATGGTAACCAACAGAACATATTTTTTTTATAATAAATCAATAAATATTAACTTATTCATTGTACTAACAAATGATTACAACTTTGCAGTTAGATGAAGAGAATGTGAGGATGAATGTGGCTTTGACTTTGATTGGTGGGAGACATAATGAACTACTTGACCCTATCACTAACAGTGCACCGTGATACTGAATGACATTTAAGAAAAATGAATAGTGATGAATATGTGCTTAGGCTCCTAAACCTTTGAATGCATCAGCTTAAACTAGCTCATGTTTTGCTATTTATTATTTTCATTACTAGTACTTTATGATTTCCATGTTTAGTGTATCAAACTGTTATAACAGTTGTTACACAACCTTTGCTTGCTTTCCCTAAAGTATGACTATGCGCCAGTATGGTCATATATTAAGACATGTAATCATATTTCCCTAAGTATGTTATGATTTCGTATTACTTCATTTACTTCCGTGAAAGCGGCATAACTCTATATATTTGTATCTTGTACTCAATTCACCAATGGGCTAAACCAAATAAGGCCAACACAAGAACACCCCAAGCCTAATCCATGTCTAGGATTCTAATAATACTGGTCATGAAATCCAAATTAAATCACATAATTAATAGGCCCATGTACATACGTTCATACTGATGAAAGCCTATTAAATGAACGTAAATAAAACTGAGCAT
This sequence comes from Sesbania bispinosa, assembly GCA_026901365.1. Classification (NCBI taxonomy): domain Eukaryota; kingdom Viridiplantae; phylum Streptophyta; class Magnoliopsida; order Fabales; family Fabaceae; genus Sesbania; species Sesbania bispinosa. Next base: position 2,660,871 of record QLOH01000027.1, on the reverse strand, counting down.
GTTCATATGTTCAGCCAATGAAGTAAAATTACTAATTGCAAAGGCCTAATAACTACCTGAAAATGGATTAGGCCCATCTACATATGTTAATAGAATGAAGTAAAATTAGTAATTTCAAAGGCCCATAAACCACTTGAAAACGAATTGCTCAACCAAGACCATATGTTCATATGGGCCGATGGCCAAAACTTCATATGTTCAACGTTGAATCCTGCAGTGGAGGCCCAATCAATTATCAGAGTACGTGATACATACTGCAATGCAGGTATTTGGTTACTGAGAGTCCCTACTCAGTTTCTTCCTAGTACTTGCACTCGTTAAATACAGAAATGCTTCTAAACGGTTTACAAGGACTAATCAAATTAACCTATACTAAACCTATGACATGTACATATATCCATATCACCCAAAAAAACCCTGTGCAACAACAATAGAACAAAGATCCTCTTATGCTTTGGCAGTAGCATAAAAAGTATAAGAAATTCCCCTTAATAGCATAAAAATTAGGCATTCTGAAACCAGCCACAAGAAAATGCACTAACAAAGTATAACAACAAAAAAATCCAGAAACTCGTAATATAACTGCAAGGAATATTTTAATTAAATCCAGCAACTCCAAATATTATTGCAGGGAATAACTCCAATATAACTGCCATGATTGTTTTAACTAAATCCAGAAACAAGTTTTACAAAAAAAAAAAGGAAAAGAGTATATAACCACCCTAAACTTTCACCCTTTTGCAAATAGGCACCGTAAACTTTTATTTTGTCCTAATTAACCCTTAAACTTCTATTATCGTTGCAATATGTCATTTCATTAACATGGAGTTAAATAATTAACGAAATCAATCATAATTATTCAAGATTTTGTAATTAAAATATTAAAATAATATAAAATAAATAAAAACTAAAAAATAGAAAAAAAAACCCTAAATTAAAAAAATACACCATCATGTTTCGTTTTTAGAATTTTAAATGTTTGAAATGTGACTGAATTCAAAAATAAAATATTGAAAATTTTACTCTTTTACATGTTTTTAATATTTGAAACACAAAATATTGAAAAATTGATATTTATTATGTTAATTGTTTAACTTCATATTAATGAAAGGGTCTATTGCAATACTAATAAGGGTTTATGGATTAATTGTGACAAATTGAAAGTTGATAGTGCCTATTTGCAAAAGGCCAAAAGTTTGGGGTGGTTTTATGCTCTTTTCCCAAAAAGAAAAAAATACAACCTTAATTTTTTATAAAAATACCCACACGAACAACATCCTCAAATCTATGTTAGCATGCCACAAATGAAGCTATGGGTGTAATCACATATGCACATCTCCATTGTGATCGAAGGTCATTGGTAAGACTTTACATATCGTTCTCCGCCTGCAAACAAAATCCATTAATGAATTGGCATAACATTGAGTTCTATGCATTCAAAAACTATTTATTTTTAGATCACTTAAACATACAAACAAAATAAACAAACAAAGGTGATAGTAATTTACCAATGCACTATCATTAGTACCATCTCCATTACATCTCCTTCTTACACATGTCTGCCTATTGTATCCTTCAAGACCACACATCCTACAATGTAACTTCCTCTTCCTAGCCCCATTACCACGGGAATTACTTGACCCACACCCTTTCATCCTAACATTTGTTGGATTCCTAATATTAGGCCCATTCAACTATCCCATAGGTCCCAAACTATAATTCTCTGCACTTTGCTGACGCTCATGTTTTTCGCTTTCTGTGTTTATGATGGTCATTAACTCAGAAAAATCTTTAGTTGTCTTCATGCCCACCTTGCATAGTAGTTTGGAGGCTATTCGAAGAGCTTGGTAACAACAAACCATCATGGAATCAACCCCTCTTAATTCACCTGAATGAAGATAGTCCTTGGCAGACATTGACCATCTATTAAGGACTAGATTATCAGGAATGTCTACCATGTCTAAGTATACCATGACAGATACAAGATGATCACATGGAATGCCGATTGACTCCATTCTTTGACAAGAACACTTCAAGTCCATAGTAGATAGCCAGAAGGAAACATGCCACTCTTTGTCTGGTCTTCTGTATCTAGACACAAAATAAATGAAACCAAAAGCAGTTCTTATTTCTCTGGTTACGTTTACCCTACTAGCACTTTGCAAAACCATGGGGAACAACAAAAATACCTCTTTTGTGTAAACTCCCAAAGCTGACTTTTCTAAGGTAGTCAATTGAGTTTGCAACTCTTGTTCTCCATGGATTGACTCAAAGTCGTCTTCCACTTTTTTGAACCTCATATGACATAGGCACCGATGATGGTGTTCTAAGAACTCACTCAAGTTATTGCGACTATTGACAAACTTTCCAAGTAGCAAGTGTAAACCTTCCACCCGTGAGGTAATCCTAAATCCCACAAAGAAATTGCCTTTAATATACGTTGTGGCCCACATCTTCTTCTTTTCATACAACTGCCCCACCCACACATTATCTTGAAGACCACACACTTGAACCATTTGATCCCACTTTGCCTCAAATTCATATATCTCATATTCTCCAAGAATGCATTGTTCAAATAAAGATAAAGACCTTGGGTTCTTCACATTGGTAGTTGCATTCCGAATCAAATGCCAAGCATATAACCTATGGTGGGCATTATGAAATACCATTTTAATTGCACTCCTCATGGCTAGGTCACCATAAGTAATAACTGACACGGGCACCTTACCATTCATTGCATGACGAAATTGTTCAAGTACCCAGACATATGTTTCCTCGGTCTCATTCGAAACAAGAGTATTACCAAACACAACTTATTTGGTTATGGTGATTAACCCCAAAGAACACAACCATTGAACAACTATATTTGTTCTTCTTGTAAGTAGCATAAAATGCCACCACGTCTCCAAAGAGTAAGTAATCCTCCTGGATATGGCCATGACACCAAAATAGATGCTGAATTCGGCCCTCAAGATCAGTTGTGTGTCTCCAGTATAGTGCATCATCATTCATTTTTAATCGCTGGAGGTATGCCAAAGCACTTGTTACATATATGCCCCCTTTTCCTCCTCTGCTTGTCAATTTCATTGTACATGTCTTTTTTTTCTAAACTTTACATTTTCAAATCCACCCACATCACTGGCAAACGACCCATATATATGGGGAGTAGAAATCCCAGCCTTCCTCATGTTCATCATTTCTAGGACATCACCATTAGTCATTTTCCTATGTGTAGGTAGTAAACCCGTGTATTTTTCATCAAGCAAATTGTGATTATGTTCTTCACATATTTTTTTTGAAGTACCATCGATTGTTACTAACCAATATATGAACCTGACAACTAGCTCTGCAAGAACAACGAATGCTTTTATGATGACCACGCTTCAACCTTCTGCGTCTCTTCCTTTTTTCTCCCTGCCTATAACAAACAAAGCTTTGCTGAATTAATTCTTTTTTTTTTTGTTGTACACAACCCTGTCCTTTCGAGCAGCAAATCCTTTGTACCTTGCATACCATGAGTAAAATGTGAAATCCAATTCAACATTGGGGAAATGATACATCAATGCACCATTCGCTGTTAGATTCTTGAAGTCAACGTTACCCATGTCCACATCACCATCAGTAGCTATCTCATTTGTAACATCCTCATTATTTATCTCATGCTCATCATCCTCACTCTCTTCTTCATCACTACCATCATTCCTCGCACTACCCTCATCAGAATCACCATATTCTACATCATTATATCTATCATCTTCACTGTCCCGTGATTCTTCTTCTTCACTATAATCTAATCGCCCTTCACTACTATTTTCCTCATATGAACATTTGTCTGACTCTTCTTCCAAATTATCTGATCCTTTGTTTTCATCAGAACCATGAAAAACATCTTCATGATTCTCATTCATCAAGTCAGCATGATTATTGGGACACGCCTATCAATTCAATGATCAAAGTGTCATATTTTCATCATACTTGTACTCTACTTTTCATGCTAAACAAAAAACAACCATAACATTTAGACTATCCAAATTACCATACTCGCTTCCCACTTCCAGCATTGTATAGACATGACTCTTGTGTTTAACAACCCATGCCAATATCATCACCTTGAGAGCCTCGAAAATAGCCTACACAGGTAACAACAATAAATTGTTTAACTCCTTAACCATTCAAAAAACATAAGCCTGCTGCAAGCCATTTCTATATATACCAACAACATTCTATTCAATTTAACCCCTACAAATATCATCAACTTTACAACCTAACTCCTTAACCATTCAAAAAAGAGAAACCTAGTACAAAGGAAAAACAAAGACACCACTAACAGAATCAATTATTTGCTATTTCAACCATGGAAGAACAATAAACATGGATATCATTAACCCTATCAATAATTAATACCTCTCAAAGTTAACAACATTAATCAACAATTTTTTATCATTCACATAAATACCAACAACAATCTATTCAAATTTCTGCTAAACACGGAATTATGGAATCGCATACCTATTCCAGCCATCTTAAGTTCGATTCCTCGGATCACGACTCACTTCCTCCTTCGCACTCGCTCAATCGATCAATATGTCTCCACCGTCGAGGAATTTTCCGGTCAACAAGGCTACCACTGTCTCTGCAAAGCTACACAAACCACAGTAGCAATCACGAAATTAGACCAATATTCCTCCCCAATGGCTATGCGTATGACTTCTCCGCGCTGCGCAAAGCAACCACCATTATGTCTTCAATTCACACAACTAGCCCTAAAGTCGACCATTTTGTCTTTGTTGTGCAAACGAAGTCACGCAGGTTCGTGTCACCAAACTGTGAGTTTTGGCCCTATCTTCCCACTTCACAAGTTGGTGCCAAATTTTCAGAAAAGAGCACAACCCTAATTGAAAGGAAAAATTTATACTTTGGCAGGAATGTAATTTCCTCAACTACATGGACCAAATAGCAAAACAAAAATTGTATGAATTAAAAAAATGGAAAAAACCTAGGTAACCTGCTATTGTGGGTCATTTAACTTGTGTATCGGTGCACAAGTTTAGAAACTTGTGCACCTTAGACAGCATCTTATAATATATAAAATCTAAAGTGTGGACACATGAAGTTGCCACATCAATTTTTTTCTACTCTCATCTCATGACATAATATTAGGAAAACTTTAAATTTTAAATGCAATATTGAGATTCTTGATATAATCTAAATTCTAGTTAATAGGCAAAATATATAATTTAAATCAATTTACTCTTAATTCCAATTATTTATCAATTATTAACAAAATCAAAATATAATCATGGCAACCGATAAAATTAACTTATGTATGTAAATAATTTCTTTGTAGTTTCTCTCATGCTCAGTGATGTTTAATATATCATTAAGGAAATTTCCCATGTTTGTGTATATATAATACATGTGCATATTTATGAAGTATGGGTTTGGTGAATCTTTTCTTAATTTTTATTTAATGAAGTGAAATAAAGTTTGAATTTTGTGAATATTTTTTTACATTATTATTTATTATTTAATATTTATTATATTTAAGTAAAAGTTTCTTTTTTACCACTCTTAATGGCTATTATTTTATCTACTTCTATATTTATTTTTATTGATCTTCTCCTAGCTTTTAGTCATTCATTATCTTTGATTCCTATATAATATTCTTAACCCTTACCATTGTTTTATTATAAAATAGTTTTATTAAAACAAACTTTTATGCCTGATTTTAAGCATTAATTATACCTTCCATTTCTACTATAAAGAATTAATATACAATTTTGATCAATGAAAGTGGAATCCTAATTATCTACAATATCTTTGAAATTAAAGTGTTCGTGTATATAATTTAGTCATATATATATATATATATATTAACTTAATCACATTTTGGTTCTACTACCATAAAAGTGTGTATAACATGTGAGCAAAATATACAAATTCAGGAATCAAATTGCATATATTGACACTTTAATTTATGGACTAATTTGTCTCCGAAAGGATTGAATTATAAAAAAGTAAATATATTGAGGGGACATTAGATAGATATGAGAGAAGGGGAGAAGAGAGGTGAAAAAGGGGGACAAAAGCAAGACGTTTCAGTTAAGCGTCCGCCTCGCGCCCTCGCCTACGCTTTTACAAAAAAAAATTATAAACAATTCTTTCTTATTCATTTATAAAAAACAAAATCAAAATGAAGTATTAGCGTCCATTTTTCGGAGACAAATTAAGAGGCTAATTAAGAGGCCCACGTTAATTTTGTGACTCTAAATGGTATTTTTCTTGTAGTTTTTTTTTGTCAAAGTGTTTTTTTTCTTGTAGTGAACACTTTCAAGGAGCAAAGCTAAAGAATGTGTCAGTTTTAGGAACCACACAAGTTATATATTAACACCAATAAAAATCACACACTAAATATATTAATCGTGTTATTAATTAAATTACCAATTATGATATTAAAATATGAACCACACAAGTTATATATTAACACCAATAAAAATCACACACTAAATATATTAATCGTGTTATTAATTAAATTACCAATTATGATATTAAAATATTTTTTCCTTCATTAATGAAAACTTTTAGGTTTTGATTTTTTTTGTTGTGACTATTATACGCTTAGTTTTGCTGCTAAATGCAAAAAATTGAAGAAATTACCGGTGAATTATTTCTCAAATAAATATGTAGGTAAATTTCCTTAGAATTTAAGGGAATAATCATATTTTGCCAACATTGTAGCAAAATCTACGGGAATATATTTATTGAAAAAAATCTTAAGAAAATTCACAAAAAAATTACAAAAGTCATAGAAAAATATGCAAAAGAATCACAATACCAGGAAAGTCGCATTCCATAAACCTTTCTCCGTAGAATGAAAGTATATTAAGTCATGACAAAAAAGGTTTTTAAAAGAGTCATTAATCCAATATCAAAAAATATTTTTATATCATAAAAGGCATCTAATGACACAGTTAATTTTTGGCTTAAATACATTTTTAGTCTCTGTACTTTTGTAAATGAGTGATTTTGGTTCCCGTAGTTTTACTTGCTCAATTTTAGTTATCTTTGAAAATTGAACAAATCTAATCCTACCGTTAGCCTCTCATTAAATATTTAGTAGAGTTTATTGACACATAGATTTAATTTTGTGACGTGTAAACTATCACATAACAAATATTATTATTTAATTTTATCTCTTAATTTTTTTAAACGAAAAATTAGAGCTTGCAGATTTCAATTCACTTGGTTGATGGCTTGAAGCACACCTGCAATTGTTTTAGTTTTGGGACTTGTATTTGCTTTATTGTTTTTGAGGAAATTAGAGTGTAGTAGTGAGATTTTATTTTTTGATTTTGTTTTCTCATTGTATTAAATTATCCAGACTTGTTTAAAAAAAATTAAGAAATAAAATTAAATAATAATCTTTATCATGTGATAGTTTACACGTCACAAAATTAAATTCATGTTAGCAAACTCTGCTAAATATTTAATGGGAGGTTAATGATAGGATTAGATTTGTTCAATTTTTAAAGAAAAGGGACCAAATTGAGCAATTAAAACTAGGGGACCAAAATCACCCATTTACAAAAGTATAGGGACTAAAAACATATTTAAACCTTAATTTTTATATCATTTATACTTAGAATGAACCTTAAGTACTAATGTGTGTAAATTTTGTGTGTCTCTTTATAGCATCTTCGACGCTTAACAATCCTTAATGTATCAATTAGCTAGGAAATTTGTCATGTGTGTATATATAATACATATGCATATTTATGAAGTTTGGATTTAGTGAATCTTTTCTTAACTTTTATTTAATGAACTGAAACAAGGTTTGGATTTTATGAATAATTAGTTATATAGTTTTTTATTATTTAAATTTATTTCTATTAAAGTCAAAGTTTCTTTTTAATCACATCTATACATTACTTTATTATTTTATTTACTTTTCTTAGTTTATTTATTGAACTTCTCCTAGATTTTAACTATTCATTGTCTTTGTTCCTGTATAATATTCTTAAACCTCACCATTATTTTATTAAAAAATAGTTTTGTTAACATAACCACTTATGGTTGATTTTAAGTAATAATGATTCTATTCTATTCTCAATAAAAAAAAATTAATATAGAATTTGATCTCTGAAAGTAGCACTTTGTTTATGTTTGATCCTCAAAAGTGTTGGTTGTTAGAAATTTTAAATTCTAATAATTATTTTTGTGGGCTACATATTAAATATTAAAACATTTATATTAACTATTTACGTCAATTGGGCTAATCGCTAGTGATCTGTATTAAGTGAGCCCGTTTAGACTACCGTATGCATCGATGTGGGCCTATATGAGTGGACACTGGGCTTTACCTATTTTGACATAGTGAGAACCCTAATAGGTTGGTATAAATAAGCCCATTTAGAGGTGTTGGTCCCCAAGACACCAAATCAACCACTGCCTCCATATTCCTTCCCATCAGGATTCTAGCACTAAAGTCCCAGTTTTGGGAACTCAAGAGATTTGGTTGAGGAAGAATAACACCATATTTACTTTAATCTGTCATTCTGTTTGGTGTTTAATCCCCAAGAGGAGGTTCGTGACGTTCGTTACCTACCGAAGATTTTCGCTGCATTGTGATAAAGCTTAATGAATCCAGGTATTCCTTGAAACTCATGGTTCCCAATAATCTGGTATAATGAATTTATATTTGGATGTTTAAAATTCCCAACACTGGTGTGTTAATTTGGTTCTTGAATATATTAACTTAATCACATTTTAGTCCTTCCACCATATAAAAGATACATTTTGGTCCCTAAATGTATTATAAATATTATATTATGTTGGACTCGATAGTAAAGACTCTCTTCAAATGCATTTTTTAATTTGAGACTTTTATACCCCCCACTCTACATAGAAAAGTCAAAAGTTTTACATACTGTGACTTTGATCTAAGGAAGTTTTTGTGAATTTTCTATTAATTTCGTGATTTTTTTTACAAATCTTTCTATGAACTTTTCAATTTTCTTATGGATTTCTCTTTTGCTGAAATTTCTTGTGCATTTTTTTAATTTTGCCAAAATATGATTATTTTCTTAAATTCTCTTAAAACTTTGATTTTCCAACCTAATGTTTTTTGTGGGTTTTTTTTGCAAATTTATATAGAGAAAAAAATTGTATATAAATCGTCCAATTTTTCAAATTTAACAATACATAAAGGTATAAAAGTCTTAATGAAGAAACATAAAGAGTGTTATATTAATGAAGTAAGAAAAGATATTAAAATATCATAAGAAACATATTTAATTAATACTGAGAAGGTAATGCTTAAAAATCAGCACTAAGAGCAAAATGTTAACAAAACATTGTTTTAATAAAACAATGGTGAGAGTAAAAATATTAGGTAGGACTCAAAGCAATGAATGACCGACATCAGCTAGGGAAATTCAACACGAAACTAATAAAAAATAAAATAACAATGTTAAGCAAGCTGTGTTCAAAAAGAAACTTTGACTTTAACATATATAAATATTAAATAATAAAAATAATATAACTGTGTATTCACAAAATGCATATGTATTATATAAAAGATTCATTGAACACATACTTCATAAATATGCATATATATATATATATATATATATATATATTTACGTATGTATGTATTATATATACACGCATAGATGATATATATATATTCAAGATTGTTGAAGGTGGAAGAAGCTGGAAAAAAAAAAAAATGACTCCCATACAGAAATTTATACCGGCTGTCATGATTGTAGTTCTTCTATTCTCAATAGGTATGTAGAACATAATTTGAGTCTTCCATATTTTCTTTATTTATATGCAATTATTTACATTAATATTAACTATTATCTGGACTAGGTATGAAGGGAACACATTGTTCAAATTATAAACCTACAGAAAAGTGTGTAGAAAAGTGTACGACTTTAAGGACCTGTCAAAACATTTGCAGACTTTTTGGCTATGATACAGGACGTTGCAAATTGCCTACCAATCATTGTTGTTGTTATAACCAGGGTACAACTTAGAGATTTTCTTCTCCATGGAAGAAATCTTTGTGTTTTATAAATAATCAAGAGTGAAATTAAAATAATATATAATATTAAGAAACTTATGTTTTATCTATCATTTGTTGTGATTCATTATTTTTCCAGTCAAAATTGTTCAAAATTTTAACATGCCTTATCTGCCATTATTGGGAAATGCATTAACACATGCGACCGATAAATGTTAAGACAGCATAAATTGGAAGGCTATGCTATACGGCTTACTATAATTACATAATTCAAATATATATTATCTAAAAATTTGGTTTATACAAATATAATTTTAAATCCACAACTATATCTGTGGGTGGGGAATTTGAGGAGCTTGTAATTACAAGCAACCATTTTTTCCTGCACGTTCCCGTGCAACCAATCCAGCATGGTTTACATTGTAATTAAGTTCCTTACAATTGACCAAAAGATTTCTCTTCTCTTTATGTTTTTTAGGCCATTTTGGGACCATAGTAGATGCTAGACACTTTTTCCTGGTTGAAAAATTCTTGTTTCTTGCTCTGCAAAAATATCACTAATCTGCTTGGTTTTCAAATAATGGGAGGGGAGGAATTTTATCCAAGAAAAGTGATGGGAAGGGGAGATAATATTTTATCTTATTTGGTTTGAAGAGGGAAAGGGAAAAGGGATGGGAGGGAGGGAGGGGAGCACTCCTTGCTTGGTTCACAAGGGAGGGAATGAGAAATAAAACTAACTTATATACATTTATACTTTTATAACATATTTAACGTCATTAATATAAGTTAAGAGATACTTAAATAATTTTGATTGGTTTATTGTAATTTGTAAATACCCACTTTGAAGGGGAGGGTAAAATGCTATCAAATATCAAGAGGCGAAGCTACCTTATGGCAAAAGGGACCACGCCCCCTTCAAATTTCCCTTTTTTTTTTTAATTTTTGTATACCGTATATTGTTGGATAAATTTATATGGTGAAAGTCTGGTTAGAAGAAGATATTTATTTGCTATGTTTGATAAAACTAGCTAGTTGATAAATTAATTATATTGATAACTGATAGACTAACTTATTTAATTAAAAGTGTTTGGTTTAAATAGTTGATTAATGTAAAATAATATAAAATGACATATTTACACATGTTTTCTTATATAAATTTTATTTTTTATTTTCTAGACAAAAAGTATACAATGGTTGGTAATTATAATTTTATATTATTTATGAATTTTAATTTCTTATTAATTTTTTAATGATAAATTATTCTATTAAAAATTAAAGTAAATAGTGAAATAATTAAAATAAACAATATAAAATAAACAGTAAAAAGAAAATAATTTATAAACTTTTTAAATTACTTATACTATATGTGTATACGTATGTACATATAAATTATGAGTGTTTAAATTAATTAATTCATTATTTCATATTTAGTTTATATATATATATATAATAATAATAATAATTAAAAAAAAATTACGATTGGGATGAGCTAATTGATTAAGTAGAATTGTACTATTGACCCCCTTATCTTTAGTTCCTGGCTTACCCATGAAAAGAAATTTTGGCCCTTCTCCCCATCTCATTAAAAGATTAAACCAAACCTAACATTCTTCTTAAATAATTCTTCCCCTCTCCTCCTCTCCAAACCCTTCTAACTAAAGAGTATTAGTGGCAAAAATGCAAAGATATAGAATACCCAAACGAATATACTCCCTACTAGTCATTCCTCTAATCAACCAATTAATTAATCATCCATGAGCACATTTACTCTTAACAGATATGAGTGCAACTTCTCAACTAGTAATGAAGGACCGCTAGGAAAGGAATCTTCCGGTAACAGTGGAGGAATCTATATACATTGCTTTAGTACAAAGAGTGGGTAATATGATTTTTATTCTATTTTTTTTATGACATTTAAAGGTCACAATATATAGAACCCAACTAAGACATTAAAGTCACCTAATACTGTGGCAATTTGGATAGTTTGCATAAGTTTTTAGATTTAAATTTATTACCTTCATTATGGACATAAAAAAAAACCATTAGAATCCAATTAACAATCTTAATGGAGTCAAGGATTCTCTTAACGGATAAAACTCTCTCAACACCTATTTTTATCATACATATATAATGCTTAAATCAAAACTTTAATTAGACGAATCAATCTTCTAAATCAACAATAATGGTTTCTATTTTAGATATATATTGGTGATGAGGAGGATCATAACCCTCTTGTATTAATATATAGATAGATTCCTTGATTGCAGTAATTTTCAACCAATGATCAGGGCGAACCCCATTCCCTCGCATATTGTGCTAGATCCAGTGAAAATGACTGATGCAACTTAATGGTGAGCGTGCGAGACTATAGATTCCCTTACAAATTATATTTTGAACTTGTTAGAGAAAAACTTATTATTATTTAAATATCACGATCAATATAATAAATGACTCCCAATATACATTTTGATTTGCTATATAGTTCCTACTCATAAAAAAGAATGAGCTTGATGGCATGTCATAAAAAATGTTTGAAATGCCACGCACAATAAGTCAAGTTTTTAACATAAATCTATATATATGCCTTATTCTTAGGAAATTGAGACTTTCCCATTACATCTAGTTGCATGAAGTATCGGAGAATACTACCCTTCAATTGCATCCAAAAGACTTGGGAGCATATAATTGTCTTCTCCTTTTTTAAAAAAGAGTAACAATGCCTATCGTTACAGAATAAAAAAGATAAATATTTTCATCGAATTATGAAATGAATAAAGTCAATATCCGGGAATTCCAACCATATTGATCATTGGTTGGGCTATGCTTAATTAGAAAATATATATATAGGGCGGGGGCAGTCTAAACCAAGTTGCCACCTATAGCCGTATAGTATCACTACGCCGACCTCTGTAATATGATGCTTTTCTATGCCTTTAGCCTTATTCCAAAGTATATTTGGCCTCACCCTAGCTCGACTACAGTCATATTCCTTCACCATGCATTTAATTATATTTAGATTTGGATTTAGTTGCATTTTTTGTCCTCTTTAATTTATATTGTGTGTAATTTTGATCTCTCAGATTATTTTTAAGCAAATCAAGTCTTTTATTTTTAAAATTAAGTAAACATGGTGTTACCTCTTCTATCTAATACTCTTAAATTTGCATTTTCTATCCAAATACTTAAAAGTTTACAACAGGCTTGAGATATAAATAATTTTAAAAGTTAAAATGTAAAAAAAAAAAAATAGAAATCAACTCTTTATATATTAATTTTGATATTCTATGTTTATTTATTCTCACAACTAAACCCACTAGGGTCGGCCTAGTGGTTGGGGGCTGAGGTAGTTTAACATAAGGTTTTATGTTCAAACCTTATTGCTTTTATTGTACACCAAAAAAAAATTTTCACAACTAAAAAATCACATGTCATTTTTTTCTCATTGTTTTCCTTTGATTTTGTCTTTCACACACCGCCATTTAAAAATTATTGAACACACTCCCTCAATTATTTCTTAATAGCTTAAAAATTTGATATTATAAAGCCTAAACATTTATTACACTAATCTTTAACCTTTTTTATATCGATATTTTTTCAATTTAAATTTAAATTTTATCATTATTTAATAATATATTTCTCAATTAATAATTATAACAAAAAATGGTCAAATTTAAAAATTTAAATAATAAGATAATTGAGTATTATCTCAAAATTTAAACTATATAAATGATATGCTAATTTTAAAATCAATTATATAAAATATCACTGGATAAATAAATGAATAATATGGTTGAAATATTTTATTTTTATAAATTAATAATTAAAATTTAAAATGGTTATCTTTTAATAGAAATAGTCATATTAAATCGTTTGAAAATAGAAATATATTTTAAATATATATTTAAATATATTAATTATATAATATACATTTTTCACGTATGACATGAAATAAAATGCTAGTTTAATAAAATTTAAAGGATTTTATAGGATGTGGGATTATGATTTAAAGAAGGAATTTTTCAATTGTAGGTAAAGTTTAATATTTTAATTGGTGAATTTTTATCTTAACTTAATATTATTTAAAATTATTTAATCAATTTATTAATTTGTGAAGATGTTGGAAAGCGAAAATAAAAATTTAAAAATTTTAGATAGATGAAAATTAACATGGGACCATATTTATTTAATTTTGAGACCATATTTTAAAATGTATGAGATGTAACAATTTTATAGATGTCAGCAACAAGTATTTGAAAAATATAGAGAATCAAGAAAATAGAAAAAAAAAGAAAAATAAAAGAAAAGATAAAGGTATGAAATTGAAAACCAACCATTATAATTGGGACATGCATGTTCATATACCATTAGGAATGACAATTGGACCCAGACACAGTAGGTATATGTAACAATTACCTGTAATGGATAGGGTAATTCGCCCATCAAATGAGTGTGGGTCTGGGTAATTACCCGCACTTTTTAATAGGTATAGATGCGAGTACGGGTACTATATATAGTACCCTACCTTATCCATGCCCGAACTTATATAATATATATAATTAATGTAATTTATATACATATGATTAATTATATATATATTTATATTTATAATTAATTAAAATTTTTCTCAAAAAAATATTTAATGTTAATATATATTATATATAGTCACCAAAAAATATTAATATATATTACTAATTTAATAAATTAAATGTTATAATTTTGTATTCCTAAACACTAAAATAGCAAAACTTGAACTAATTTTCATTTCCCCTCCCATTGTTCTGATCTCTATCCACTTCTACATTAATAGTTGTTTTATAGTTAAACTTTGATGATTTTTGAATCATTTTTCATTTGTGCTAGAGTTATTTTTTTAATTAATTTTCACTTTCTAATTAACTTATTACTTTTATACTTAACAAAAGTACGGGTACTTAAATACCCAAACCTTACCCATTGTCATCCCTATATTTTTTTGGTTTTAACTACATGTATCATCCACCAGATGCAATCCTATTCGAGCCGAGAACATCCACATCATGGTGGGTAGGGGTGGAAGTAGGCCGAGCCGAGCTAGGCTTTGCATGGCCCAAGCCTAGCCTGCATTATATTTTTGTGGCCTAAGTCTGGCTTGTTACCTGTCATAGGTCATTTTTAGGCCTGGCCTGGCCTATTTCAAAGCCTGGTTTGACCTATTATCCTGTTTAAAAGCCCATTTCATATTTTAGCCTTTAAACAGGTCAATAAATCTATCTCTAAATAAGTCAGTGCGCTTATAAACTAATACTTACTTTTTATAATGTAAATATGTCACTAACATATACGTTTAGATAGGAAAATAAGCCTATCTCTAAATAGGCCAACAGAAGAATTTAAAAAATTATATATTATTATACTATTTATTATACTATTTATTATATATAAAATATTTATATGTTTATTAAAAATAATAGTATTTATAATAGGCTAGCCTGTCAAGCCAAATTGGCTTTTTAAAAAGCTTGAGCTTGGCCTATTTAATTAAAAAGGCTTTTTCAAAAGCCTAGACCTGACATTTTTATTAAACGAGCCGAGCCAAATGGCCCCTATCGAGCGGTCTGGCCTATTTCCACCCCTAATGGTGGGGCTAGCTCTCCTAACGGGTATTTTTTCATCCACAAAACTCGAACCTGAGACCTTGCTTAAGGGGAATCAAATATGTACCAATTGAACCAATTCCTTCAAGTTGCCATCCCTATATGCCATTATATAAGGCTATTAAAAGAAGGTAGTAAAATCAAGTCCCGGGTAAATCTAGAAATTAAATAACATAGCAATTAAGTTAAACCCATTCATGGGGAGAAGATATATAATAATACTATTGCAAAATATGGAAGACACTATGTTTCAAACATGCACTTTGTGTGGGCGTTTGATTTCCATCGAAGTCACGTTTTAAATATTGATTTCAATATTATTAAGTGTATGTTTCGTTTACTCTAAAATCACGTTTCAATTGTGGATCTGAGCCAATGTTATTCTCTGTAGCATTAGCCCGGATTCATGTTTGAAACGTGATTTTACAGTTAACCAAACACACACTAAGTGCATGTTTAATTTGACGTTGAGAAGTGATCAAATTAAATTTGAATCTCTCAAGGCAATTATTTGTAGTGGTGCAAACATGAGTTTATCACGTTCCAATTAATGCTAAACCAAATATACCCTTAGCATTGGCCAAAAAGTATGAATCCAATTAAAACCAAACCCACTTCGTAGTTGTTTTTTCTCAAACTCACCATCAGTCAGCAGAAGGGCCATATTACTAATATATAGGTGGCTCAAAGACCTAAAATATTTTATGGTCCTGCATCATCAAACTATACTCATTAACCTTTTCTGGAACAAAGTTCTGGTTTGGTCATTCACTTGGCCATGAAGAATAGATATTTTTGTGGAATGTGGATGTTCCTTATTTACGGGTATAATGGCCAAAGAGAGCTAGAACCTACTTATGTGTATAGTCAGAACTCAGAAGGGGGTAAACTCCGTACACGTATCTTGTTAATTTGCATGAGCTCTGACAATATCCAATAATAAAGATAACATATAGCCTCTATACTATAGGTAGTATAGAGCCTATCATTTTGCTCCATGGCAATGGCCCGAGGTAACAGCAAAAGACAGAGCGAAAACAGATCATTGAGTAGTATCATGTATCCGTATTTGATGTATTCTTTTAAACTGTTTAATTGGGACATTAAAAATAATAAGCATTGGTAATTAATGTTATGGATGGAAGAACTACATTTTCCTAATAATACATCTAAGTAACATCAACATCAAATACAAAATCAGAAACCCAGAAGACAAGGGGAGGGACCCCAACAGCTAAAAGAGTAGCAGTAGGTAATCTATTTGACCTTTCATTTGGGTTTAAAAGCAAACAATAATCGTTGTACTGGCCAGCTAGAGAGTTTTGGAATGTTGTTCTGGACAAAGTACATGTACATTGTACAAGATCACTTGCAATGTACAATGGGATTTTTCTTTTCAATGGAACTGTTTTTAACAAGATATTATGGCTCTCTGTGTGATGCATATACATGAAAGCTAATGGATTCACTGGGTTGAGTTTGGACCCACTGAAGCAGAGAGAATAAAATAAAGTTTGGTATCAGCTGACCTAGTGTTCATAGAGGGCTCTCATATACATTCTTAAGATCTGAAGTCTGAACCACAACTGAAATTTACTGTTTAATATGAAGAGTTAATTTGGTACTAATGGATTCACTGTCCATTTGCTTTGCATAATGCTAAATTAATGTCAATTTCAATCTGCAACTTGTTCAATTGCTTATCAAAGTGTGGAGTTTTCTATGTGTCCGTTTGATTTACAGTTAAGTAGAATTGATTCTAGATCAATGGTTGAGAATGAGTGATGTACACTTTATGAAATACGTTGAATAAAAGTGATTTAAAATCGATCATGTGGAATTGATTCTGCACTGTAGCTAACTGGAAACCAAACGGACTATAGCTCTCAAGCTTGAAACATAAGAAAGTAAAATTTTAACTTGATACTATTTGTGCATTAAGGGAAAAAGGGGAAGGGAGAGGAGGAAGCCTTAAAAAGTTAAATAGCTTTTGTTCTGTCATATTTACCCTTAATTTTACCGTTTGAAGATACTGATTCTCCCATATTGCAGCTCAAGTTCTTGGTCCTACTCTATTCTGTGGTTCCTGAGGAGACAAATCAATAAATTCTATTTCATTTTAGCAAGATTTGCATGCCAACTTGCACTACAACCTCCACCTTACACTCTCCTCTTCTGCTTATAAAAGGAGCAAACATTATGCTTCCTCTCTGCACATATCAGCTCTTACTTGAAATCTCATTCTATAGACTTTCTTTAACCTTCTCAATAACCTTTGCTAGTTCAGTTAATTTCCACTACCTTTGAAACCTTACACCATTCTCATTATTGCCTTACACTATTTGCCTTGACTCCAAGAATATGGCATCCAGCTCAATGTCATCTTCTGGATCATGGAGTGTTAAGGACAATAAAGCCTTTGAAAGGGCTCTAGCTGTTTATGACAAGGACACCCCTGACCGTTGGTACAATGTTGCAAGGGCTGTTGGTGGGAAAACTCCAGAGGAAGTGAAGAGGCACTATGATCTCCTTGTCCAGGACATTAGGCACATTGAGTCAGGGCAAGTGCCATTCCCAAATTACAAGAAAAGTGAAGCTTATGATGAGGAGAAAAGGTAGTATATTCTCTATGAGTAACTAGCTCTAGATTAGTATCTCCATACATCATATTTATTAAACAAATGCATTATCTAATTCTTTATATTAAAATTTTCTATGTACATGTGCTATGCAAAGCACCCATTTAATTCTTCTACTTAGAATAATCTTTTAACCAAAAATAAGCATATAAGTTGCTGTTGCAGCAATTAATTAATTATACCTACTAACTCTGCAACTGCAACAACATTTTTATTATTTCTTCCTGAACTTTTTTTTTTGGCTTGCTTATATTAATTTCACTTGCAGGCTCAAAAACCTGAAGCTCCAGTGACCAAGTGGCATCAACAACAAATTAAAGAATATTATGGTTTTCTTTTCACCATCCAGCAACAACTTTTCTAGAATAGTATATGCAGTGCTAGTGCTGTAGCATTAGACTATGTATTAGTCATAAGAATCATATCCTATGATTCCATTCCATGCTGTACTTTGTTGTCGTTGAAGCTGCCAAGAAGAATCAACGACTATGTTCTAGTTTTCATTCATAATAAAAAAGTTGTAATGTTATGGTAAGTCCATAACTGCTTTAGTTATCCTTTGCCATAGTTAACTAATCAAATCTCAATGTTTAACTACTTATATTATCAAGGAAAAAAGAAGCCGTCATAGAATAATAGAAAATTTAGAGGACTTCAATCCCTCGACTCGTAGATGAACCATTGCCATTGCGATCCAAGTCTAAAAGAGGCGGGAATTTTTGCTTTGAATGTTTGGAAAAATAAAATATGGAATCAATTAGCAATGAACTTTGACACATATGACTTTATTCTCGCAAGCATGCAAACAACTTGTTGACAAAAAATCAGACACATGGGATGGAAGCCTTTCATAAATTGACTGGGAATTTATTTGACGTTTAGATGTAGACCTGCACACGTGCAGCTAAATAATAAAAAAATTAAGTTAATTTTCTATATTTGAAAATTAATTTGTTTATTGATTAAAATTTAGATTATGTCTTAAATAGTAGTGAAGTATTTAAACTTTAAAATTTTTCAAATGACATGGATTAAACCATTAATAATTATTCAATTACTTAGTCATATATAGTTATAATAAAGAAGTTATAATAATAATAATAATGATAATAATAATAATAATAGCATATAGATAATGCAACATAAAATATGAATAGAAAGAAATTGATGTGAAAGTCTTGTGCCTCATGCTTCATATTTAATATATTACAAATATAGCAATATGTGGTTGTTTCAAATGATACATTTTTAATTCTCTTTAAGTTCGAGTTGTGTACAAAAAAAAAAAAATTGCTGAAAGAGATAGCCCCATATCACACCAGGACATGGATATTCTCGCATCGAGTAAAATTACCTCTCGTAAATAATATCATGGGTCACACCAAAATATATTATGAATAGATCTAGAGAGCATGTTTGCTTTAAGATAATTAGAGATCTAAAGAATCAATTTTATTTAAGGAAAAATATTTATCAAAAGATGTGCATAGAGATTTACAATAACTCAATTTATTTTTACCAATATGTATTGGCCCGAGTAGAAGAAGCTCGGGTCTCTTAAGTATTTGGTTCGGGATTTGATTCATGGATTCATATGTATGGAAAAAAACATTGTTAAAAAATGTCTCATTTTAACGTCTAATAATACCTCAAGAGATTAGTCTCTCACCTATCGGGTTATTACTGTTTTTACTTAATTTTAACTACAATGGGTTAAAAGTTCATAAGCCTTGTTGATGCAATTATTACTTGATTGTGCTTTTTATGCCACAACCTCATGTCGTTTCCTCAAACACTTCACATTTTTAACTTCTAAATATTAATGATATTTTTTAATCTTATAATTACAATATAGTTTATACCTAGCACCGTTTTGCTATGGTTATTTAATTCTATCAATCGATCCACTCTAATTGATAATTACATAATAATTTAAATAATCTCAAAATTATTTTTTATTTTTGTCACATTATTTATGTAACAAGTAACATTCTAAGATGTTTATATCAATGTATATTACATAGAGTAGAGCTCAAAAAAAATTTATGTCTAAAATGACAATAAAAATTGCTTAAATTTGGAAGCGCTACTAAATTCATTCCAAGCTAGATTGATGAATACCTTATCTTGGTCGGGATGTCGCAAGCTAACAGCCACCATGCGACCACACCAAGCCTAATTGTAAAGGAGATAACATCCCTTAGAGTTGAGACACATCTCATCCCTAAGATCCAACAATTTACTCACTACCACAAGCGATTACGAGTATGTTAGGCTAGATTATGAGGTGTCAATCATAATTATAAGGAGTGGGTGGGGAATTAACATTAGCGAATACCCCCACCTCTTTCAATAGTAACCGGGTTACCTATAAATCCCCTTCATCGAGAAGGGTACTAAGGAACACAATCTTCTTGAGTATCAAGACTTTAAAATGTCTAAGACATCTCTAACACTTAGTTTTAATGATTATAAACTTAATTAAACTCGGAACTTTATGATTAACTTAATACTTTCACATGAAGTTCTGATATTTCAAATTAAGAGACAGTCTGAAGAAAGTCTGTCTGAAATCATGTCATGATCTGAAGTTAGTCAAAGTTCTGAAAATCAAGGAACTGCCTGAAGAATGAATGGTTCAGACGTTGGTTCTCATCTAAAGACAAAGTATGTCTGAAGTACAAAGGCATCTAACGTTGAAAGTCAAAGCTTGTACTAGAACCACACGCAACCTCAGAACACCAGAAAGGCAAGACAAAAGACAACTTTTGGCTGAGATTCAAAATATTAGCACAAAAGAGGAAACGGTGCGCTGAAGCAGTTGTAGAAGTCAGAACAACGAAGCAACCTGGTACGGTGTTAAAAGCTGTATCATAACAGGATGAAATGCATTAAATGCAATCTCACAACAGACTTCTCAACAACGTTTTCAATCTGAGTGAAGCCTATAAATACCAGACGTCTCCTGAAGCAAGAGAGGTTTTTGTTGCTGCAAACAAACAAGAAAGATTAAATAAGCCTACGCTTCACAAAACTCTGCTAAAATCCATCAAGTATTTAATCTTTGTAAAAATCTTGTACAAACAACTTTCATATCCAGAGTTAGATCTCTGTTGTATCTTGTACACCCAGAGTTAGTCCTTATTGCATAGGTTTGCTACAGATTTTGCTACCGATTAGTTACGAATTTTTATCGATGCACTACAAGAAAATCATTTTTTAGCGACAGCCAAAGACTATCGCTACAAGGGGAAAATCGTCGCTACAATGAAATTAGCGACGACCTCAAGGACGTCGTTAAAATGCTTGTCGTTAATACCGTAGCGACGAGCAAAGACAGTCGTCGCTACGTAGTGTCTGCGTGCCCGTCGCTATGCCGAAGATCGTTGCTAGCAGAAAAGATCAAAAGTCGTCGCTAAGCCGTCACATAGTAGCAACGGCCTTAGGTCGTCGCTAGCATTTATGTTATTTTTTTTAAAAAAATTATAACTAGTAACGACAGTCATGACCATCGCTAATGATTATATTATTTTTTTAATTGAATTTAGGGTTTTATATTTAATTTTATTTTAATTTACGGATTTATGGTTGAATTATTACAGAAATTTAATTTTTTATTTATTTTATAAATTTATATCATATTTTTTAATGATCTAAAATATAAAGAAAAATAATAAATACTATATAAAAACAATCATATAGAAAATATATATATATATATACATAAACAATATATATACAAAGTGTATAAACACATAATACAATAAAAAAAAAATCATGGTTGACGGCGACGACGCTGTTGTGGTGGTTGGCCCTGATCCTCATCCTCATCCACGGGCTGGTCATCCAGGTCACCATCGTAGTGCGGGTGCGGCTGAGCTTGAATATAGTTGGTAGAACCACCTGCATTGTGGGCATCCAACACTAACTGTAACTGTTGTTGGAGTCGTGCTAAGTCCTCCTCCAACCGTGCGTACTGGGCCTGACAGTGATCAGCTCTCTCTTCAGCTCGGCTAGCCTGCAGCTTTGCTTCAATGACTTCCTGGCGCAGCACCTCGTCAGATGAATGTCGTGATTCGTCGCTCCCACTGGTGTGGCCCGAGACTCCTGAATGAGGCTGGTCACACCTGGACGAATGTTGGTTGACAAGTCCCCGGTGCCACCAGCAACATCCTTCCAGATTTGTAGCTTGGTGGACCCATCAGTAATGGAGTTGTCCCTCATCTGCGACTCCACCTCCCTCAGGCGGTCATGGTAATTTGTCTGTTGAGTAGAGATAAACATATAATTAGTTAGTTATTATATTGCAAATATATCTATTTATATAAAAAAAACTAGTACATTTACTTGCAAATGTGGACCACGCTCGGTCGTCTACCCTGCCACCACCCTTTTTTGTGTGGGTGGCCACAAAAAAACTCATCGGGATCTATATCTCACCCAAGTTGTCGTCGCTACACAGAAACATTACACGAATTAATTATTTTACTTACAAATACAAAAATAACATAGAAGAGTAGATTTTTACATATCATATCCAGCGCGACCTCAATGTGGGCCTTGCGGCCTGTGTTGTGGACCATCCCCCCCCGCCTCGACGAGAAGCCCGATTGCTCTTGTTACGAGCGAACTTCCCCTTGAACTCATTAGAGGCCCAGTAGGCCAAAAGACCCTCCCAGGCCTCCTCACCACACCAAGTAGGCATAGTCCCACTCATCCGGGGCCTTGTTCAGCTTATCCTGAAGGCGTCGAGCAATCCTTTACTCGTACACCTTCTTAATCCGGGCCTCGTCCTCAGGGGCCCAAGTAACTCTGCTTTATAAAAGAAAAAACTTTTAGGGTTAGTCATTCGAAAATGTCATAACAAGTTAAAAAAATAATGTAAAATGGAAACATTTTATCGTAAATTCCTCCTACCACTTGTCCCTCACATCCTTTAGGGTGACCTCCCACAAATAGTGAGGACCCCGGAATTGTGAGCGGATCGCATGACCAATGGTCGCGATAGGGGGTTGTTAGGCACCCAACTGCAAAATATATAAATAAATTCAATGTTAACACAGCAACTTATAAAAATTCAAAATATTAAAGAAATAAAAAATTTGTAGAAACTCACCCTTTACCATAAGGTCGGATGATAACCCTATCATAAGGGTCCTGCTCATGATCAGCGATGGAGCTGGCACCCTAGTGCGGAGGCTGTTGTACATCAGGCTCCTTGTTAGCCTCCGCATCAATGTCAGGCTGGGGGTAGCCATCACCCTCCGAATCGGAAATATGTGGCAGGCCATCCTTTGGTAGCTAATGACCTACCTCGGGGGAACCTCCTGATATCCCAAAGTAGCTAGGAATGAACCTCATCTGCTCCATGAAGGCTCCAGCTGATGCAACAAGTTGGGTAACCTCTGACGGGGTGGGCACCATGTACGGTGCGGGGGCAGACGAGGAAGTTGCTCAGGGTGGGGGAGGTTGGTCCTATCCCGACGTAAGCGAGTTGCCTGTGCAACAAGCTCGCCCGGAGGGATGGACCTCCCTCTAATAGGTGGGACCTTATGTCCACTTCTACCACGCATACAGGACATATTTATCTAATTTTAATAAAGTTAAATTAAATATTAAAAAACATACTTATAAAGTAAATAAATATCTACATAATAACCTAATAATTACTAATTAATAACTACATAATTACTAATAATTAATAAATAACTTATAATTACTAATAATTAATAACCTAATATTTAATGATTAATAATTATATAACTACATAATTACTAATGATTAATAATTAATTACTAATCATTATTAAATAACTACCTATATACTTAAATACATATAGTAGTATAACTAAAATAACTACCTACATAATTAAATAACTAAATAAATAATTATATAACTATCATTAAAAAATATTAATTAATTAAATAATTACCTGAACGGCGGCAGGTGGTGGTGGATGACGGTTGGTGGTGGTGGACACCGGAGGAGGAAGAGGGAGGAAGGACAGGGGAACCTAGAGGCAACTATTTGAGATTCTGATCAGTTCAGAATGAACCTATGAAGGAGGGAGAGTGTTTAATCGGTGAGAATTTGAAAATGAACAAGAGAGATAGAGAAAGAAACGGGAGGTGGCCGGAGAGGAGGAAAGGAGAGGAAGAAGAGAAAGAGGAGGAAGGAGGAAGAAGAAGAGGGGAGGGGGAAAGGGTTTTGTGCGCGTAAGTTTTAAACTTAGTGACTGTCAATATGTTTATTTTTTTAATTTTTAGAAAAAATAATTAGTTTTTAAGCGTAGCGATGACATAACCGTCGCTACAGGGTGAAACATTGTGACAGCTACGCGTTAAGCTACACATTTAATGCTATAACGACGACTTAAGTCGTTGCTACTAGCGACGGTGCATTGCCGTCGCTACGTTTTCGGACTTAATTCAGCGCATGCTTGTAGTGATAAGGACTAAATTGGTATATTTTCAATTTTTGAAGGACCAAAACCACCAGTTTTAAATTGCAGGGACTAAAACTAAATTTTCACTATATTTCAGGGACTAAAAACGTATTTAACCCTTTTTTATTTTCTAATTATTATTTATGTACTTTTTATTAATCTCTTGCAAATCTCTTAAGTTGTTCATTTAAAAAAAGATTTTATCCTTTTTATCTTCCCATGAAATCATTCATGTGATAAACTCATCACTATTCTTAGTGTATCTTTTTATTCATTAATTGACTTCTATATACATTTTATTATACCAATCTTAGAACACATTTGTCATGGATTGCTTACTATGCTATACAACGTTACCCTTTTTAGGTTAATTGCTCTTTTCTTTACTCGTGTTATAAAAATCATTCACATGATAATGTCATTTATAGAATAAAAGTTTTCACTTTAATTTTAAAGTGAAACATTAATTTTTCCTTTAACCTAGGGATAAGATATTTCTTAAGGAAGTTTTTCTTTGAAGTGACTAAAAATAAATTCATCTTTTCTTTTATCTTCGAGTGGGAAGGCATATTGGTAAGATTAACCTTGAAATTGAAGGTGTTGGAATTAGATAAAACTAGGGATATCCATGGGGTGGATTAGAACCGGCTATATGTATTCCCTATTTCAGCCCTAAATTTTAATTGGATCAATTCTTTAAATCTAAACCCATCTCAAGATTTTAATAGACTCGATGGGATCTATAGATCAAATTTAGATCAATCCAATGTAAAAGGGATTAACTCAAAATATAATCAAAACAAAATTATAAAATGATCATTTAGTTATGATTAGAAATTGAAATTAAATATCTTTTGCATATTAGCATGTACCCTAATCTAAACATGACTCCTTGATAAATCCACTTTAGTAGTAGATTTATAGATTAATTTTAGGTAGGTTTTAGTTGTTTAGGTTGATAATTTTGTAAATTTGTAGTAAAAATTGTACATAATTGAGTTTGTTTGTATTTTAGGTGATTTTAGTAAATAATAGTATTTTTCTCTAATTTTTCATTGTTTTGTTGTTTTTAGGAATCGTCTGAAAAATAAGAAAGAAAGAAGTTAAAGAGAAGCAATTTTGAAGTTTGTGGAAGAGTCAAACAATGAATTTTTGGAGGCAAAGAAGGTGCAAATTGAAAGATTTACATTCTACCAGATCTGTGTGGGAACAAACAAATTTCATGTGAGGACGCGACACTGCCAGAAGCTACAAAAATTACAAATTGCTCTCTGCCTTGTTCGTGTGGAAACATGGCAGGGCTTGTGTGGGGACACGATTTCTGCAGAAACATTATAAATAATGTCGGTTAGGAATTAGTGTGACAGTTATTCAATTTTTCAGATTCTCTTCTTTTTCCTCTCATTTTCTCTCTCGTTTTCTCTCATCTCTCTCTGAGGATTCAACTCAAAGGTGGAATCTAGGGCTATTCTCCATGGATCTCATTCTTGAGTTTGCATCTTTCTCCTCTTTTCTCTTCTCTTTTGTAATGAATTGCTAGATTCTCTTAGGTTAGGAGTTGATGGAACTTGATCTTAATTTTGTGTAAGTATTTCACTCATTCAATTCAATTTTCGTTTGCGTTTCAATTGCTTCCTTCTGCACTTAAAGCTTCAATTGAATTGGCCAATCAATTGTATGAATTGAAAGCTTCCCTCACAATTGGAAAATTTGAGGAAAGTTTAGATCTGAAGCAAGCAACATAAAATTCTGATTGCCTAGGAATATGATTCAGTTTTTATGTGATCTTTAGCAATTCTTGATGATAATGCAGGTTTCAATTAGGTTCACCTAAGGAAATAGGGTATTTAGTTGAGACATAGGGTTAATCTACCAAGGAATTGGATTTTAACTAGGTTTGTGAATTGGATCATTGAATCATTTTAATAATTGAATTGAGTGAAGTGTATACTTGCATGTAAGTAAGATTGAGTGAAATCAACCCTAACCAATTTTATAAAATTCGTATTCCAATTTTACTGCACTTTTATCAAATTGATCAAAACAAATTCAAGGTTTCTGGTTTAGTTGTAAGATTTAGTTTACTGTTTTAGTTTTAGATCATTGAACACAATTGAATTTCTCCTATTCAACTAGATAAGTTCCCTGCAAATTGGTACTTGATCCATCAATCTATGTGGATACGATACCCTCATTTACTTCGAATATTTGACGATATTGGTGCGCTTGCAAATTTTCCATCACTCCTACAATAACAATTTGTTATGTAACTAATAACCAAACTAACATGGATCTGGATCAACCAAAATGAAGCTAAAGAAGAAGCATACAATCAACTTAAGGGGCGCAATATTTGCTAAAATATGAAACTATTACATTCTAAGAAATCAAAGAAATATCCAAATTTCTATACAACAAGTAATAAAAAAAAAAGTACGAAACTTACTTGTGTGCATGAGACGAGTTATCTTCTCCCTAAATTAGCCCTAAATTTTGACTCGGTCAATTATTTAGGCCCAAACCTATCATTAGATTTGAATAAAACTCGATGATATATAGTCAAATTAACATTTGGTCGAGTCAGAATTAGACGAGTCAAATTGAGTCTTGCATGCCCCTAGATAAAACTCTTTAGAGAATAATGACTCTAGAATTCAAACACTAACCTTGCATGTAAGATTCATCTAGAATTATAGTCCACTTTCACTACGAAAAACCATTATCAGATAAATAAATTAAATTCATCTTTAACTTAATTTAAAAGAAATTAGAATCTTAATCCATCATTTATCTTCACTTGTTCACTTGAAAAATACTAATTGTTTTTAAAATGGAAAATAATTAATTAAATTGACATGGATTTTGTTTGAAAGGTGTTAAAGTTTTTAGTTTTACTCACAAAGTATAGGCATAAAAAGCTAAGTACTAAAAAAGGATAGAATGATATTAAGCAAACTAATGCCATATTTGTTTCTCAGTTGGCCTATCCTAAACATCCCTTCAACAAAAGTAACAAATTCATATTTTAAGTGAAAATACCTTATAACGCGTATCTCAATTGACAAAAAAATATAAACAAACAAGCACATAAAGAAAATTGAACTGTTAATAATAATTCTGATTTTATAAAGATAAAAACTGAATTAGGTAGCTTTTCGGATTAAGAAAGTTAGTTTTAGTAGTTTGTAGTTACATTGACACACTTGTATAAATAGTTGTTGATGATTCAAAGAGAGTGCGATTTTTTGTTTCATTTCCCAGTAACAAATTCTCTATCCACCTCACAATCTCTCTTTATCAACCTCTGAATAATATTCTTCTTCCTCGTGCAAGTCTTAGTGTGTAACCAATCCTAGCCTAACAGTGGTATCATAGAGCTTTTGTTCGATCAAGAAGGGATCTTGCTTATCCAATTATGGCTTCCAATGGTCACTTTCCCGCGAATCTCCCTGTGCTTACTGGGAAAAATTACAGCAGATGGCATGTTCAGATGAAGGCACTTCTTGGATTTCAAGATTTGATGGATGTGGTTGAGAATGGCATAGAAGTCCTCAAGGAAGAAGCTTCAGAAACTCAGAAAGTAGGTGCCCAGGAATTAAAGAAGAAGGACTGCAAAACCTTAGTTATCTTACATCAATGTGTTGATGATCCTCACTTTGAGAAGATCGCAGCAACAGCTTCTGCAAAAGAGGCATGGGACATTCTGAACAAAGCTTACTCTGGTGATGAAAAGGTGAAGAGAGTGAGGCTTCAAACCTTCAGAAGACAGTTCAAGCTGTTAAAGATGGAAGAAAGTGAAAGTGTAGGTGTCTATCTCAACAGAATACAGGTTCTTGTGAATTCAATGAAGGGTTGTGGTGAGAAAATTTCAGATTTGATGCTAATTGAAAAGATTTTGAGAACCTTGACACCAAAATTTGAGCACATTGTGTTTGCAATTGAGGAATCTAATAACCTTGAGTCTTTAACTGTTGATGAAATACAAAGCTCACTTGAAGCACGTCAGCAAAGACTTCAAGAAAGGGTAGCAGATAAAGGTTCTGAGCAAGCCCTTCAGGTTTAGAATAATCCAAGAAATGGTTCTGCTGAAAGTAATCAATCCAAAAGAGGTAGAGGAAAATTCAAGAACTCAAGAGGAAAAGGAGGAAATCACTCCAAAAGAAACTGGAAATCACAATCTGAGCAGAAGAATGGTGGTTTAGTACAGAAAAGAGGTGGTTTTACAGGCACAAATGGAAGAAGAGGAAAGAAGAATTGGGATAAGAAGAATGTTGAATGTTATTGTTGTGGAAAGAAGGAGCATTATTCTACTGAATGTTGGTATAGAGACAAGGAACAAGATGATGAGGCATAGCTTGCTGCTGAAGGATACTCAGATTCAGAACCTGTATTATTGATTGTTACAACCAAGTCCAATGGTGATAATGATGATCATTGGTACTTGGATACAGGTTGTTCAACTCACATGAGTGGTCACAAAGATTGGTTTCTTAATCTTGATGAAAAAAGAAGGAATAAGGTCAGGTTTGCAGATGGAAGTACACTTGTCACTGGATGTATTGGGAAAGTTCTAATTAAGAGGAAAGATGGCAAAGAATCCTGCATTGAAGAAGTACTTTATGTCCCTGGAATGGAATGCAACTTACTAAGTCTAGGTCAACTCTTGGAAAAAGGTTACAAAACGTCAATGGCAAACAAGATGATGAAAGTCTATGACCAACAGGAGAGGTTGGTACTGAAAGCTCCTCTGTCCAGAAACAGAACTTTCAAAGTTGGCATACAAGTGCTCGAACACAACTGTCTACTTACAACTGCAAGCAAGGCTGAATGGTTATGGCATTACAGGCTTGGTCACTTGAATTTTAAGGACCTAAGTCACATGCATGGAATTGCAAGAGGGATTCCAAAATTGAAAACAATTGCTGACAAGTGCAGGGATTGTTTGGAAGGCAAGCAAGCTCTAAATACTTTCAAAACTTTCATTCCAGTATAGTCAAAACAGAAGCTTGAAATCATCTACTCAGATGTATGTGGGCCTTTGCAAGTTGAATCACTTGGTGGCAGCAGGTATTTCATAACATTCATTGATGATTTTAGTAGAAAAACATGGATTTATATGATCAAAAGAAAAAGTGAAGTGTTTAGCACATTTAAGAAATTTAGGGCTATGGTTGAAAAACAGTGTGGAAGTTTTATCAAAACATTGAGAACTGATGGAGGTGGTGAATACACCTCAAGAGAATTTGTTGAGTTTTGTGTTGCAGCAGGTATAACTCATGAGCACACACCACCATATACTCCACAACACAATGGTGCTGCAAAAAGAAGGAACGAAACCATAATGAATATGGTCAAATGCATGTTGAAGTCAAAGAATCTTCCTCATTCTCTATGGAGTAAAGCTGCCTCTACAGCAGTCTATGTACTCAACAGGTGTCCCACCAGTAGATTGAAGGGCATCACACCAGAAGAAGCTTGGACAAACACCAAGCCTGATGTTTCTCATCTCAGAATCTTTGGATCCTTGTGCTACAAGCATGTACCTGATCAACTTAGGCAGAAACTTGATGACAAATATGAGTTGATGATTTTCCTTGGCTATCATTCAACTAGAGGCTACAGGTTGTTTGATCCCAAGAATAAACAAGTGGTTATTAGTAGGGATGTCATATTTGATGAGCTGAAGAATTATGAGTGGAAGAATGAGTCAGTAACTGAGACAACCAGAATGCAAATCAACTCAGGTGATCTTAGTGACCTGAGTAGTGATGATGAAGAAACTAAGGAATTACCTGCAGCTGAACTTGGCCAGAGGAGATCACATAGGATTAAACAACTTCCACATACTCTAAGGGACTTTGAAGTCTACACAGATCAACAACTCATTGATGAAGGTGATCTTGTTCATCTAGCCTTGTTTGCAGGATCTGAACCAGTAAACTGTGATGAGGCCCTGCAGAATCCTAATTGGGTTACTGCAGTGAAGGAAGAATTGTATTCTATAGAAAAGAATGAAACTTGGGAATTGGTGCCATTACAAAAGAAGAAAAAGCCTATAGCAGTGAAATGGGTGTACAAGCTCAAAAGAAATCCAAATGGAGAGGTAATCAAGCACAAGGCCAGATTAGTTGCAAAGGGGTTTCTACAAAAAGAAGGAATTGATTATGGTGAAATCTTTGCCCCAGTAGCAAGGATAGAAACTGTAAGATTTGTGGCAGCTATTGCATGCTTAAGAAATTGGTCAATGTACCAATTAGATGTAAAGTCCACTTTCTTGAATGGACCACTTGAAGAGGAGGTCTATGTTGAGCAACCACAAGGGTTCAAGGTCATTGGTCAGGAATCAAAGGTTTACAAATTGAGAAAGGCCTTATATGGCCTAAAACAAGCTCCCCGAGCATGGAACAAGAAGATTGATAGTGTATTAACAGAAATTGGTTTTGTCAAGTGTCCCTCAGAACATTGAGTCTATGTGAAGTTTAAATCTGCGGCTGAATTGACTATTTTATGTCTCTATGTTGATGATTTGCTAATTACTGACAACAATGTAAAAGAAATAAAAGGTGTGAAGAAGTTATTGATGAAGTAGTTTGAGATGACTGACTTGGGACTCTTATCATATTTTCTTAGCATAGAGTTCAAAGAAACAGAATTTGGGATCATCATGCATCAATCTAAGTATGCTGAAGATATATTGAAGAAGTTTAAGATGGTTGATTGCAATGCAACAGCTACTCCAGCAGAACCAGGCTTGACATTAAGTTTGAAAGATGAAGGTGAATTGGTTGATGCTACTGTGTTCAGACAGATGGTGGGCTCATTAAGGTACTTGTGCAACACAAGACCTGATTTGGCTTATAGTGTTGGCATAATCAGTAGATTCATGAAGGCACCAAAAACACCTCATTTGATGGCTGCAAAAAGAATTTTGAGGTACATAAAAGGCACCATGAACCTTGGAGTTTTGCTTCCCTATGGCCAAGATAAAACTGAAGCTGAATTAATAGATTATACTGATTCTGATTGGAGAAGAGACAATGATGATAGGAAGAGCACTGTTGCATATCTTTTCATGTATGGAGAAGCACCTATATCATGGTGTTCAAAGAAGGAAGATTCAATTGCATTGTCCACATGCGAAACAGAGTATATAGCTGCTTCCATCCTGTCAAGGCTTGTGGCTGAGGAAATTACTGAAAGAAATGGAGATTCAAAGAAGAAACCAGTGACACTACTTGTTGACAACAAATCTGCAATAGACCTTGCCAAACATCCAATTGATCATGGGAACAGCAAACACATTGAGACCAGATATCACTTCATCAGAGATAAAGTGAGCAAAGGAAAGATCAAACTTTTTTACTGCAAATCAGAAAACAACCTTGCAGATTTGATGACAAAACCACTCAGGAAAAACAGATTTGAAGAACTAAGAAATATAGTGTTGGTCAATGCAGAATAGGAATCAAAATTATGGGGGGATGTTAATAATAATTCTGATTTTGTAAAGATAATAACTGAATTAGGTAGCTTTCCGGATTGAGAAAATTAGTTTTAGTAGTTTGTAGTTACATTGACACGCTTGTATAAATAGTTGTTAATGATTCAATGAGAGTGCGATTTTTCTATTTCATTTCCCAGTAACAAATTCTCTATCCACCTCACAATCTCTCTCTCTATCAACATCTGAAAGATATTCTTCTTCCTCGTGCAAGTCTTAGAGTGTGTTTGGTAAAACTCGCTGAAAGCTTAAAGTTAGTTGAAAGCTAAAAAGCTATTGAATGTGTTTGGTAAAACTAGTTGAAAATGGTAAAATGACATTGAAGAACAACATTAATTATTAAATAATAATAAGTGGGGGTGGTTGAAGGCTAAACTTGTAATTAATTTTCAGCTAGTAACTGAAAATTGGAGTTTTTCTAAAAAAGCTACCTCAAGTAGTCTTTTAAGAAAAGCTTATAGCTACCCAAAAAAGCTACCTTCTCAAACACTGCTAAAATAATTTCAGCTATTATTTTCAACCTTCAGCTAGTTGAAGCTGAAATGGCAAGTCAAACACACTCTTAGTGTGTAACCAATCCTAGCCTAACACGAACCTCATTAAAATGATGTTAGGATGGTTTCTTCAACAACCTAGCCTTATTAATATACGCTTGTTATGGATTTGAGACTAATTAAAAGTGAAGCATCTGCCTCAAACAACTTGCGTCCAGAAAGGGACTTGTTTTCCATACTTTTTGCTTTTTGCATCCCCTAAAATATCATCTTCCGAAAATACTCCTATTTTTTTTTTTTCGGAAATTAACTTGCATAAGCTTCCGGAAACTAATTCAGATCAAGAATTTTAATTGGGATTGCAGTTACATAATTTTTAAAACTAGGAAAAATTAAATACAAAGATGACAGATGCAATTGTAATTGTAACCACAATGTCATTGCAGAGACCACCAAAACCATAATATTGGAGCCCCAAATGCTATTAACAAACTGCAGTTTACTAAAACCTTAAGAAACCATACTGGAAAAAGATAACCTATGGATGGAGATTTTACAAACAAAATTTCGTTTATTTAAATCCTAATAGTATAACTAAGCATCTGGGGTTATTACCACATGACTCAATTAAAAACCTTCTGATGATTCAAAAACAAGAAAATCTAATCTCGTAAGGTTGTTGTCTGAAGAGGCAGAACACTTTCAACTTCTTTGGCAGCATTAGAGTTCTTTTCAGCAACAACCTTGGACAAACCAAACATCTGAAAATTGATAAAAAAAAAAAAAAAAAAAACATAATTCCACATCAGCAGATCTGGCAAATAGTAATTCTCTCAAAGAAAATCAGTTTAGCCACCACAACAACAACAACACAAACCTTCTGAACAGTTTTCTTAAAGCAAGTTTTGTGTTCATCCATAGAAGCATGAATGAACTCGTCAATGTGATCCTTCAAATCCTCTAAGAAAGTGGCTTCTTCACTCTTCTTCTTTCGACAAGAAGTAGTAACCGATGGAACCGGCTTTTCAGGTTGGCTTTTCTGAGTGTCCATACTTTCTGAGACTCTAATATATGAAACGAAACAAAAGTTACTCCATTAACTCAATGATCATCAATTTAGCTAAACATTATCATCACTCACAGGCACAGTCACAGAAACGTTTAACCAAAATACTGAAAATGGAACAATCATTTTTAATTTAACCAATTAACTTAGTATGAAAACCCTAAAAAGGCAGTGATGCACAATCTGAAATTCCATACATATAAACCAAATTCTTTTCTACCAGAATCAGCTAGGTAGATGAAACGATGTCGTATAGACGAAACCAAACATACTAATTCCAATGCGTGAAACGGCACACCAGAATGTTTATTTAAAGACTAAAACCATAAACCTGTGTATCGAGAAGAATCACATCATTAAATATTTCAAAGTTTTCGAGTAAGGAATTTCAAAATCGTGAAAAAAAAAATAGCAGAAGAAAGTAAAAAAAACTTGTGTTTCATGAAATAGTTGTGCAAAGAAAGAAATTTTACGAACCTTTTTGGTGCGCTCTGGGAAAGAAAGTGATATGTTGGCCGAGGAGAGGAAGTTGTTGCCTCTGGAACTGAAGGAAGAAAATTAAAGAGTGGTCATTGCGTGGAGAGAAAGATAAAAGAAAGACCAGAAAAAAAAAAAAAAAAAACTATGAAGTAGAGGAAACCAATGGGCCGTCTCGGTCTGGAAGGTTCTAAACAGGGTGCATGGGCTATTTTGTATTTGGTGGGTAGTAACTAGTAATGTCCTGTATAGTCTAATAATAATGTCTGTTTGATTATTTTTAAATTATTTTTATCTAACTTATTTGTGTGTATCATTTATTTTTAATTATTAATTTTATAATTGATTTAAATCAATTATAAATTAAATAGACACGATTTTTAATATGTAAAATTGGAAAATGATTGATTTTAATAAAGTTAAATTTGAAACAATTAATTTATCAAAATTAATGTTAAGAGGATTATTTGGGAAATAAAATTATCTTTACATGTGAGATTACTACAAAAATATAAAATAGTTTTATTTCATAAAAATTGTTGGTGTAATTAACTTGAGAATGAAATGTGATAAATTTGTTATAAGTATGAAATGATTTAGTTCATTATACCCTATAAGTTATTCAATGTCCATTCCGAATTGGTTTAAACATTGAAATCATGTAGAATGCATTTCATGAGAAGTCAAACTCAAACTAGTGGATTTAACCTTTGTTTATAAAGAGAAAAAGGAATTGATGAAATTAAGTGAAGAAAAAAAAGTAATAAAAATATATTATTTTCTTTGACCGGTTGTAAAGAGAAAATAGAGATGAGAAAAAGAATATAACTAGTTTGTATTATATTGGTATTGGTATTTGTATGAAATGTGAAAAAAATATAAAGATATAAAACATTTTATTTTTTATTTAAAAAATTGAAAAATTAATCTTGATAGAAAATTAATGAGTAAACCCTCAAAATGGTCCCTGAAAGATTGGCCATCGGTCAATTTGGTCAATGAAAGAAGGAAAATTGTAAAAAGGTCCCTGACAGATATTAACGTCAATAAAATTGGTCCTTCCATTAACCCAAGTTTGTTAAAGTTAACAAAGTTGCTGATGTGGCACTGTTTGTGCACAGTTAGCACCAAAAGACCGAAAATATTCATTTTGGTCCCTGCACAGTCAGACAAAAAGATTGGAAACCCATCAAATTGGTCCCTTTCCCTCTCTCGTTCTATAAGGAAGGGAAACGTTTGGAAAAAAAAATCCAGAGCCTCCTTCTTCAAGCATCGTCTCTGCCTCACCATTTTGCAGAAACCGTAGGGTTTAGTA
This sequence comes from Sesbania bispinosa, assembly GCA_026901365.1. Lineage (NCBI taxonomy): Eukaryota > Viridiplantae > Streptophyta > Magnoliopsida > Fabales > Fabaceae > Sesbania > Sesbania bispinosa. Next base: position 2,625,274 of record QLOH01000027.1, on the reverse strand, counting down.
TCGCTTTTCGTGGAAGGAGGATGGGTGGTGATTCTAAAATTCCTCAGTCTAGAGTGGAGAAGAGAAGCTTCAATGGTGGTTCGAGTACGTCCTCTGCATCAATGGCTAATGGTGCATGTTAAGTTGTATCATTGCGGAAGGAAGGTTGCTATTAGGACCTCAAAAACACAGAGAAATCCAGGGAGGGCATTTTATACATGTCCTCTACCAAAGGTAATGAAACCTCTATTTTGGGTCTTGGATTTTGTAATGACGTTTGTATTTTAGGGTTGCTGACAGTAGCTTTTGAATTTGTTGTTTACATGATGTTTTTTTAAATTGCAACTACTTTTGTTGGATTGAAGATGTGGATTCTGCAGAATGTGAACCAGACATTGATGCTTGGATGAAGAATCATTTAACTGTGAAGTTTAGGGGGTTAGGGGCTGAAGTTAGAAATGTTACCAGACTAGACATTACCTTTGATGTAAGTGTAGTAAGTCAATTCCTAAATGCTCCTTGATAGTCATTGGAACGTCGTCATTCGCATTTTAAGGTATATCAAGGGTGCACCAGGTAGAGGATTACTTTATGAGAACAAAGGTAACACCAAAGTAGTTGCCTATTCAGATGCTGATTGGGCAGGTTCACCATCAGATAGAAGATCCACTTCAGGATATTGTGTTTTTGTTGGAGGTAATCTAATCTCATGGAAGAGTAAGAAGCAGAATATAGTTGCCAGATCAAGTGCAAAAGCAGAATATCGTGCTATGGCAGCAACAACATGTGAACTTACATGGCTGAGACAATTACTCCAACAACTCAAATTGGGAGATTTCAAGGAGATGAAACTAATTTGTGACAATCAAGCAGCACTACATATTGCTTCCAACCTGGTTTTCCATGAAAGAACTAAGCACATAGAGATTGACTGTCATTTTGTAAGAGAGAAAGTTCTTTCAGGAGAAATCACTACTGATTTTGTTGGCTCTAATGATCAGTTGGCTGATGTTTTTACAAAGTCTCTTAGGGGACCTCGGGTTGAAAATATTTGTAACAAGCTTGGTGCATATGATATATATGCTCCAACTTGAGGGGGAGTGTTAGAATTAATCACATTAGTCACATGTCTTTTTAGAATTAGTTGTTACAGATTCATTAGGATGATTGCTTACTGATTTGTAGGCTCACCATTTATTGTAATTGATTCTGTAAATAGTATAAATACATACATGTGTGGTCTGCATTAGACACACAACACATTCAGCAAATATACCTTTTTTACAGGAACATTGTAATTGCAATTGGGTGTTTGATGGTTGTAATTATTTTGTTGCGGTTTATTAGATTTTGGACTGGGTCTAACTCAACCCCAAAAGCTAGCTTGTAAGGTGAGGACTGCCCAAGGCTTATATACTTTTATTTAGCCTTATCTCTAGGCAATGTGGGACTCTAACACACCCCCTCACGCCCAGGGCTGGACATCTGGAGCGTGGACATCTATACGGGTGGCGGCCCAATAACAACGGATCATCTAGGATAGGCTCTGATACCATCTTAGATTTTGGGCATGGGCCTAACTCAACCCCATATATAAGACTTAGGCAATCCTCACCTTACAAGCTAGCTTTTGGGGTTGAGTTAAGCCCGGGTCCAAAATCTAAGATGGTATCAGAGCCTATCCTAGATGATCCGTAGTTATTGGGCTACCACCCGTATAGATGTCCACGCTCCAGATGTCCAGCCCTGGGCGTGAGGGGGTGTGTTAGAGTACCACATTGCCTAGAGATAAGGCCAACTAAAAGTATATAAGCTTTGGACATTCCTCACCCTACAAGCTAGCTTTTGGGGTTGAGTTAGGCCAAGGTCAAAAAATCTAATACGGTTAATTATTTTGTTTCACTAAGTAGTTTAGGTTAAGGTCAATGATGTACAATGAAGCTGTAGTGCACTAAGCATTGTTGACTCTCTTTATTTATGTACAAGGAATCTCTTATGAAATGAATTATGATGTTGTTTTTGTTATTCTCCATCTAGTAAAGTGTGTAAATTGTGAAATAGCTATAATTGAATGCACCAAATTATAAGAAGCTTATATTCTTGAAGCTAAAGGTACCAAATTCTGAACATTAACAAACCACATTGTCTAGGTAACAAAATAACATTGTCTAAGCAACAAAAAAGCACAATGGCAATGCAACAAAAAAACATTGTCTAAGCAAAGTAAAATTCCTAACAAAGAAGGCACACTAAGTGCTAATGATCCCTAACAACTTTCTTGAATTTTTCCAGTGTAGGAAACTCCATTCCTATCTCCAAGTTAACATTTCCAAATCCAGCACCTTCATTAAACTAAGGAAAAATATTCCTCCTTACTTCAGGCTGCTCATCCTCAGATGACATGGTGTGTTCAACTGCTCAGAGTGATAGCTATTTGTCTCCTCATCACTAGTCAACTCATGAAGTTGAGGACCAACCTGAGGTTCACTTGGCATTCCCTGGGTGTTAGTCAGCCTGTGCCCAACAGTGCCACCAACAACTACCTCATCTTCTTCAGATATGTCCTCTCCCTCATTGTGATGAATTTCACCTCTGTCTGAGGTTCCCCCACTTCCACTCCCACGAACATTTTCCCTTTCTTCCTCCTACCAGAAACTGATACTCCCTTCCCATTTTTAGTACTTGATGATCCCTTTTTCCTATTAACTAGGAGTTTGTCATCCATTTCATCTCCATCACTGACATGCAGGGAGGGTTTATAAACACTATCCTCAGCACTTTCATAGTCATCACTAAATTCTGATTAGGTGGAGGCATATGTGTTTGCTCAGGTGAATGCATGGCTGAAGGCACAGGTGTAGGAACAGGGGAGGCAATGGGTGATGGGAAAGGTGATACTATGGGTGTAGGCAAAGGTGATTCCATGGGTGCAGGCACATGTGGCATCTCAGATGCAGGCATGGGTCCAGGCACAGGTGTTGACACAGCTGATTCAAGTGAAGCCATGGGTGTGTGATCAGGAACATCAGCCGGTTTTTGTGACTGTCCTCCACTGTCTGAGTTCTCATCCAATATTATACAAGGGAGGTCTACAGGATGTAGGAAAAAATTTCAATCTCCCCATTGTTTTCCCTCCCTGCATTACACATCTCCACAACATGAGCATCCTTCTCCAATTCTCTCAACCCAATGTCTAAATCCCTCCCTTGTTTCAGTCAATAAATCTTCTCAAACCTACGGTAGTAATGCTCCTTACATAATGTCTCCACAGTGAATAAATTCACTGTGTCCAGATCAAACCTTCCCACACACAGAATTCTCCCCCTACATGTTTCAACTCTCCCTTTTCTCACACAAAGGATCCTCTATGATGAAGAACTAAAGTAATTCTGTTTGATTCCATCTGTAACAATCAACAAAAATATTCTTTGGCAGAGACAGTGTTGCATGTGTGTGTGACATATGACATTACACGCAAATTTAACAATCATACAATACATTTGTTTTTTTTCATACTAAAAAAACACCATGGGAACACCACAATGGGTGCACATTGTTAAAGATTATACTTTCAATCAAAGGACCACACAATGCTTCCAAAACATTTCACTACCATCCATACACAAATACCTAAATACATTCCATTTATAAAATCAAGACTTGACTAATCAAGCAAACAATTATAGAAATCCCTTAAACTACAACCACATTGAAAGATTTTTCCTTAAACCAATCATAATGTCAAAAGTGGAACAGTACCGTAAACCATAAATTTCAAGTACAGAAACATCTCACATTCACCATTGCAACAAAAACGGAAGTAAAAAACTGAAATAGAAAACAGAGGAAACCTAGTTGTCGTACCTCCAATGGCGATTTCTTGCTTGCGCCTACTTCACCGTTGCTTCACACAACAAACATTGGGTCTTCTCTTTCTCTAACGCAAACCTTAGTTTTCTTCAACGTAAACTTTTCTATTGCAGAAGAAAATTTTCCTATCTCACTCACACACGGTTACTTCGTTTGCAAGGTGAAAGGAGATGGAGGGAAATCATTTTTGACGTTTCAGTGTTAGGGGGACCAATTTGATGGGTTTCCAATCTTCGTGTCTGACTGTGCAGGGACCAAAATGAAGATTTTCACTATTTTGGTGCTAACTGTGCACAAACAGTGCCACATCAGCAACTCTGTTAACTTTAACAGATTTGGGTTAATGGAAGGACCAATTTGCTTGATGTTAATATCTGTCAGGGACCTTTTTACAATTTTCCTCTTTTCAGGGACCAAATTGACCGATTATCAATCTTTCAGGGACCATTTTGAGGGTTTACTCGAAAATTAATTCATAAATATTTCATCTTATTTAATGTTAAATAATTAAAGAAAATTAAGTATAAATTAAAAATTGTGGAAATTAATTATATGTTTTAATTAGATAATTATTTAAAAAATAATTAGTATTTATTTATTTTTATTTGATATACAAACTCAATAAATTTGTCACGATATGAGAATAACACAATTTTGAGATAAAAAAATAACGTGACTTCATGACAATCAAGAATAAGAACTGAAATTTAACACATTGTGTATATATATATATATATATATATATATATATATATTTAAATATAAAAAAATATCTACTAAAAAAAGTATAAAAAACAATGATGAAAGGTACTTTATTTTAAGCATTCAATTTTGCATTTAATAGAGAAAAAATATGTTACTATATCATAAGTATAAAATAATGATGAGAATTGAAAGTTGTAAGAAATACATTAAAGTCATGTTTTTTTTTTTTAACTATAATAATCTTCCATACATCTTGTAATTTGTCTCATAGATTTTAATGCTTAAATTGAATAAAAACTTATCAAATTAAATAATGTAGTGTTGGTTTGATTTAGAATTAATTAAAATTAATTTTAAAATTAATAGTTAAAAAAATTATGAACAAATTATGATTTAATGGAAATGATTACATTTCTGACACGATCCCATCCGACCTCAACCAAGATGCCTCAGATGCATTGCAAGGGATTGAAGATCCAATGACCGAGGCCAGATCTGAGCGGTTAAAGAGAGCTTTGCAACTTTTGATCACTGAAGTCCAAATGAAAGTAGACCACCAAGCAAAAGAAGAACCAAAGAAGTGGTTTAACTTAGCTCGGATTGAAGTACAAGAGTGTTATTCGGTCTGACAATCAGTTATGTCTGTTATCCAAATCTTAGGAGAGCCTATTTTGGGAAAGTGTATCTAATCAGATCATAACTGATTTATTTAGGATAAGATCTGTTAGGAATCAATATCATGATCTCTTAGGATTATATTTACATATTTTAGGATTATATTTTATATTATCTAGAATTAAATCTATTTAATTTAGGATTGTATCTTTTAGATAGTTTATTTTAGGAAATTCCTTTGCTATATATTAGCATTGAGAATCAGTTTGTAGACAGTTATTTTTATCAATAAAATTTGATTTTTCTCATTGTGAGAGCTTATCCTTTGTTCTTGGATTAAAGAACTACTTGATAACTTAGGTTCTACCAGCAGGTCTTGATTAGGGTCTAGTTGCTTATATCTTGACAACTTTGGTGCTTCCGGCAGGTCACGGATTGTGTCAAGTTCCTATCTTTGATAGCTTTGGTGCTTCCAGCAGGTCTTGGATTGTGTCAAGCTCCTTACAGTTATTTACCGTTAATTGATCTTCAAGATGTTCCTATCTTTACGCTTTCGGTTCGTATCATTTGGTATCAGAGCTTCGGCTCTTGAGATCAATTGGTAACATCTATCCTTATATTTTAATCTTTATCTTATTAAAAATATAAAAAAAAAGTCGCATTAGTTAAAAAAAAAGAGGTACAGACAATACAAAAAAAGGGAGATCTGCAGTAGTAAAAAAAAAGAGAAAGTTGCATATAGTAAAAAAAGGTGCAGTATTAAATTTTCTCAACAGCAAATCCAGTTCTGTTGTCCACAATATTTATTCCAAGCAGAAGATTTCATCCGAGGTGACGAATCCATCTGAATTGAAGAGTTGTAACCGGCTACACATCTTGATTACTTTCCGGGATAGTGTTTTGTCACTAAAAGTTGTCAAGTTATCATCAACACCTTCTCTATTACTTGTTAGTAGAATCTATCCCAAAAGTTCCTTATTTCAAGAGCTTGTAAGAATAAGTTGAGTGGAAAAAGGCAAGAGTGGTGAGTACAATATAGTGAGAAAAAGCCAAAAATTAGAGTGATACACGAGAGAATCAAAACTTTTGAGTAAAAACACGTAAGGGAGTGTTGTGAGGATTCTTATTTTTATCACTAACATCATTTGATTTACAGCCAAATTTTTTTTAATCATGAGTACAGTAAACCAACGTGAGGAGGATGCTGGAGAAATAGACCTCAAATCGTTCCTCAAGACACTACAAAGTGAATTTATGAGAATGAGTGCAAGAATGGATGAGATGGAAGATCGGTTTCCAAGGAGAAGGAGTAGAACGTCTCCTAACCGCACTGAAGAAGAGGAAGAGGAAGAAGAGGACAAGGGAAGTAGTTCTAGAAGAGAAAACAACAGGGATAATTATCTTGGAAACATCAAGATGAGCATTCCTTCTTTCCAAGGGAAGAATGATCCTGAGTTATATTTGGAGTGGGAAAGAAAGGTGGAGCATGTTTTTGATTGCCATAATTATTCTGAGGAGAAAAAGGTAAATTAGTTGTGGTAGAATTCACTGATTATGCAAGTATATGGTGGGATAAGTATGTGTTGAGCAGGCGAAGGTGTGGAGAAAGACCGATTCAATCTTGGGAGGAGATGAAGGTCGTGATGAGAAGGAGATTTGTACCAAGTCATTACCACAGAGACCTGTATAGAAAATTGCAGGACCTACGTCAAGGTTCTATGAGTGTAGATGATTACTACAAGGAGATGGAAATAGCCATGATGAGAGTCAATATGCAAGAAGACCTAGAAGAAACAATGGCTAGATTCATTGGAGGGTTAAAGAAAGAAATTTTAAATGTAGTGGAACTCCATCATTATGTGGAGATGGAGGATTTATTACACAAAGCAATCCAAGTAGAGAGACAACTCAAATCCAGAGTTGTAAGATTTCCAGGAACTCCTAGTACCTCTTGGAAATCCTGGGCTACCAACAAACCGACAACTCGGCCAAAAGAAGAGGCAAAGATGGGACAACCGACCTCAACCAGTAAAGGTAAGTCTAAATTCAATTCATCTTCTAAAGCACGTGAAAATAAATGTGTCAGGTGTCAAGGTCTTGGACATATTGCTTCTAATTGTCCGAACAAGAGGGTCATACTAATGCGTGACAATGGTGAAGTGGAAAGTGCAAGTGAAGAAGAAGATGATGAAATGCCTGAGCTGGAGGATTGCAGTGATGTGGAATTGATAAATGCAAATTATACACATTAATCATCCCTCAAATTTAACTTTTTAATGCATTTTTTGTGCTTAATTAACAAGTCATAAGCATATTATGCCAATTCAGGTTCATATTGGGCTCAATTACATTTATTCAGCATTAAACTGTTTTCGTATTTCAAGCATAACTTGAGTTCTAGACATCTAAAAATTATGTTCTTTACATTGTAGGAAAGATAAAAGAGAGCCCTAAAACTTTGATGAAGAACCCAAAAGCTAAATCGGATGGCTAGTGAGTCGAAATGGGCTTGGAAGACCGAATAGTCAGCATCATATGAAAACCTGACCATCACTCAATGATTGGGCCATAACTTGGGCTAGAAAACTCCTTTTGGGCTCAACCCAGCGGCATTTGAAAGCTAAGATCCAGAACTTGATTTCATATGAAGACAACTCTCTTGGATTCTGCCAGATTGAGGATGATATGCTTGGTGCAAGTGGGAGACAAGTAGGTGAATGATAGCTAGAGTAGGTGAATAATTCAAAGTAATGGACAAATGCATTAGGTAATTGATCAATAAGTCCATTTGTGGACAAAACATGCTTAGTCATTGCTGAGTGATCATGTTTGGAATGACATCTTTTCCCCTCCTATAAATAGGAGGGCTTGTTAAGGAGAAGAGCATCCAAGTTGTAGTAGAAATTACTAAGAGTTTCATTTACTTTTGTTCATCTTTTTGTAAAGTCTTCATGGAAGGCTAAGTTTTTATTCAATTCAAGGAGTCAAGCTTATTTTAATCTTGGTTTTGAGGTTTGATCTTCATTTACATGCTGATTGAATTACATCTACCATGCTTTTCTACTCCACTTGCTTCAATTCCATATTTCTTTTATCAAAGCTTGATTGGTTAACATGTTTTGGTTATGAAATTTGTTATTGATGTATGTTGTACTCTTGATTGGTTAATCATCATACAATGATTGAAAAGCATATAGTAAGTAATTAAATTGAAGGTGTTCATTTAATTATTTACTTCAATTGGGTTCCGTTTATAAAATTGATTTGGATCTAACATAAGATTTTATGGTTATTTGCTCTTGTTAATCTTAATCAATTGAATTCTGGGAATTATTTCAGTAGTGAATCCGGGATCATTGTAGGGGTTCCACATGATTCTAAGTTGATAGATTTAATCTCTTGAATGAATGTTATTAATAACCAATGATTTACCATCAAAATAGCCTCTGAATTCCTTGGATATATATTGTCTTGAATTGATTCAACCTTTGCTTTTAACTTGATCTTTTATTTTCTTCAGTTTATTCAAATCAATCAAACACCCCCCTAAAGAAAGATTAATTTGAGTGGATCTTCAGGGTTCGACCCGGTTTATACCATTCTACTACAAGTAGTTTGCAGATCGGAGAATTATAAGTATAATTTTGTGCAGGTTCGACAACTGTCAAAATTTTGGCGCCGTTGCCGGGGATCCACTTGATAGTATCCTTTTATTTATTTTTTTATTGTGATTTTTTTTTTAGTTCTTTTGTTTCCTTCTTTTTTTTTTCCTAGTTTATGACTAGATCTTCTACTTCAAAATTAATTGAATTTGATCCAGAAATTGAAAGAACTTTACACAGATCTAAGAGAAAATTGTTTGCTCAAGTTAAACAACCTGTTGATATAAATCAATTTGAACAAATGGCTAACAATGTGCAGGATAGAACTTTGAGGGAGTTGGCTGCTCCTGATGTTACATACCAACCTTTGTGCATTGAATATCCAAACTTGGATGTTGATTTTGAACTTAAATCTGGTTTAATTCACTTGCTTCCGAAATTTCATGGTCTTGCAGGAGAAGATCCACACAAACATCTAAAAGAGTTTGAAGTGGTTTGCTCCTCCATGAAACCTCAAGGAGTTGCTGAGGAGCACATCAAATTGAGAGCTTTTCCTTTCTCACTTACTGATGTTGCTAAAGATTGGTTGTTTTATCTTCCTGCAGGTTCTGTAACATGTTGGAATGACATGAAGAAGGTATTCTTGGAGAAATACTTCCCTGCTTCAAGAACTGGTGCTATCAGAAAGGAAATTTGCGGAATTAGGCAAATGACTGGAGAGACTCTGTACGAGTACTGGGAGAGATTTTTAAAGTTGTGTGCCAGCTGCCCACACCACCAAATAAGCGATCAACTTTTAATCCAATACTTTTATGAAGGATTATTGCTTATGGAAAGAACCATGATCGATGCAGCAAGTGGTGGTGCATTAATGAACAAAAGCATCCATGAAGCAAGAAGCCTTATCTCTACCATGGCTTCCAACACCCAACAATTTGGGACCAGAATCACGCCAACTCGGGCAGTGAACGAAATTCAAGTGTCACAGGAAGAACAACAAAGGCTGCAGAATAGACTTGATGAGCTAACATCCTTAGTGAGACAAGTGGCAGTAGCTCAGGAACAACCTTCTCAAACACAACAACTACTTTTGCAAGCACCGGAAAAGGTATGTGGTATCTGTAATTGCTCATCTTATCCAACTGATGTTTGCCCTACCATTCAAGCAGGTGAATCTGTTGCTGTAACTGGAGTTTTCCATGGGAGATCACAACAACAACAACGTTATGATCCTTACTCAAATACATATAATCCTGGATGGAGAGATCATCCCAATTTGAGGTGGGGTAACAATACAAGACCACAACCTCAACAACAGTTTCAGCATAATGCAGGTACTAGTAGACCATCTTACCAGCAACCTGTGGAACATCAAATGCATCAACAAAATGTTGCAGCTCAACAGCCTTCACAACCTAACTCTGAACCTTCACTAGAAGATCTTGTGAAGCAAATGGCTGCAACAAATCTGCAATTCCAGCAAAGGACGGAGGCTACCATTCAGAATTTAGAAATTCAAATTGAACAACTTGCCTCTTCACTAAATGAGATGCAATCTAAAGGTTCCGATAAGTTGCCTGCTCAACCAGTGGTGAACCCCAATGTCAATGCAATTTCCCTTCGATCTAGAAGGGTGATGGATGAGTCAAACATACAGAAAGCTGCTAAAAAACCAAGACTTCATTCAAACAATGCACCAGATGATACAAAAGTACAACCATTGGATCACGCAGAAGGAGCAAAGCCATCAGATGATGATGCATCTTTTCGAAATTCTGAGAAAAGTATGCAGCAGAATGTACCACTACCATTTCCTCAAAGAGCTGCAAAATCCAGGAAGGTAGACGAGATGGAGAAGGAGATCTTGGAAACCTTTAGGAAAGTGGAAGTCAATATTCCACTTCTGGAGGCAATCAAGCAAATTCCAAGATATGCTAAGTTTCTCAAAGACTTGTGCACACACAAAAGAAGGCTGAAGGGAGATGAAAAGATTAGTATGGGGCAAAACGTTTCAGCCATCATTCAACAAATGCCCACAAAGTGCAAAGATCCAGGGACGTTTACTATCCCTTGCATAATTGGCAATTGTAAATTTGAAAATGCTTTGTTAGATTTAGGTGCTTCAATTAATGTTATGCCTAGATCTATCTTTAACTCTCTTGCCATTGGACCTTTGCAGAGTACAGGTGTTGTCATCCAACTAGCTAATAGGAGTAATGCATACCCTGCTGGACTTATTGAGGATGTCCTTGTTAAAGTTAATGATTTGATTTTCCCTGCAGATTTCTACATTTTAGATATGGAGGGAGAGTCTAAATCCAATAAGGCTCCGATTATTCTAGGGAGACCATTCCTTAAGACAGCTAGAACAAAGATTGATGTCCATGCAGGAACTCTTTCCATGGAGTTTGGAGATGATATTGTCAGATTTAATATATTTGATGCTATGAAGCATCCCATGGAGGAGCACTCTGTTTTTCATATTGAGTTACTAGATGATCTGGTTGATGATACCTATTCTGAGCTGTTTAATGAAGATTTCCCTTCTTTTGCTGATTTACATGATGTTTACACCTGTAATAATTGTGTAGATTCTATATTATGTCCTGTTTGTGCTGAGATTGATACTTACTTGCAGGAGGATTTTCATGATGCAGGTAGTATACATCATGATGATGGTGTACCTGATGATTCAACAGAGCTAGAAGGTAATGATTTGATTGAATTGGATGTTGTTGAGTTACAGGTTACAGATGCAATTCCATCCACCAGGACACTTCCCTCAATTGAGCAACCACCTACATTGGAGCTCAAACAACTCCCAAAGCATTTGAAATATGTTTATTTAGAGGAAAATGAAAAGTTACCTGTGATTATTTCAACAAGTCTTCAGGCTGAGCAAGAAGAAAGGTTGTTACAAGTCTTAAGGAAGCATAAAAGGGCAATTGGATCGACCTTAGCTGACATTCCTGGTATTAGCCCTTCTATGTGCATGCATAGGATCTTACTTGAAGATGGAGCTAAACCAATAAGGCAGCCACAAAGACGTCTAAATCCTCTAATTTTGGATGTCGTGAAGAAGGAGGTGACCAAGCTTTTACAAGCCGGCATCATTTATCCTATATCTGACAGTCATTGGGTAAGTCCAGTCCAAGTGGTCCCGAAGAAGTCTGGCCTCACAGTAGTGAAGAATGATAAGAATGAGCTTATTCCTACCAGAGTGCAAAACAGTTGGAGAGTTTGTATTGATTATAGGAAACTTAACCAAGCAACTAGAAAGGATCATTTCCCTTTGCCTTTTATTGATCAAATGCTTGAGCGTTTAGCTGGGAAATCTCATTACTGTTTTCTTGATGGCTTTTCAGGTTATTTCCAGATTCACATTGCACCAGAGGACCAGGAAAAGACCACATTCACCTGCCCCTTTGGAACTTTTGCCTATAGGAGGATGCCATTCGGCCTATGCAATGCCCCTGGTACCTTCCAGCGGTGCATGGTCAGTATCTTTGCTGACTTCCTTGAAAAGTGCATGGAGGTGTTCATGGACGATTTCACTGTGTATGGTTCTTCGTTTGAAACCTGTTTAGATAGTTTAGATAAGGTTTTACATAGATGCATTGAAACTAACCTTGTTCTTAATTTTGAGAAATGTCACTTTATGGTTGACCAGGGTATAGTGTTAGGACATGTAATTTCAAAGAAGGGTATAGAAGTGGATCCTGCCAAGATTGATGTAATTTCTAGTTTACCTTACCCATCTTGCATTCGCGAGATTAGATCATTTCTTGGTCATGCAGGTTTCTACAGACGCTTCATCAAAGACTTCAGCAAGATAGCCCTTCCACTTTCTAACTTGCTACAAAAAGATGTTGATTTTAACTTTGATGACAGGTGCAAGGAGGCTTTTGATCAACTCAAGAAATCATTGACCACAACTCCAATTATCAAGCCACCAAATTGGACACTCCCTTTTGAGATCATGTGTGATGCATCCAATTATGCTGTGGGAGTTGTCCTTGCACAAAGAGTTGGAAAATTTCCTCATGTCATATATTATGCTTCTAGAAAATGAACACCTTCAATTTAATTGCTTACTATATGCTTTTCAATCATTGTATGATGATTAACCAATCAAGAGTACAACATACATCAATAACAAATTTCATAACCAAAACATGTTAACCAATCAAGCTTTGATAAAAGAAATATGGAATTGAAGCAAGTGGAGTAGAAAAGCATGGTAGATGTAATTCAATCAGCATGTAAATGAAGATCAAACCTCAAAACCAAGATTAAAATAAGCTTGACTCCTTGAATTGAATAAAAACTTAGCCTTCCATGAAGACTTTACAAAAAGATGAACAAAAGTAAATGAAACTCTTAGTAATTTCTACTACAACTTGGATGCTCTTCTCCTTAACAAGCCCTCCTATTTATAGGAGGGGAAAAGATGCCATTCCAAACATGATCACTCAGCAATGACTAAGCATGTTTTGTAATTCATGCGTATCTTTGTTTGTCCTTACTTGTCTTTTCATCGATTAACACTTAATAAAAAAAAAAAAAGAAAAAAAAGAAGATATGCAAAAGAATGAAGAATCCAAATGATTGAATGATGTACTTAAACTTCAATGTTTGATTTCATATGTATCTATCACACTTGTTACTTGGATTCGTTCTCCAAACCTCTTTTACTCTCTTTGGTTTAACTTGTCATATTTGTTTGTACCTCTACATAATTGTCACTCCATTAGTACCCTAATAAAGACCTCTTAATTTGTGGATGTATGTGTAATTTGCAGTGGATAAGTAGAAGATAAACAAGCTTATGATAGTGCAATTTTCATGGGTCGAATTTGAGAGAAACACAGACCTTTTAAACACTTGAGAGATTGAGAGTACTTCCTGCGAGGTTCTATCAATTTGAATCCACTATTTTCAATTGAAGTTGCCTTTCTATTTTTGAGATGCATAAAGATAAGAATTCATGAATGTTATGATGTCTTGTAATCACCTCTAGCCCATGTTTTCTTTACATTTCATTAATTTCCTTGGAAAGCACCACTTTGAGTCAATAATTCATGCTTGTTTCCAATTTTGCCCGGGACGTGCAAAAGATAAGTGTGGGGGAATTTGATAAATGCAAATTATACACATTAATCATCCCTCAAATTTAACTTTTTAATGCATTTTTTGTGCTTAATTAACAAGTCATAAGCATATTATGCCAATTCAGGTTCATATTGGGCTCAATTACATTTTTTCAGCATTAAACTGTTTTCGTATTTCAAGCATAACTTGAGTTCTAGACATCTAAAAATTATGTTCTTTACATTGTAGGAAAGATAAAAGAGAGCCCTAAAACTTTGAAGAAGAACCCAAAAGCTAAATCGGATGGCTAGTGAGTCGAAATGGGCTTGGAAGACCGAATAGTCAGCATCATATGAAAACCTGACCATCACTCAATGATTGGGCCATAACTTGGGCTAGAAAACTCCTTTTGGGCTCAACCCAGCGGCATTTGAAAGCTAAGATCCAGAGCTTGATTTCATATGAAGACAACTCTCTTGGATTCTGCCAGATTGAGGATGATATGCTCGGTGCAAGTGGGAGACAAGTAGGTGAATGATAGCTAGAGTAGGTGAATAATTCAAAGTAATGGACAAATGCATTAGGTAATTGATCAATAAGTCCATTTGTGGACAAAACATGCTTAGTCATTGCTGAGTGATCATGTTTGGAATGACATCTTTTCCCCTCCTATAAATAGGAGGGCTTGTTAAGGAGAAGAGCATCCAAGTTGTAGTAGAAATTACTAAGAGTTTCATTTACTTTTGTTCATCTTTTTGTAAAGTCTTCATGAAAGGCTAAATTTTTATTCAATTCAAGGAGTCAAGCTTATTTTAATCTTGGTTTTGAGGTTTGATCTTCATTTACATGCTGATTTAATTACATCTACCATGCTTTTCTACTCCACTTGCTTCAATTCCATATTTCTTTTATCAAAGCTTGATTGGTTAACATGTTTTGGTTATGAAATTTGTTATTGATGTATGTTGTACTCTTGATTGGTTAATCATCATACAATGATTGAAAAGCATATAGTAAGCAATTAAATTGAAGGTGTTCATTTAATTATTTACTTCAATTGGGTTCCGTTTATAAAATTGATTTGGATCTAACATAAGATTTTATGGTTATTTGATCTTGTTAATATTAATCAATTGAATTCTGGGAATTATTTCAGTAGTGAATCCGGGATCATTGTAGGGGTTCCACATGATTCTAAGTTGATAGATTTAATCTCTTG
The DNA here is from genome assembly GCA_026901365.1 of Sesbania bispinosa. Lineage (NCBI taxonomy): Eukaryota > Viridiplantae > Streptophyta > Magnoliopsida > Fabales > Fabaceae > Sesbania > Sesbania bispinosa. The sequence goes on along the minus strand of QLOH01000027.1, from coordinate 2,610,193 downwards.
AATGCATGTTATTAATAACCAATGATTTACCATCAAAATAGCCTCTGAATTCCTTGGATTGATATTGTCTTGAATTGATTCAACCTTTGCTTTTAACTTGATCTTTTATTTTCTTCAGTTTATTCAAATCAATCAAACACCCCCCTAAAGAAGGATTAATTTGAGTGGATCTTCAGGGTTCGACCCGGTTTATACCATTCTACTACAAGTAGTTTGCAGATCGGAGAATTATAAGTATAATTTTGTGCAGGTTCGACAACTGTCAGGAATACACCGAGCCAGACCACGATAATGCATTAGTCACCAGGAGGGTGTTGAATGCACAACCAAAGATGGGGGGAGTTGAGGAGCAACGTGAGCACATATTCCAGACAAGGTGCTGCGTAAGTGATAAGGTTTGCAGTCTTTTAATTGATAGTGGTAGTTGTACCAACGTTGCTAGTATTTTGATGGTTGAGAAATTAAAATTACCTACCATAAAACATCCTAATCCTTATAAGGGTAACAAAACAAGTTTTAGTTTCATTTTCCATTGGAAAATATGAAGACAAAGTCTTGTATGATGTTGCACCTATGCATGCTGGACACATTCTACTTGGTCGACCATGGCAATTTGATAGGCAAGTAACTCATGATGGGTATCACAACAGGTATAGTTTTAAATTGAATAATAAAACCTTTGTGATAACCCCTCTTCTACCTTCTGAAGCATATGCAGATCAAATAAGAATTGCTAGGGAGAGCAAGGAGTTGGAAGAACAATTTTCTGTTCAAGAAAAAGAAAGAAAAGAGAAGAAGAGAGAAGTGGGCATGGGTTCGAATCCGACTTCAAGATTGGATGTCTGTTCGACGTTACAACCGAGCCAGGGCAGAAGCAAGGTGAACGCTTTTGCAATAAAAAGGGAAGTTGAAAGTGTATTGTTAGATAAAGGGCAATTATTGATTCTTGTTTTTAAAGACATATACTTCTCTGATGATTCTAACAATTCTTTACCTTCTGAAATTCAAAATTTGTTGAAGGAGTTTGGAGAAGTCTTTCCGGATGAGGTACCTCAAGGATTTCCACCTTCAAGAGGTATAGAACACCAGATTGACTTTATACCCGGTTATGCCCTACCAAATCGACCAGCATACAGAACCAACCCGGATGAGACCAAGGAGATCCAAAAACAAGTCAGTGAGCTAATGGAAAAAGGGTATGTAAGGAAGAGCCTTATTCCATGTGTTGTACCGGTAATATTGGTACCAAAGAAAAATGGTTCTTGGCGTATGTGCACTGATTGCCGAGCCATTAACAAGATTACGGTAAAGTATCGTTATCCAATTCCTAGGTTGGACGACATGCTTGATGAGTTACATGGGACATGTTTGTTCTCTAAAATTGATTTGAAAAGTGGTTACTATCAAATTCGAATGAAAGAGGGTGATGAGTGGAAAACTGCTTTTAAAACAAAGTATGGTTTGTATGAGTGGTTAGTGATGCCCTTCGGCTTAACTAATGCACCCAGTACTTTTATGAGGTTAATGAACCATGTATTACGCTCTTTCATAGGAAAGTTTGTGATAGTTTACTTTGATTACATCTTGGTTTACAGCAAATCTTATAATGCACATGTTGAACACTTACATGCTGTTTTTAAGGTATTAAAGGAAAATAAATTATATGCTAATTTAAAGAAATGTACCTTTTGCCTTGATTCTATTGTATTCTTAGGTTTTGTGATAAGTTCAAAGGGGGTAAGTGTAGATGAGGAAAATGTTAAGGCTATTAGAGAGTGGCTGACCCCAAAGAGTGCTAGTGAAGTGAGAAGTTTTCATGGGTTAGCAAGTTTCTATATGCGGTTTGTGAAAGACTTTAGCACTAGTGCTGCGCCTTTAAATGAACTTGTTAAGAAAAATATTGTGTTTAAATGGTCAGATGCACATGAAAAAGCTTTTAACACTTTAAAAGAAAAATTAACAAATGCACCCTTACTTGTTTTACCTAATTTTGATAAAGCTTTTGAGATTGAATGTGATGCTTCTGGTGTTGGTATAGGGGCTGTTTTAATGCAGGAATCCCAACCGATTGCATACTTTAGTGAAAAGCTTAATGGGGCAGCATTGAATTATCCAACCTATGACAAGGAATTGTAAGCCTTGGTAAGGGCATTGCAAACTTGGCAACATTATTTGTGGCCAAGAGAGTTTGTTATACATTCTGACCATCAAAGTCTAAAGTTTTTAAAATCTCAAGGGAAGCTTCAAAAAAGACATGCAAAGTGGTTGAAATTTATTGAGATGTTTCCATATGTAATAAGGTATAAAAATGGTAAGGACAATATAGTTGTTGATGCTTTGTCAAGGAGGTATGTTTTACTTACTTCTTTACAAGCAAAATTGTTAGGTTTTGAACAAATTAAAGGTCTGTATGAAAGTGATCCTGATTTTAAACAAATTTGGGATTCTTGTTCTAACCGATCTTGTGAGAAATTTTATAGGTATGAAGGATTTTTGTTCAAGAGGAACCAACTGTGTGTACCAGTCAGTTCTTTAAGAGAATTTTTTATTAAGGAGACCCATTGAGGCGGTTTGATGGGAACCTTTGGAGTGCAGAAGACACTGGACATCCTGGCCGAGCACTTTTTCTGGACGAGCATGAAGAAGGACGTCCGAGCTGAGTGTGAAAGGTGCATAACATGTAAGCAAGCTAAGTCAAAATTAAATCCACATGGGTTTTATACACCTTTGACTGTTCCTGAGCAGCCTTGGGCAGATATTTCCATGGACTTTGTGATCGGTTTGCCAAAAACTCAAAGTGGTAAGGATAGTATTTTTGTTGTTGTTGATCGGTTTAGTAAAATGGCACACTTTATAGCGTGTTCAAAGACAAATGATGCAACGCAAATTGCTGACCTATTCTTTAAAGAAGTCTTCCGATTGCATGGTTTACCAAGGACAATTGTGATTGATAGGGACGTTAAATTCCTAAGTCATTTTTTGAGGACTTTAGGGAATAAATTGGGAACAAAGCTTCTATTTTCTACTGTTGCACATCCTCAAACGGATGGACAAACTGAAGCAGTAAATAGAACGCTTTCAACCTTATTATGTTCTATCATTGGCAAGAATCTAAAGCAATGGGAAAATGTTTGCCACATGTTGAGTTTGCATATAACCGGACGGCACACTATACTACTTCTTTTTCACCCTTTGAGGTTGTATATGGTTTTAATCCACTAACTCCTTTGGATATTTTGCCATTACCTACTTCTGAATTTTTCAGCTTAGATGGTAAAAGGAAAGCAGGTTATGTCAGGGAGTTACATGCAAAGGTCCGAGCTAATATTGAAAGGAAAAATGAGCAGTATGCAAAACAAGCCAATAAAGGGAGGAGGAAGGTAATATTTGAACCAGGCGACTGGGTTTGGATTCACATGATGAAAGAGAGGTTTCCAACTCAAAGGAAGAACAAACTTCAACCAAGAGGAGATGGTCCATTACAAGTTCTAGAGAGGATCAATGACAATGCATACAAGATAGATCTTCCAAGTGAATATGGTAATGTTAGTGCAACATTCAATTTAACTGATTTATCCTTATTTGATGTAGGTGATGAATCAGATTCGAGGACGAATCTTTTCAAAGAAGAGGGAATGACACGATCCCATCCGACCTCAACCAAGATGCCTCAGATGCATTGCAAGGGATTGAAGATCCAATGACCGGGGTCAGATCTGAGCGGTTAAAGAGAGCTTTGTAACTCTTGATCACTGAAGTCCAAAGGAAAGTAGACTACCAAGCAGAAGAAGAACCAAAGAAGTGGTTTAACTTAGCTCGGATTGAAGTACAAGAGTGTTATCCGGTCTGACAATCGGTTATGTCTGTTATCCGAATCTTAGGAGAGCCTATTTCGGGAAAGTGTATCTAATCAGATCATAACTGATTTATTTAGGATAAGATATGTTAGGAATCAATATCATGATCTCTTAGGATTATATTTACATATTTTAGGATTATATTTTATCTTATTTAGGATTAAATCTTTTAGGATTATATTTTATCTTATCTAGAATTAAATCTATTTTTATTTAGGATTGTATCTTTTAGATAGTTTATTTTAGGAAATTCCTTTGCTATATATTAGCATTGAGAATCAGTTTGTAGACAGTTATTTTTATCAATAAAATTTGAGTTTTCTCATTGTGAGAGCTTATCCTTTGTTCTTGGATTAAAGAACTACTTGATAACTTAGGTTCTACCAGCAGGTCTTGGTTAGGGTCTAGTTGCTTATATCTGGATAACTTTGGTGCTTCTGGCAGGTCACGGATTGTGTCAAGTTCCTATCTTTGATAGCTTTGGTGCTTCCAGTATGTCTTGGATTGTGTCAAGCTCCTTACAATTATTTATAGTTATTTACCGTTAATTGATCTTCAAGACGTTCCTATTTTTACGCTTCCGATTTTTATCAATTTCACTTCCTCAAAAATCGATTTTCACAATGATATAACAAATGAGTTGATAGATGTTGAAATATTCTTTAAATAATTATTATTCATCAAAATTGCTTTCAACTAACATATTAATATTAATAAATTTAATTATAAAAAAATATCAAACCGTCAAGTATTTGTTTTTGTAATTGATAGGAAATGTATGGTGTAACGGTGAGTATATTTTTAAAGGAGTTGAGGTTGAGTATTTATTTCAATTTTTTTATATAAATATAAATTAAAAATAAACGGAGTATAATATAACGAAGAAGTTACGTTGGAAAACTAAGAGGTAATTAATATCAATCAAAATAGTGAAAACACAAATGAGTAAATAGTACCTCCAGTTGTTTATATAAAAATTATTTACAAAATTTTAGAAATATTTATTAATTTTTTATCTTTATTTTTTATAACTAATGAAATTTTATAACTTTTAAGGTTTACTTAATATGGAAAATTAAATAAAGTTTGATTTTAAATAAGGGTAAATTTAAAAGATAATTTTTTAAAAAGAAATCAATGTATTGAAATAAAGTTTTTTTAATATGTGTGCTTTAATGAAAAGAGTCTTATAAATAGGACTAAACATAGTAATTGATAATATTGTAAATATTATGACAATACATAAAATTAAAACTTGTGGATAAACTATGAGTTTAATTAGGATGTATTGTCAATGTAAAAAAGTTTACATTGTCATCCAGCAATGTGTTGTTATATCATTAATGAGTATAACACCTCATGTGTTATTAAACTTGTTAAATGATGTGACAATATATTATTGGATGACAGTGTAATAGGATTAACAGTTCTATACAGTGTTATTAAACTTGGCTCGGCCCGACCAGTTCAACCGGTCAGACCAGAAACCGGCCATATGACCGGTCCAAGCCTCACATCAGATCGGACATGCATGCATGTCAACCGGAGAAAACCAGTTAGCTCGGCCGGATTTGAGTGATGAAAATCGGTGAACCGATGGGTTTGAAATGAACTGACCGAGTCATTGATTCAGACACATTGAGTGAAGAAGAAGAAGAAGAAGAAGAAGAAGAAGGAGAAGAGTTTGGATGCACTTCTGCAGAAGAACTTCTAGGTGAGAAAAAATAGAATGAATCAAAGAGAACAAATGAATTTAACTTCTCCATGAGTTAAGATTAGTTACTTATGGAGAACTTAAATGGGAGAGCTTTTGGAGAATGTGAGCTACAAAGACTGATTTCAACTCATGGAGAAGTTAAATTCATTTGCCCTCTTTGATTCATTCTATTTTTTCACCTAGAAGTTCTTCTGGAGAAGTTTATCCAAACAGGGCCAAAGAAGAAGAAGAATAAGAATAAGAATAAGAATAAGAATGAAGGTGGTTACGCAAAAGATGAAGAAGAATATAGGCGGCTGCACCATGGTGAAATGTTGTTTATCAAAACAAATAGAAAATTTCAACAATCACAAAGGATGGAGATATTTGCGCCATGATGAGATGCAAAACCATAGCTTGCAAAAAGATGAAGAAGAATATAGGCGGCTGCACCATGGTGAAATGTGGTTTATCAAAACAAATAGAAAATTTCAACAATCACAAAGGATGGAGATATTTGCGCCATGATGAGATGCAAAACCATAGCTTTCAAAGGCCACAAGAGGATGGAGGTTGTTAGCTTACAAGAGGCACTGAGGCACACAAGATGGAGGCGACTGTGGAAATTAGGCTTACTAGGGTTTTCACTTTGCTCATTAGGTTTAAGTTAGAGAATGGGCCAGTGACATGATAAGCCCATTTTTGTTTTTTTTTCAATGGCCTTTAGTTGCTGTTAGTATATGACAAAAAGTTCGACAAAAAATAAGTACATGGCCCAAAGCAAATTGTTGTTAGTGTTTTATTTATCAAGTTAAAGTTACAATATTTGCTATTATAAATTTATAATGTGTCCCCTGGTGTTGCCATGTTTCTTTAATATGTTTGTCATATTTGGTTTATTATAATTTGGTATTTATAATTATTAAAAATTTTAAAAAGAGAGATTAAGAAAGTATAAACCATATTATTTAAAATAATTATATAAATTTTAGATTCGAATATTATATTATATATATTCGGTTTAACTGGTTCAACCAGTGACTCACCGGTTGAACCAATGACCCATTAACCCAATACTACGGCTGAGTCGATGACTTAGCCAAGTTTAATAACATTGGTTCAATACGCAATAAAGTATGATAGGGAATTGGAGACATGGTTAATAACGCCACTGTTTAGAATCCAAAAAATGTTACCAGAGGTGCCACCTGATGTTGTGGTCTTTTGATGAGTGGAAAGGACATTACCTTAGCCTTGTGAAAGTTGCATTATGGTGTGGACTTTCCCATTTTCCTTGGACTTTCTAAGCAAATCCATTAATTAATTGTATTATTCAGAAGTAAGGTTGAGAAAAGATTCAGATTGGCCATTTTCCGATGCCTTTTGTGTTTGTGTTTTCAATTATCTCAGTTTAAATCATGGAGTTTCGGTTATGCATGGGCTTGGTTCTTGTTCTTGAATTTTAAATTAGGTGGGAAACCATGATTGAAACAACAAGTTTCAATGGTGTGCTTATCCTTACCACAAACTTTTGTGACACTTTTTTGTTACCACAAGGGTTGGATCTTCCTTTACCTCTCCATGCAATTGTTCATTTTCGTTCCCCAAATAAAGGCATTGGTGTTGTTATGTTAGTAATAATTCCTGAATCTTGCAGAACAGGTCCTGAAATCTACTTCTTCTGTTGTGAGATCTTAGAGAAATGTTCTTTCCCGGTCGGTTGTAATCTCCAAGAAAATGTCACCTAAATAGCCTTCAGTAATGGTTGAATAAAATGTTCCGAGTAACAAGTGGGACTCTCCCAAGCCCAAGCCCCTTTTTTTACCGCCCTTATCAAATTCCTTACCGGTAACACCTCTCTCTCTCTCTCTCTTATGAATTTGTTTTAGCCTACTCATTTGGAAGGGTGCACACATACTTGAGAATATCATTAAAAGAGCGGTTGCACCCATTAACAAAGCTTCGGGTGGAAACAGTTCCTGAAAAGTTATTGTTGAAGGATTTGCAGGAGGCACCGGAAGGTAGAAGAGGGTGGGGGAAGGGGATAAGTTACAGGGGGTGGGGAAGAAGAAGGAGGGAGAAATGGAGGGGGAGATTGTGGCAGTGTATATATAATTTTCTGGCGGTCTGAAACCGCCAGAAATATAAGGATTGACATTTAGGAAAGAGAAAATGTGACACATCAGCATCTGGCACACGCATTTGAAGGGAGAGACTAATTGCAAAAAAAAAAAATTGGAAGGACGCTTTAACAAAAAAAATTTTATAGGGACTAAAAGCAAAACTCACTAATTTTATAGGGATCAAAAACATATTTTACTCTAGAAATAATATCATTTTTGTGAATATGTCATGTGTGAATATTATCCGATAAATATATAACCGGTGTGACCATGTGAAATTATCCATTTTGTAAATTAATTTTGTGAATATTGTGTTACCCCTCGTTCAAATAATAATCTCACGCAATGATCTTCGATGATAGACGTGTCGCTTACGAGGCATTCATTTGTTAAATGAATCGTAAGGGTAAATGTATCGCTCAGTCTGCTTTCTTTTACCCTACGCGTTGTAATAAAATAAAATAGTTGAAAAAAAGATTTTTTTTATGATTATTGAAGTATCGCTTACGAGGTCTTCATTTGTTAAAACTATCGCAAGGGTGAACATATTGCTCAGTCTGCTTTCTTTTACCTCACGCGGTGTAAATTCTCTTTTCTAGGAAATAAGATCAATTGTCAACTCCAAATAAATGATTAATTCAATTCTTGTAAATAATCCATGTTAAGATTTCTTGTAAATAATCCTTTGATTGATCCTTGTAAATAATTTGGCACTTTAATTTTCTTTTTTAAATAATTGATTTTTGGGGTAAATAAGTATTTAAAACTCATCAATAATTTGCACAATTAAAACTAAAGTAACCGCTTTTTCTAAGTGGATGTATCAGGGGTGCTGTGGGGTTCAGTCTCCGCCCTTTACTGTGCATAATCGACTTCCGAATTCAATTTGGTTTACGCAGACCATATTTCTCAGGTTTTATATAATTTTTCCTTAATAAAATTAGTGACGATTCCCTGTTTTCTGTATTTCAAAAGGAAAGGAAATAATTTTTCCCAAGGGACGGGTTGCTACATTCGGGATACTAGAACTAGTGGGAAAAGATGATGATGCCTCCTTATTCAATATAAACGATTAGGTTAAAGAGATTCAGGGATTCACACACATCAAAAGCATTTATGTAAGGAAGAATAAGTGAAAAAAATTATACTTTTCTAATATTTATCAAGGTGTGTTGAGGAAATCTGTGTAGGTAATTCAATTATTAAATAACATTACATGATTGTATTTAATGTTTAACACATGTATGGCCTTCCATTCATAAAAAATGAAAAGCATTATAAAAAATATTTGTTTCATGTTTGATTTTATAAAATGGTCGTGGAATAAAAGTTTATAAAAGTATTTCACTTTTCCATAAATTGAAATTAGTTACTTATGGAGAAGTTAAATAAGAGAGTTTTTGGAGTAGGTGAGCTACAAAGACTAATTTCAACTTATACAGAAGTTAAATGCATTTGACCTCTTTGATTCATTCTATTTTTTTTTTCACATAGAAGTACTTCTACAGAAATTTCATCCAAACTAACCCTTTATCTCATGCACCACAATATTTGAAAGTTACATATATACAACTCCTTTATTCCTTTCCTCAATGTAGCCTGTATCCTTAAGGTCATTCTCCCCGTCAACTGACCTCATTCATCTTTCCCTTCTCTCCATCAAATTTATCTGTGTTTTTTTATTGATCAACAAATTAAACAACAAACATAACAAAAAAAATATATTGTAACTCAATGTTGTTCTATTTGTGTTGTCAATGAAAGTTTGTCACATGCCCTTTATCTACAAAAATGTTACTTTGAGAGACCAAATTGTTTAAACATGTATTTATAGATATCAAAGTAATATAAGTTGCCATTTTTAGGAGCTAAATCTATCCTTATATATATAAAATAAATTCAAGCCTTTATTATTTAGAGTGAGATAATCTTTGTATGTATTATCTTAGTTGTATAACCATATAACATTTTTTTTTATACATGTTTTGAACTTTCATATGCATTAAATCAAATCAATATTTTTTATTAATCATCTATTCACACGAAACTTTTACTTTTCTTAATTATTTTAATCATGAATTTTTTCAATTGATATTAGGTACAAAGAAATATTTACAAATCACTAATTAAACAATTTTCTTTTAATTAAATTAACTTTTAATAGCTTTTAAAATAAAAAATTAAACCTATGAGTTTTTTATATTTTAACTTTTTTAATATAAAAATATTCATATATTGTACATGAATAGTAATAAATTTTTAAATGAAAAAGAAAGAAAGAAATTTTAAATCAATTTTCCCATGACAATCTTGTGTCAGGGTGGAAGTAGGCTGAGCCAAACCAGGCTTTGCAGGGCCCAAGTCTGACCTGCATTATATTTTCGTGGCCCAATCTTGGCCTGTTACTTGTCATAGGTCATTTTTTAGGCCTAGTTTGGCCTGTTTCAAAGTCTGATTTGACCTGTTAACTCGTTTAAAAGTCTATTTCATATTATAACCTTTAAATTGGTCAATAAATCTATATCTAGATAGGTCATCACATTTATAAACTAATTTACAAACTAATAGGCTAACTTTTTTATAATGTAAATATGTTACTAACATATACCTTTAAATAGGTCAATAAACCTATATCTAAATAGGCCAACAGAATAAATTAAAAAATTATATATCATTATACAATTTTATTATATATAATATATTTATATGTTTATTAAAAATAATATTATTTATAAATAAGCTAATTTTTTGAGTCTAATAGGCTTTTTAAAAAGTCTAAGCCTAGCCTATTTAATTAAAAAGGCTTTTTCATAGGCTTAGGCTTAACCTTTTTATTAAACGAGTCAAACCAAATTAAGGCTTAAATAAACTGGGTGATAGGCCCCCACGAACGGTCTGACCTATTTCCACCCACACATATTGATGGTAATGCTAATTGTTATCTTACCACTACATAACACAAACGCTGCTTCTTGAGATCGGATGAAAATTTGCTGTCTCTGAATCCTATCCCCTACCATGTCCCTCTAATCACAACTTGACAGCTTAAATAAAAATTACACGCCAGCTTTTCATTTGCTCTGACGTCGTGAACACAGGCACGTAGGCAGCGTCTGCCTTCACCCTTAGTTACTTCTCTGTATGTTGTCTCCCCCTCCAATTTGGTTTGTCACTGTATTTACACAATACCAATACATGTATAAGAATTCGAGAGTGCATCCAACAATGGTTGTTCTGGGAGTGGATGACAGTCTCGACAAGCATGTTGGTTTGTAAAAAATTTAAGCTGCAGATTTTATGGGAAATAAAAATCAACTTTTCTTTTAACTTTTATTATATAATTAACAAGGTGAAGGTTAAGGTACATAAGTTGTTTTAGAGTTGGTTCCAATGTTAAGGATGATGAATCAGTCCCTTTGCATAAGACAATTTTGAAAATGCTTGAAGTCTTGCTATCGTGACGGGGAGCGACCACAGAGCAAGCCAAACTAATAAGGGAGAGGCCATAGCAAGTAGAAACAGTGAGAGGTGAGAATGACAAGTTTCGCGAGTAAAACTTTATAACGATAGAGGAGAGAGTGACTGAAAAACAACAACGAAGAAAGGGAGGTGTTTGAATACTTTGAATGCACAAACTAATTTCATCTGTCGTGAAAGATTCAGACCAAATTTTCATCCATGAACGAGAGATAAATGTGTAAGATATTGGAACCAAATATTTGCATAAGACAATTTTTTTTTTAAAAAAAAAAATGGTAACGGTCGTTGGATAAAACAAATAATTGACGTGGATATTATAACAGGTGTCATGTTGTTATAGGAGGGACAGGGTCGGCGACATGGTTTTGCTGACAGGAGATTTGAATCCCTTGAGATCACCTACCCAAGGGATTAGGGTATATGTGTCTCCAACTCCAACTCCAACTCCAAAGCTATCCATCCTCTGCAACTGCAAAACAAATAATTAAATATTAAATCATTTAAGAATAACAAAAGTTTTTGAGTAGCTGTCCGCGTGTTCGACTTAAAGTAAACAATACAAAATAAACTAATTTATTTATCACATATACCTTTTTTATTTCAAATTATTTATTATTTAAAAAAATTTAAATTTATTTTAAATTATTTATCTTTTTTAAAAAATTAAGAAGACATTATTTACTTTTTAATTTTGAAAAAATATAACTAAATATAATCTTTTATAAATTAAAAAAATTAATGATTTTCTTAATCATTATTATTTTAATCACACATATAATGTACGAGATAACTTTTTTATTTTACCAATAATCGAAGATAATAAAAAAAATTAATCAATATATTTTAAAAATTACAATACAAACTCTAAAAAATAAGAAAATATTTAAGCCACATTGATAGCATCTAAAAATAAGAAAATATCTAAGCTACGTTGATAGCATTAGATAAAGTGGATTTCAAACATTTTATAACAATATAAGTAACTTTTTTAAATTTTTATAACTTTTAAAATAAAATTAAAAGTGATGTGGGTTAATGTAGGTGCCTCGAGACCCAAATTTAATATATACATTGATAGAAACCCGACCAAATGGCTGCTATGGTTTTCTCTGGCCAAAGAGAAGAGAACCCGGCACCACCAAAACCTCCTGATGATGGCGGTGGCAATATACCTGAACAACGTATATCGTTTAGAGATAAAGTGCTCGGGAACAAGAAGGCACCATCTCCTAGTGCAAAGAGAGATCTAATTAAAGAAAAACTCTTTCGAGTTGAATACCAAAGCGGAAATCGGCTTATGCCCAGATGTTTTACGGATGATAGTATCATACATGAATTGAGTAAACCATGGGAAGATGCATTGATAGTGAAGCTCTTGGGGAAGAATGTTGGCTATAAAGTCATGTGTGATCGACTTTCTACACTCTGGAAGCCATTGGGGGGATAGAACTAATGGATGTTGGCAATGGTTTTTTCATGATCAAGTTTCATCTGGGCATGGTGATGTTTCAACATGTATTGCTAAGGTCATGGAGGAATCAATATATTTCAACAAAAATTGTTTTGGCAATATTTTTAAAGAAAAAAAGAAGGTGGAAGCCAGACTGAGAGGGGTGCAACGCAGCTGGGAAATGAATGATTGTCTCAACCTTTTAGCCCTTGAGAAAAAGCTACCGAGAGAGTATGGGCTTATTCTTCACAGAGAGGAACTTTTTTGGTATCAAAAATTCCGTGAGAATTGGGTTCCTTTTAGTGATCAGAATACTAAAATTTTCCACACCCAAACTGTTATTAGAAGGAAACGAAATCGTATTCATGGCTTACAATTAGACAATGGGCTTTGGTGTACTGATGAGCATATCCTCAAGCAAGAGACTGTGAGATATTATCAACATCTTTTTGGAACCCTTCTCAGGACCATCCTTGTAGTTTACCTCCACATCCTGGCCCATTGTTATCTGTAGCCGGCTACGAAGAGCTCTTGAGTAGTGTTAGCAAAGAGGAAGTGAATAAGGCTTTCCAAAGTATGGGTTCCTATAAAGCCCCTAGACCTCACGGTTTCCAACCATTTTTTATAAAAAAAAAATACTGGAATATTGTTGGAGATGATATTTTTGGGCTTGTTAGAGGTGCTTTCCAGGTTGGAAAATTTAATGAAGCCTTGGTGGAAACTTTGTTGGTGCTTATACCAAAAATTGATAATCCTTTGTCTCTTAAAGATTATCGGCCTATTAGTTTGTGTAATGTGATCTACAAGCTTATAACCAAGGTCTTGTGCAAAGATTAAGACCTTATCTTAGTGAACTCATTGGTCCTCTCCAAAGTAGCTTTATCCCAGGTAGGAGGAGTTCTTCTTATAACTATATTCTTGCTCAAGAAATAGTTCATTTTATGCACCAATCTAAAGCTAAGTCTGGTGTGGTAGCCTTCAAGGTGGATTTGGAAAAAGCCTATGACAGGCTTCGCTGGGATTTCTTACGAGATACCCTTATTTTCTTTGGGATCCCTCTTAGGATTATTGATCTGATTATGTGGCGTGTCACTTCCTCTAGACTCTTTATTCTCTGGAATGACTCTAAATTGGATAGTTTTTCCCCTTCTAGAGGTCTACGTCAAGGTGACCCTATGTCTCCCTATCTTTTTGTTCTATGTATGGAGAGGCTCTATTTGTTAATTCAACAAAAAGCGGATGATGGCTCTTGGCTTCCCATACACCTTTCAAGAGGTGGGCCATGTATTACACACTTACTTTTTGCTGATGATGTGTTGCTGTTTTGTAAATCCAAGAGTAACCAAGTTAAATTGGTAGTGGATACTCTTACTGACTTTTGTAATGCCTCTGGTCTGAAAATTAATTTCTCGAAGTCTAAGATGATGTGTTCAAGGCAAATTCCTAATACAACAAAGCAACATCTAGCATCTGTTTCAACTATTCGCCCAGTCTCTAATTTGGGTAAATACTTGGGTATCCCTCTCATCAATGGCAGGGTGCAAAAGAGTACCTTCAACCCCATCATTGAAAAGATTAACACTAAACTTGTAGGATGGAAGAGCTCTTTGCTCAATAGAGCAGGGACAGCTTGTTTGGCTAAATTAGTCATTTCTTCAATTCCAGTTTATACGATGCAATGTCTTTGGTACCCATCTTCTGTTTGTAAAGAAATTTACAAAAGGGTTCGTGTAACGCCCTAATTCCTAAGTTCAAGACTTAGTCCGTTGGAAACCAAATCCTAAATTTAGGAAACCAAAACGTGTCATTTCGAATATCATACATCACAATTTGATAAATAACCAACGATAACTTATACAATTTGTGAATAACTCAAACTTTATATACATAATTACAATCTGTAAAGACGTATATACAACTGGCCCAGAAGTTACAAACTAAACATCTCTAATATGAGACCAATATGTACATAAGCATTCTATACAATCCAAAAGACAATAACATCAAAATATAGAAGACTCCTACTCTAATCTCGCAGATCCCTGCCAGGAGGTACCTGCACACCTAGATTGTGTCCACAAAACGCGTGGTGAGACTAATGTCTCAGTGAAATATAACTATGCATATGCAGTGTAGGGAGAATCACTTACTAACTAATATGCAAACATAATCATGATCATAACTAAAATCAAGTAAATGCAACTCACTGCTGTGCCCAACAGGCATGATCTTATCACTTAAACTGGAGTTAGAACTGAGCTCAGACTACGGGAAACGTCTTTCCCGGGGACGTATCCCACTCATTACTGGACCGAAGTTAAGTTTTCACATAATTATTCAATTTTTCTTAACTCACAGCACGAAGGCCGACTTATTTAACTCACGGTCGAAACCGACATACATGAATCAATGACTAATAACTAAGAATTTAAGCATTTCGACAGTTTCGCAAGTTTTGTAAATTTCGCTATCCTAAGGTTTTCAATGCAAAACCTAACAACAATTACTCAATCTCATGCAAACATTACTAATCCATCCAAAATAACCATACAGAAAGGGATTTAAAGAGTAGGGTTAATACTTAGAGAAATTCAACAACAAGGTAAACATGTGTGTGAGCTATACTCACCAAATTTTGAAACTCAAGAGAAGAATAATGAGTAGAGATGGTCCACTTGGTGATTCTTTGCTTCAAATCCCTTCTCAAACCTCAATCCACGTTTTCTCTCTCTAGGATTCTTTCTCTAGGTCGAAGAAGAAGAAGAAAATAAAACATGCATTTGATTTTTAAGCACCAGATTTTATATATATAAGTGACGGTAATCGATTACAGACCCACTGTAATCGATTACCAGCAGTGAAAATGACACTAGAAAACCCCTTCTGGTGATCTGGTAATCGATTACAACACCTGATAATCGATTACCAAAAACTCAGCTCGCGGGTAATCGATTACAATCCCCTGGTAATCGGTTTCCAAAAACTCAGCTCTCTGGTAATCGATTACAATCCCCTGGTAATCGATTACCAAAAACTCAACTCTCTGGTAATTGATTACAATCCCCTGGTAATCGGTTACCAAAAACTCAGCTCTCTGGTAATCGATTACAATCCCCTGGTAATCGGTTACCAAAAACTCAGCTCTCTGGTAATCGATTACAGACCCACTGTAATCGATTACCAGCAACCCAAACCCCTACATTCACTTAAGCGAAATCCTGAAACTTGGTTTTCAAACTTAGTTTTATTTCTAAAATTCTAAAACTTTCTTGTCTTAATTACTAATACCTAAACCCTTATTTTCACCTAATGAGTTATTAAAAACTCTAATTTGTGGGATGTTACATTCTACCCCCCTAAAAAGAAATTTTGTCCTCAAAATTTGCCACACAAGTCCTCTATGCATTTCTTTATTCTAGTCTAACATTTAAAGTGAGCATGACATCAAAGGAAAATATATAAGGAACAGACACATATGCATCCAATCATCTCAACAAAATAATCAGAGACATAGAATGGAAGGAAAATGACTACAACTAGACTCAACCTCCCTTCTAAGGAACTAGATTAAGTGAGAAAATTCAACCTTAATCTCTACCTTCAATCTTTCTTAACTCTGGGCACCAACGTGCTATGTGACCCAACTTTTGGTAATTAAAACAACTCTTCCGGTTTAGTGATTATGGGCAATCCCGCATAATGTGTCCGGGCTGGTTACACTTGAAGCATACTCCGAGTCCCCACGGGCATTCTCCCCCGTGGTTTCTCCCACACTTGGTACACAAGTGCACTTCCCATTGCTTTTGGGTTGCATTGTCGTCCAAAAAATCATTGTCTTGCTCCTCTGACTCTGAGTCAGTGTCTTGGTTAGACTCCTCCAGTTTTCTCTTCCCCTTATCATCTGACTGCGGGGGTGGGGCAGCATTCTCCTGGTTCTTCTCAGCAATGTAGCATTTGTTGATTAAGGTGGGAAAGTCCTTGATCTCACGTGTTCCGATTCGATCCAACAATTCCGGTCGTAGTCCTCCTTCAAACTGTGTGCATCTCCATTCTTCGTCGGTGACCGCTTGCAGGTACCTGGAGTACATGGCTAGCTCCTCGAACTTGGCCACATACTGGCCCACCGTCAGACTCCCTTGCTTTAGTTGAAGAAACTCAGCTTCCTTCTGTCTTCGAACGGTTACCGGAAAGTACTTCTCCAAAAATAAAGTCTGGAAGACACCCTAGGTGATTGGGGCTTCTGCCACTGCAGCCCGAACACTAGCAGTCTTCCACCAATCCTCAGCCTCACTCCTTAACATATAGACTGCAAACCCAACCTTGGAGTGATCATCACACTTCATCACATCAAAGATTCGATTGAGATCACGGAGCCAAGAAGCCGCCACGTCCGAATCATAAGCCCCGTTGAATTGAGGAGGATTATGCTTCCCGAATTCCGCTAGCCCTTGAACAAAAGGATTTACCGTAGGGAGGGGTGGCGTTCCCGTTGCCCTTCGAGCCAACTCCTGAAGTAGTGTGGCATTGGCAGCCGCCTGCTCCCGAGCCGCCTCCGCTTGAACTCGATTGGAAGTCATCTATTCCTCCATCGTCTGAGTAAATGCCTGCAGAGCTACTGCTACTGGATCCATAGGTGGATCTCGGGACGAAGAGGAAGGAGAATTAACCCCAGTACGACCCCTCCTGCCACTTGCCATAATTCTTTACACATCATTAAGTAAACATCGAGGTGATCAGTCTCTCAATTTACATAATAATGCACACAGTATGATAACAAGTCACAAGAATACTCTAATGCCACAGTCCAATTGGATTGAACTACTCTGATACCAAAATGTAACGCCCTAATTCCTAAGTTCAAGACTTAGTCCGTTGGAAACCAAATCCTAAATTTAGGAAACCAAAACGCGTCATTTCGAATATCATACATCACAATTTGATAAATAACCAACGATAACTTATACAATTTGTGAATAACTCAAACTTTATATACATAATTACAATCTATAAAGACGTATATACAACTGACCCGGAGGTTACAAACTAAACATCTCTAATATAAGACCAATATGTACATAAGCATTCTATACAATCCAAAAGAAAATAACATCAAAATATAGAAGACTCCTGCTCTAATCTCGCTGATCCCTGCCAGGAGGTACCTGCACACCTAGATTGTGTCCACAAAACGCGTGGTGAGACTAATGTCTCAGTGAAATATAACTATGCATATGCAGTGTAGGGAGAATCACTTACTAACTAATATGCAAACATAATCATGATCATAACTAAAATCAAGTAAATGCAACTCACTGCTGTGCCTAGCAGGCATGATCTTATCACTTAAACTGGAGTTAGAACTGAGCTCAGACTACGGGAAACGTCTTTCCCGGGGACGTATCCCACCCATTACTGGACCGAAGTCAAGTTTTCACATAATTATTCAATTTTTCTTAACTCACAGCACGAAGATCGGCTTATTTAACTCACGGTCGAAACCGGCATACATGAATCAATGACTAATAACTGAGAATTTAAGCATTTCGACAGTTTCGTAGGTTTCGCAAGTTTCATAAATTTCACTATCCTAAGGTTTTCAATGCAAAACCTAACAACAATTTCTCAATCTCATGCAAACATCACTAATCCATCCAAAATAACCACACAAAAAGGGATTTAAAGAGTTGGGTTCATACTTAGAGAAATTCAACAACAAGGTGAACATGTGTGTGAGATATGCTCACCAAATTTTGAAACTCAAGAGAAGAATAATGAGTAGAGATGGTCCACTTGGTGATTCTTTGCTTCAAATCCCTTCTCAAACCTCAATCCACGTTTTCTCTCTCTAGGATTCTTTCTCTAGGTCGAAGAAGAAGAAAATAAAACATGCATCTGATTTTTAAGCACCAGATTTTATATATATAAATGACGGTAATCGATTACAGACCCACTGTAATCGATTACTAGCAGCGAAAATGACATTAGAAAACCCCTTCTGGTGATCTGGTAATCGATTACAACACCTGGTAATCGATTACCAAAATCTCAGCTCGCGGGTAATCGATTACAATCCCCTGGTAATCGGTTACCAAAAACTCAGCTCTCTGGTAATCGATTACAATCCCTTGGTAATCGGTTACCAAAAACCAAACCCCCTACATTCACTTAAGCGAAATCCTGAAACTTGGTTTTCAAACTTAGTTTTATTTCTAAAATTCTAAAACTTTCTTGTCTTAATTATTAATACCTAAACCCTTATTTTTCACCTAATGAATTATTAAAAACTCTAATTTGTGGGATGTTACAGTTCGTTCTTTCATTTGGTCTAAGCCCAATGACCAACATGGTATGCATATAGTGGGTTGGCAGAAGATTTCGCGTCCCAAGAAAGAAGGTGGGTTGGGTATTCGTCAATCCCGCTTAACTGATATTTCCTTGTTGGGGAAGCTAGTTTGGAACTTAATTGAAAATAGAGAAAGCCTTTGGGTGAAGGCTTTGACTCACAAATACCTAAAGCTAGGCTCAGTTCTGAGTGCCAAGAAATCACCGTCGTCATCTGTTACTTGGAGGAGTATCATTAATGCCACAATTGTTTTGAGGGAGGGTTTCTCTTTTCAATTCGGGAGCGACACCACTTCAGTATGGTACGATGATTGGATTGGGATGGGGAAATTTGTAATATTCTCCCTTTTATCCACATATCAGATACCAATCTTTTGGTTAGAGACCTCTGGCAGAACGGTTCATGGGATCTGAGCTAGGGATGTCAACGGGGCGGGGCGGGTGCGGGTAGTACCTACCCGTATAGGTACCCGCTAAAATTAACGGGTACCCATGCGGGTAATGGGTATCCGCGGGTATTCATGGGTACCCATTAATGTTTAAGAATTTAAATTTTATTAAAAAAAATAGAGGAGGTGTTATATAATAAATTATAATATCATACTATATATATAAACAATCATTATATAATACCATTACATGTTAATATATTAAAAATATTATAAAAAATTAATATAAAATAAATTATATCTCATCATAAAATAATAAAAAATCTTAATATTCAAATATATTTAATAGAAAAATATGTTTTAATGAGTATGCAGATACCCGTGGGGCGGGTAATATAATATCCGTCCCCACCCATTTAATAAATATGCGGGTATATCCGCGGGTATCCGCGGGTGCGGGTTTTTTTGACATCCCTAATCTGAGCATCTTGGCCACTCAACTGCCCGTGGAGTTGGCCACCAAAATCACCCAGATTCGGTGCCCTGCCTCTATTTCTACAGGTTTGGATACTTGGGTCTGGATGGGAAGTTTTAATGGTATATATTCCACTAGAAGAGGTTATATGTGGCTGCATACTCACCTTTCTGGGGAAGCTGTTCAACGGCCTTGGAGATGGATTTGGACTGAAAGCTCCTGAAAAAGTTCGATTTACTGTCTGGACAACCTTTCATAATTCTCTCCCCACCAGAGATATTCTCCATCACAAGGGTATCCCTTTAGACCCTCTATGCCCTCACTGTCATACTGATATTGAAAAATTTCTCACTGCCTGAGAGACTGCTCAAATGTTCAAGCAATTTGGAGGCGGCTTGGATTTCCTGTTGTTAGTCCTTCTTTCTCCATTGTTTTTCTTCTTGGATTACCAAGTTCTGCATGAGAGCCTTAGAAACTCTCTTCTTGTCGACCATTTGGTGGCTATGGAAGAGGAGAAACAACTCAATTTTCTCAACAGATTCCTGGTCTATGGAGTTTCTCATTAGAAATATATACATCTCTCTGGATGATTTTGATCGTGGCGCGCTGTTGGATGTGGCCACTGCTGTTAGAGGACCGGATTTGTGGTGGTCTCCACCTCCTTTTGGGTATACCAAATTAAATGTAGATGGTAGTTTCCACCACTCTACTGGTTCTATGGCAATTGGGGGTGTCCTTTGTGCTTCAAATGGTTCTAGGATTTGGGGCTTCTCTGCAAAGTGTGGTGTTGGTAGCATCTTGGAACCTGAACTTCTAGCTTTAAAAATAAGGTTGTAGTACGCGTGGGATAGAGAGGTTAGAAGACCTCTCTGTGAATCATATTCTTTGGAGGTGATACAACTCCTTAATCTCAACAACAACTCTTTAATTAGCCCTTACAGTCTTATTGTTAATGAGATTAGAATTCTCCTTGCCAAGCCTTGGGAAGTGCGCATCTCTCACATCTTTAGAGAAGCCAACCTGCTGGCCGACCACTTGGCCTGCTTACTGCATCATAGTGATGATAGTGTCATACTTTGGGACTTTCTACCTCAAAGTGTTTTGGATTTTTTAGTTGTTGATCGTTCTGTCTACCTTGCTTTCTGCTTTTTTTTCTCCCTTGTAACAAAAAAAGATAAAGTGGATTTCAAAAATTTATAATAATATAAGTAACTTTTTAAATTTTTATAACTTTTAGAATAAAATTAAAAGTGACGTGGGTTAATGTAGTGCTTTAAGACCCAAATTTAATATATAGGAATAGATTATATAAAATTTAAAAAAAATGTTTTGAATTGACAAAAGTATTACTAGTAAAAAAATAAAACAATGAAAAAGAAAAAGGAGCTTTAGTGCATAGTTGCAATTCTACCTTGTATTATGAGGCAAATAAAAAGAATGAATCCTATGACGTAATATTTCACATAAAAAATATTTACGTAGAAATAAATGTAAATTTTATATTATATAAAAATCTTACTTCATTCCCGTTAATAAATGATTATTTTTTTAATTGAAGACCCGAACAAAATTAAAAGTGAAGAATTCGACCAAATCAACAAGAAAATATTTAATTTCCATCTATTTAGTATTTACTATAAAATCATTTTAAATTATTAACTTTATGTTTTTTGGACCAAACTATTATTATTATCGATTTTTTTAACCGTGCAAAGGATAATAAAATAAAAGTGAAATTTTTTTATTGGAAATTACAACCATCACAACTACTAATGTATTGGTAATGTTACTAGTTGTAATTTCCTATAAAAGTTTTTTACTTTTATTTTATTATTCGGTATAATATTGCATATGTTAAAAAACCTATTATTAACTTTATGTGAAAAATAGAATGGAAAAATCGAGCAAAACAAAACGGGGCAGGACTAGACCCCTCCCTTGATCCTTAACCACTCAAAAAGGATGGCCCATGGCCCCGTATGGTCATTACTCCAAAGCGGAAATGTTTATTAGTACAAAAACTTAAAGTTTAAAACTTAAATTCCTTTATAATATTATTTAATATTTAGTAATCTTTTATGTATTACATGAGTATTTTTATAAAATATAAATAAATAAAAACTTATTTTAGTCCTAATACAAAATAAAATTAAAAGATGAAGAATATAAATATGTAAATTTTTCAATTTTTTTTATATTTCACGGGGCTAACAAAAGCCCGTAAAATTTCCAATTATAAAAACATTAAAAATTATTATAATTAATAGAAAATATTTTTAAATAATAATTTAATTTATTAATATCTTATAATCTTTAATTTTGATTAAAGTAGGAAAGTATATTTGTCGTTAAATAATTGACTAAAGAGAAAATTAGGATTACTTTAATCTGATTTCATAGTAAAAACAATATTAATAACTTAAATATGATCCACTTTAATTATAATGAAAATATATGGTAACATTATTTCATTTTAAAAATAAAAGTAAAAATTTAATGAATTTAATTGATATACACTGTTAGTGTAAAAAAATTTTATACAGACACCACATCATTTGCTGAATTTAATAACACATGAGGTGTCATATTTATTAAATAATGTGACGACACACCATTGAATATATGTGTAAAACTTCTTTACACTGATAACTCAACTTTAATATGTAAAGATAGATGCTATTTTTTCTTGATTTTGTTTTTGAAAACATGTTATTTTTTTTTGTTGAAAGCGATGAAATAGTAAAATGAAGATTTTATTTATTTTATCACATTCCAAACATAATATAAAACTTTCAATTGAAAAAAATAAATGTAGAATGAAAGAAAAGAGAATTGCCATTGGTCCATTGTAACACAATCCCTCCCTACCTCCGCCGGGTTGGAGGCCCCACGTGACTCGATCCTCGGAACCGCCTCTTTGTCTCTATCAGTCTATCTATATCTTACCACATTCATTACCTACTTTTATTATTATTTCACGCTTTTCTTTTTCATTTTAATCACATTCATTTAATCATACTAATTAGAAAAAATAATTTAGGAAAAGAAGAAGATTGCAGACACACTCTTCTTCTTTTCCTCTACCTTCTTTTTTCCCTCTAACCACACTATTCGATCAAGTCAAAACACACCGCCAAAATCATCAAAATTCAAAACTCTCTTCCACAACAACCCATTTTTTGTTTTTCTCTTTCCCTGCTTTCTCAAGGGGAAATTTTGGAGAAATCCCAATTCCCCCCCCCCCCCCCCCCCCCCCCCCCCCCCCCCCCCCCCCAAATTTTGGAGGTTTTAGGGTGGCGCCAGAATCTAAAACAACAACAACATTTTGCGACGTTTGTTTGTTATAATAATAAATAGGTGTCTGTCTGTTTCTGATTTTTATTGTTGTTACCGTAATCCTCCATCCCTTCCTATCACACGGTTATCCATTACCCTCTCCAACATTGCCCATACCTGAATCAAAACCCTACCTTTGCCAAAACGCAACGCCAAAAATACGTTTTTTTAAAGGCATTGATTGTTGATCATCGACCACCAAAATTGAACCCTTACAATCCGTTTTCTTCATAGGGGCAAGGCAACAATTCAGTACTTCTCATTTGTTGTTTTGCACTGATCAGTGGAATAACAATCCCTTGAGAAAAATTCAATTTTGAGTGGTGGGTGGTTGCTGGATTCCGATTTTATTCACCCTCTTGATCTAGGATTGATCTGGGGTTGTGGTTTTTTGTTGTGTTTCGATGACCACGATGAATTCAGGGTCACTTGATTACTGGAGGAATTACTTTAGAGGTGCTAACGCTGATATCTTTGTTCTCATTGACCATGCAATCATGGTGGCTGCTTCTGATTGTCCCAAGGAGTTCAAGTTAAGGAGGGGTTGGATTGCAGAACGCTTGTTCTCTTGCAGGTTGACTCGCTGTTCAAGGTGTGACAGAGATGAGTTGGCTGTGTCTGTGGATGATGGTGTTGGTGATGGTGGTGGTGGTTGCAATTGCAAAAGCGGCTCTGATGGAAATGGTACTGAGCTTGAGTTTGAAGCGGGGGCAAGTAAAGAGAGCAAAGTCAATAGTTGCAGAGATGATCATGGAGAGATGAATATGAACCAAGTTAGCAATTACAGCTTTGGGGAGGCTGAGGCATTGACTGATGAGATTGAAGAAGAGTCTCAGTATTTTGAGGAGGTGTTGAGGATCAGAGATATTGTGCTTAACTTTAAAGAAGAGGTGCAATTAAGATAATATATATTAATATATGTCCTTTGTGATTTTGTTCTAATTGTCTGTTTTTTTTTTGTCACTTGTTAGCTTCCAAATTAGCTCCCTTCCTCTCTACCCCCACCTTTTTTGTTAACTTTTGCATTAATTATTGCTTCTTTGTGTTGCAAATTACTTGGATGTTTTCTCATGTGATTTATTGAAGAATGGGTTGGTGATTTTATGAGATGGGTACTGCTGTACTGGGTAGTGATAATTACAAAACTAATGTGGTTTTCTTTGTTGGTATTGGAGCCCTTCTATGAATACTAAAATCATTTGTTTCCTGTGGTCCCTGATTCATGGTGTTTTATTTCATGTTGCAACAGTCTGATTCAATGTTATTTGAGTCATTGAGGAGGCTTCAACTGATGGAACTCACTGTGGATCTCCTGAAGGTTTGAATTGAATAACCACTTGCTCACTCAAATGTGCCTGCCATTTTTCATCTTGAAGTGTAACTGTGTAAGTCCTCTAATTGTCTGAAAATTTAACTCTCCAGGCAACCGAGATTGGAAAAGCTGTTAATCCTCTTCGAAAGCATGGATCAAAGGATATTTCTCAACTTGCACGGACTCTTATCAAGTATGAATTGCTTTTCCCTGGATACTTGTTTTCCATGCATTATATCCCCAAAAAATGAGTCTCTTTATCTTTTCCTATATGGACCAAAGAAAGGGCATGTAACCTGTTTCTTCCTTGTCAATTATTGGTTTGCTATTCTTGTGTGATATTGTTTAGGATCGAGAATGAAGATCAATATGTTCACTCACTTTTGTTATGCTATTCCATGCATTTGCCTCACTGCCATTAATATTTTATGAAGATAAAACCACCTTCCACTAATTAGATTAAGTTTTAACTCTCTTGTGATCATAGTCATCAGTTTGTACTTTTAGTTGCCTGAGGCTATACTTGTACAGGTTACTTAGTCAAGGATATCTCCATTAAGCTCAAATGCGAAGTTTATTTAAGTTTGATAAGGATCTGGAGATAGGGTCATGACTCATGACTAGATTTAGTTCCATGTATATCATTCTTCATGCTAGAACATTTCATCTGTTTAAATGTCTTGTATAATAGTTTTGATTAATGCTAGTGCACTAGGCTTGTTTATGGGCAACAAACTACACATTCTAAACATAGTTATTGAATTATAGTGTCTGGAAAGGAATGGTGGATGAGTGGGTCAAGGCTACCACACCTATTGCAGGTATAAAAAATTTAAGTCGTCATGAAGTAGTCATCAAAATAATATTCTCATTTGTCCAACTTTTAAACCAATTCATGTTTAAAAGTTCTTTAATAAATATATATAGGTTCAGAAGGCACTCCAGATTCAGTAAATCCATCTGTTGTTGATGAAGAAGAGGGACTTCCATCACCTCCTATGGATGAAGGGGCTTTATTTGCAACTCAAACTGGTTCAATGGAACTCTCGCAGGTACTTAACTGTCTTTGTAACCCCTCTCTCCTATTTACTTCTTTTTGCAGGGTTTGATAGTAAGAAACTAACTTCCACTTCTCTTGGTTGGATGTCACATATCTGGATGATGCAAAGTTCTTTGATGGCATGGATGATGATGGAAGTGAGTTGACTATGGAATTTCGTATGCTTAGTCTTGCTATCTTTTGCTCTATGGTTCTTTATTTGAATTCCCCACTTCTTAGTTTGATGGTTGTGAATGGGGAATTCTGTTTAGATCCTCAACAAAGTGGGGAATTCATCAAGAACCTTGGCAGAAGACCATGTATGAACAGTCAAAATATAGCAAAGCCAAATAGTAATCCACGGGTTTCAAATGAGGCAAACACTGTTCCCAAGGACAGTAAGAGTCAGCAAGCAAAGAAAAATGAGGCTGCTGTGAGGCTAAATAAACCAAAAACTGCTGATTCTGGCCCTGGCAGACCACCAAAATCAACCATGCAGAAAGAAGGCAATATTCAGCCAAAGATGCAGCAAAATATATTGAAGAGTGCTGTCCCAAAGAAGCCTCATGTTGATCAGCTAGATGTAAGAAAAAAAAACTCTTGCCGCATCAAATTTTTAGATGTAAATTTTGTCTGACCTTCATTTTTTGTCAATCAGAAATTCAAGTGTTTGGATGATGCTGCAGTCCAAGTAAAGTTAGAAGCCACTAAGAGGAAACTTCAGGAGCGATATCAACAAGCTGAAAATGGTTTGTCATTCGTTTTTCCAAAATCTATGTATATTTTCTTTGTGGATTTGACTCAGAATTTACTTTAAAGATGAAAGATGAAAGCAAGGAGGTATAAATATAATCATTAATTCAAAAATTAACAATTGAAATTATGATAAAATGTAAGCACATATATAACAAATTATAATGTTATTTTAGGATATGTTTAGGAATATGGAGGGGGAGGATTAGGAGGGAAATGGAGGGGGAGGAGAGACTTTGTAAATATTGTACATTCCAAACACATAGGAGGGTACAACCCTCCCCTCCCCTCAAACTCCTCTTCCCAAATAAAGCCTTAATTTTCTTATCAACAGATATAACTCCTCACTTTAGAGGAAACAAATCCTTTCTTTCTATTTTTTTAGTGTTCTGAATTCGGACAGTCTAGTTAGATTCTATGTTTCTGGAGAATCTACTATGCTATAGTCAATGCATTTGGCTCCTTTAAAGTGAGAGTCACTTTGAAGGGGAAATTAAGTATTTACAACTACTGACTTGAAAATTAATGGTTGAAATTTAAATAATTTCATAGTTTATCATACATGTGCATGCGTGTAATCACAATCTCAACCAATCAATGGTTATAATTACTTATTTTTCTCTCTAAAGTGATTCCCCCACTTTAAAGAAACCAAATCCATAGTTAGTGGAATGAAGTATTGGATTTAGGAGACAAATTTTTTAAAATTAGAACTTGAGTTTTGACTTCATTGGGAACAAAAATTATGCAATATAATGCATCTCAGTTCATAACTGACTTGATGAAATTGCTTTTTCATTCTCACTTGCAGCTAAGAAGCAGCGGACAATAAAGATTATGGAGTTGCATGACCTCCCAAAGCAAGGGACTGGTAACCGTAATACACATGTCAAACCCGGAAATCATAAGAGGCAATGGGCTCATGGACGGAGGTAGAGCTTTTTATTATGGAGAACTAGCAGTTTTTTGCTGCATTTTGAAGCTTCTCCCTTTCTTAATATGGAGAACTCCCTTTATTCATTGAAGCTTGATTGCTTTACCATACAAAAATAAAAATTCAGTTCACCATTCATACTTGTATAGAGCTGTTCTGAATGTCTAATTGAGAGGGAAGTAAACTCTGAAAAATTGTTTATTTTCTAAAGTTATAAACCATGAGTATATATGCAAATATTGTTAATCCAAGTTTGGATTTGGATGAGGGTCCTTTGACATTCAACTGTTGTATATTGAGATCTTCATTTTTTACACCCTTATGATATTGGTCATTTAACTAAGGAGATATTTCTTTTGTAACATAAAACTTACACTAGAGTCCCAACAATTTAGCTCCCTCGGCAATTACATGTCTCGCAAATCTGTTAACTCCTGGATGTGTATTGTAAGGAAGTTGAAGTTGTGTAGGATACCCTATTTGAGAATTTTGTATAGCGATGACATTTAAGAGCAATGTTATCAATATATATATATATATATATATATATATATATATATATATTGTTCTTTGATCGGAAATTAATTCCTGTAGCTATAATTGTGGGATTAACCTTTGGGTTGAGAGTGATAATTAGGTAAAATATTCACTAGAGTGACAACTTGAAGATTTGAATTCTTGACATTGTAGGTAAAGTTTTTCATGGTTATAATTCACTCTATCTGTAACCGACCATTGTAAGCATTAGCTTTTTATAGAAAAAGGTTCTCTTTATTGTTGTTCAAACTTTGAAGTATTAAAGTTAAGACTTGTCTAGTTCAGCCAGAGTGTCATGCATAAAATCATTCTTCTACTTTTTTTTAATAGGCAAAGAGAAATATATTAAAAAGGGAGTATAAGGTGTACTCCAACCCATATACAAAATGAAGAGACAAAATTAAAAGGGATATAATCCCAACCACATAACAAGACCAAAGAGAATATCACAAAAAAAAGACCAAGACATAGACTAATCCAAAACTACATTGAAGACACCAATTAAAGACTCTCAACAGTAGGCTAAAATTCCACCTCCTAGTAAAATCCAAACCGAACTAAAAGGCTCCTGTTGAACATATATGATTGCAAAAATTCTATCTTCTCTCTCCAATCCAATTCTAAAAACCCATATAGTAAAAGTAGAAAATACATATTGCAAAAAAGCTATCATCACCGTTTTACTTCTATTGCTTCTGCTAAAACCAATATCAGTAATTCCTATTAGCACCAACTATGTTTCCACCTTCTCCTATTTTGTCCAAGCGCTTCCTCACTTCTTTGCTCGCCACAACTCCACCATACTCAAAACTTCTTAATCTTATCATCTTCCTGTATATTGTGCCAATATTTTACGCCAATTGAGAATAAACTTAACTGCTGTTGCATACAAGTCTGTTTTGAGAATACTATTACTAGTAGAAAGATAGGAAAAATATTCCCTGAAACATTGAATAGTACATGTAACCATACTTTCAATCCCACATCGCAACAGTGATTTGAATTGATGAAACCCATAATCAAATTAACTGAGGCAAACCAAAGGATTAGCTGACCAAGAATGAAAGTCGTAACAGAATTTTTTTTTGTCTTGATTTCAACCAATTCCATGGTCTAATCTTTACCAAGTCCACCATTTCATTAACATATATGGTTTTGGCAGAGAACACAAGCTCATTTCTAGATAACCAAATGGTCCATATAATTGCCAACCAAATAGAAATCCACCAGTCACGTTTTTTATGAGAACAAACTGAAAGACCTGCAAAATGATTCAAATTCACTGCACAATTGTTATGCATTACAGTATAGACTCCCAGCCAGTTAAAGCACTCCATCCATATTTGATAAGACACTTGGCATTCAAAAAACAAGTGTGCAACAGATTCAATAACACCTATACACCGAGGACATTCCTCCTCAGAATTGCTGACGACACTTCTCCTACACAAATTTTCTTTTGATGGAAATTTGTTAAGACCAACCTTCCAAGCAAAAGATGTAATTTTTGTAGGGACAACCTTTGACCACAGTAATTGAAAAGTTGAGCTGACAGCAAAGATATGATCATTTCTTATTTCTTTATAAGCTAACTTGACTGTAAAAGAACCAGATGGATCAGCTAACCAACACCAATGATCATCAACATCAATCTTTAATTTGAATGAATCAAATTCATGTAAAAGAGATGTTAGAAGCTCCTCCTCCCAAGTAAATAATTGCCTACGCCAATACCATTGCCACTCTAGGACACCATTTCTCCACACCACCATTTCAGCAATGCTGGAGTCTTTATTTTGTGCCAACTTATATAACCTGTTGTATTTTTGTGCTAAAATCTTTGTTCCCACCCATTTTTCTTTCCAAAATAAAGTATCTTTTCCGTTCCCTACCACTTTCATACACTTATTAACCAACCAATTACTAGAGACCATATCAACCTTCTCAATGCCACACAAATCATTCTTCTACTATAATTTTTTTTGTTCTTTTAAAATGGTTCTTGGTTTCATGGTCTCCATTAGCACAGAATGCAATTGAGCCTCCATTGATGAATGAAGTTGTACGTGAGGCGTGGAGACATGCATCGGTTTAATATATTAGTCAATTTTGGTGGATAGATGATACTCGTAAAATCTTTTATGAATGATTCATGGTACATCGTTAAAATAAAGGAAGTTAGTAGTGTAGATGGAAGAATGGTGAAATGAGTTAACAATGACTGTGTTGAAAATGACAATTACAATGGCGAAGGGAAATGGATATTAAAAAGGCATTGACCATCATGAGTATGACTAACAATGTAATAATGTAAATCTTCTTCATTCTCATATTTTCAGCCTTCTTTTGAGTTTTTTTTTGTCAAAGTGGATTAGATTAAAGTCCAAATGGCAGTCTAACGACACTTACATGGAATGACAAACACATATGAATGATTCTACAATGCTTCAACTAATTAACATTATAAAACATAATTTGCTCGCTCAAAATACACAGACCAAATTAGAAAAATACACAAAATAAGTAGACACAGTCTCCACCGTGATATGCCTCGTCATCACAACTAAACTATTCTTCCAAGCATATATTGAACTTTTTTTCAATTTTTTGTTATGCTTCCCAGTTTTTCATGGCCAATTAGCTCTGTTGGAATTGCACCAGTGTAAGGGGAATGCCTATAAACATCCAAATGAGCGGTCTCAGCCCCGATGAATTATAGCAAGACAAATGGCAACAATAATGGACCCAAAAAAATTAGGGAAAAGAGGGTAGATGGATGATATTAAAATGGTAGATAAACGTTTGAGGTGAAAGTGGTGGCTATGAAACGAGGAAAGTGAGGTGGAAGTGGAATAGAGAAAATAGAAGTAAAAAAAGGGAAAAACTCTCTCTAAAGAGAGTGGATAACACACCTAATGTGGGTAGGGAGGAATCCTCCCAGGGGGCGCTGAAAACTTACTTTCACGGCGCTCTAGTTTTTTTGTTGTTCCTAGTTTTTAACAACAACCTTCTTTTGAGTTTGTCAATCCTCATTGTCAATGTTTGGATCACCATGTTTGAGCAAAGTAAATAATGAGGGGGTGTAGGTTGTCCCACATTAATATCATCATCAAGTCATTGAAAGAAGTTGCATGTATCTTTTTTTGCATGCGAAATGCTTGTTGTTTAGTTAATGTACAAACAAACATTTGTCATGAATGTTCTAACTGATGAAGCAAGTTGGATGCATTCCAGTTTGGACAACGCAAGAATCTCTTTCCTTAGTTTTTTTAGCTGTCGGAGGTCAACAATAGCATGATGTCTCCATTGGCGCAAACTCTCTATCTAAAAGTGGAACTAAAGGAAACCATACTACATGTTGGTTTGTGTTTTGGAGTTGATTTAAATCTTGCATAAATAGGGGTAGAAGTGTTAGTTCAGATGATTAAGTAAGTTGATGTGTGAAGGAAGGTAGTGGTAATGTATTGGAGATTCTTGTTTTAGTGATATGCAGTGGCTTTGTGTTATTTATCTGGTAACAGTGGTTTCATGTATGAAAGGGAAGGGAAATATATAATAAGTGAATATTGTTTTTTTAATAGTAATAGGTCATTTGAAATAAATGTGTATAATGCGTAGATTGTTAATACAGGCCTATGGGCCGAAACCATGAAATGAGTGTTAGAGTGTGTAGTTAAAGTAGCATGCCATTGATCCAAAAGATACAAAAAAGGAACAATTTCAAAAGACAAAGTGAAATGACAAATAGAAAATGTATAGGTAATAAAAATATTAATTTATAAAAGAACAATTCTTGCATTTAATAGTTGGGTTTAATTGATGAAAAAAGCTGCAATGGTAGTTCATAGCTAGGTCATCATGACAAGGCTAGGGAGGTGCATTATGATTTTAGGGTCTGGAAGTTTTTGAAGGCCTGATCAATGAGCGGTCACGGTCGGATTCGGGCCTAGAAGGCCCTAAACCCTAAACTAACATCTGAAAATTGTGGCCCAATTCCGTCTACAGTGGGCCTCGGATAAGATAGGCCTCAGGTTTGCTGGTCACAGGTGAAAATGGGTGGTTTGAATCAAATATAGGTCAATAATGGACTGGGTCAAAATTTGGGCTTTTCACTTTTAAGGGTTTTTTTTTCCCCTTTTGGATGACTATTTTAATGAAAAAAATGCCAAATGGGCCTTAAATCAGTTTCCATAGAAAAATTTAATTTGCATAGAAATTCCATTGGCCCAATTATTTTCTATCCAGTTTGGATAAATTTGATTCTGTTCATTCACAGTACATGATTAAATAGTACTTGATTAAATAGGAAAATGTATGTTTATATTTAAACGCACTTGCTGACTTGTTGCATCAAATCTAAAAATCTAAAATCTAACAAGCATAACACAACTAAAAATATTCTTCCCCTACATAATTTTGTCTCAAGTGTGACCATAAAATATAAGTAGACAATAAATAGTAAACACATTTAAATCCAGAAATTGAGTAAAACAATTACCTCTTAACATTCCCAAATTTTTGCTTATCAACACGGGGTTCTAATAAACATATATACAAGTGTACTTTAGCAGTCAAGTCGGTTGAAAGCAATTGCATCCTTGGTTGACCTGATGACATTAGTGAAATACATAAGCATCTTCTCAATAACAAAACAAAAAAGCTAATAGTCTTCAATTTCAGTATATGTATATGCAAATAAAACAAAAAATAGAAGATCCTTCCACTCAATCCATGAAGAAATCTAGAGAACTAAATTTAGGAAATTTTGATTAATTTAGTTAAATATATAAATTTATCCTCAACTAAAAGAAATCCAGAGAGCTAAATACCAATTTGGGAAGGCACTCACTGGTGTGTATTTTCTCCATGTTAATGCAGTCAACAAGTCATAATAGTCTATCCCAAGGTTAGCATAGAGAGACTTGAGAAAGGGGTAACATATTCAAAGAATTGTTGTAAATGTATTAAATTGTGTATGGAATCATAAAGGAGACAACTTATTATGTTATATTGTAAATTCAATGAATGGAATATGATTACAGACTCAAGTAATAAGAGATAGTGTTATTATATTTATATACCTCACCAACAAAAGACTTGGCTGTAATAACTGCAAGTGCAATGTTCATATGGCTCAAATAAGCAATAAGGCTCAACAAAGCAGCATATTTCAACAGATCATTTAACACAATTAAATGTTCCCAATTATCTTAAAAATAAGTGAATATAATTTACAGAAAGAAGCTCAAACCTGAAACATCTACAAAAAATTTCAAACTTGTACTCTTTGCATCAAGAAATATTAGCAGAGGTTACTAGTATGCTTGGTCCAAAAATGGCATGACAAGCCAAATAGATGGCATAAACAACATCTAATTCCAAAATAGAACAAACTTAGAAAACTGAAAACTAAACAACAAGTATCATAATTAAATATTTTATTCAAAGGTACAAATTTGATTATGTAAAACTGGTATGGTAAACATAATTTTAGTACTTACCAAAAAGCTTGTATAGCAAACATAATTTGAGTCATTTACAATTTTTGAATCCAAAAAGGAAAAAGTGTTAACTATTAAAAATATGAAAAAAAAAACTCAATCAGAATTAAACAATAAACAAAGTTGATATTAGATAATATAAAAGTGAGTAAGATGGACACAAAGCACTTACAATTAATATCAAGTCTAGTCACAACTAATTATTGGCTGTGACTGAGATGATGATGGCATTGTAGTAGTGGAGGATCCAGGTTCTGCTGTAGATCCTCCACCTCTTCCTTGAAGTTCTTTAGACATTGAAAACAAAGAAAATTGTTAATAAATATGAAGACATAGACAATTTTTTTTTTGAATAAATAGATAATAAACCAATATACCTGTTAATATTTTTTCAGAGATTTCCAGGTCCTCGTTAATGTTAAGGTCTTTGAATTGGTAAAGAGAAGGCCTAATACAATTTTGGGCACATATCAAGGCCTCAGTCATTTCTGGCCTTAATGAACTTCGAAACACATCCAAAACCCTTCCACCAGTACTAAATGCACTCTCGGATGCCACAGTAGAAACCAGAGTAGCAAGGACATCCCTAGCCATGGTTGACAATGTAGGGAAACGAGAGCAATTTTATTTCCACCATACAAGCTGATCAAATTTATCACCCCCGTCAACACATGATTCACTAAGGTACCTCTCAAGTTCATTCTTCTGGTCAATTGAGTTCTTCTCCCTCAAGTGTTGTCTAAAGGCATGTGTCCTAGCTACATGAGTAGCAATTTCAAAAGGTCTGGATGTTTCATGTGAACTCATTTGCAATGGACCCGTAGTGGATTGTGCAGTCCTATTTGCCAGCTTATGGAATTGAACATACCAAGAGTATAATCTAAAAAAATTTTGTTTCACACTAGAGCACAACTCATTTAAAAAACTCAGGTCATCATGGTACATGTCATTAAAAAACCATTCCACATACCGAAGCTTATATCTTGGATCAAGGACTACTCCAAAATAAAAAGTTGATTAATGTTGAGCACATTACCCCAATATTTGCCATATTTTCTTTTCATGTCCAAACCCATTTTAGCAAAAATATAATTAAGATTCATAGAGGACTGTTGCAGCTCACAATAAATCAAGGCTAACTGATGGAAAGCAACATGTATAGTAACATGGACAGAAGCAGAAAAACAATTGGTTGCATCATAAAAATTCTTCAGAAATTTAATGAAAGCCCTTGCTTTATCCCAATCAAGACTTGAAGGGGGAGAATTTGTCCCAAAACAGCCCATAAAAGTAGTATCCTCCAATAAAAACCTCTCAAATGCAGCTTGATATTTTTCAGCAGTCTTTAACATCAAGTATGTGTAGTTCCACCTTGTGAGCACATTAAGACATACAAGTTTTTTGCAAGAGATTTTAGAAATCTCAATACACTCTTTAAATTTCACAAGCCTTTGAGGTGAATACCTCACAAATCTAATAGCATTTCTAATGTTTCCAAGGGAGGTATTCAAATCCTTCAACCCATCATTCACTATCAAGTTTAGAATATGGTCAAAACACCTCATATGGAAGAATTGATCACTAAGTACCAGACCATTACAACCTTATAATCTATTTTTTAAATAACTAATAGCTACGTCATTTAATGACATATTATTAACAATAATACAGAAGACATTTCTAAGACCACATCTCTTAAAACTTCCTCAACTTGTTTTCTTATTGTTTTACCCTTATGATTGGAAATAACATAAAAGCTGATAATTCTTTTTTGATAATTCCATTCATTATCAATGAAATGTGTTGTGAGAGTTAGATAGTTCAAATTCTGAATTGAAGTCCAACGGTTAGTTGTGAGGGAAACTCTAGTGCAATTTGACCTAAAGAATGCCTTTAACTTAATCTTTTCATCTAGGTACAATTGATAACAATCTCTAGCCATGTATGTCGAGAAAGGACACCAAACTGAGGCTGAAGTTGTTTGCAAAGAAGTTTAAAACCTTCTCCCTCAACAACTCTAAAGGGTTGCTCATCAAGTATAACAAACAAAGATAAGGCTTTCCTACATGCATCAATATTGAATCTCTGACTAGATGCAACCAAAGCACTATTCTCTCCACTTCTACCAGACACAAGATTAAGGATGCTTTGATTGGAATCACTACTTATGACATAGGTGTATTTTGAGCATGACTTAAGATGTGCCAACATGTTGGATGTCCCGTGAGTCTTTATGTCACAGTAATATGTCTTTTTACAATAATTACAAGCTGTCTAGGCCTGTTTACCTTCAGTTTCAGGTAATTTAGTGAAATGGTCCGATGCAGATGAAGTTCTTCGAGGACCACTTGCATTAGGTTTCCTCTTCCTAGCATTACATGGAAGAGGAGGGTTGGGATTAGCTCCAACAACATCAGTTATAATTGATAGATTGTTAATTGGTAGATTTCCACCAATATTTGCTACTATTGGAGCAGAACCGGTAGAAACAGGTATAGGCGGTTGTTGAGTTACATTAAAGGAAAGATGTTGACTAGACTACTCCATGTTGTTTCAATGAAGAAGTCATTGTCAACAAGTACCTTACATATTTATTACTTAAGTGTTTACATTTTATTTATTATTATTATTATTATTATTATAGTTTAGGATCACTACTTATGGCATATCCTCACATAAGAAAAAAAAGTAGCCAAAAAACCAATTAGAAGACGGTAATTGTTGGGAACTTAAAGGCAGAATCCTTTACTACAAACACAAGATGGAATTCAAGGAACTTGGGGAAGGGGGTACGTAACATCAATAAAATAAAAAAAATATTCCAAAACTTATGATATTGTATAGCCAACAAAGCATGTCATATTAACAACCTGTTTCAAAAGTGTACCCAACTTCTTCTAATACATTCATATATGAACAATAACACCTCACAGGGAAACAAAACAAAAATATTATTCTGAAATAGAAAAATTCAAACAGTGGAGATAGAATTGCAATTAAAACATACCTGGCCACATTATTTCTTTAATTCAAACTAACTTGACAAGTTTAAAAACCCAGAAATTAAACCACTGGTCTTTAAGGACATTTCAGTCAGAGTCAGTTATTAAAATTATATTACCTTTAGGAAACATATAAGAAGAAATCTAGCCTTGGTAACAATTGAAGGTCACATATTTCACTGTTCAATCAAGTAATTATATATAGACCAAAACAATACATCACAAGGTGAGTTTATGCCTGGATCGAAAAAAAAAAAAATCCTTTCCCCTCACCTTCACATATAGGCTAGCAATTATCATGATTCGAAGAATTGAAAGAGAGCACAAGAGATTGGTTATACATGAATTATTCATTTATATAAATTTTCAATTGATAACATAATAAACAATTTACAGCATAGGACAAAGCTGGTGTGCACAGATAATCATCACAAGTCAAAACATACAACTTTCCTAGATTGAGATTGGAGTTATTATGATCCTTTAGATTGATATGGTACGTTAACTGCTTGTTCATTACTTTCCTACAAGGCAATAAGCCAATATCCAAGGTAATGATGAGTATCATATTGATGATTTTCTAATGTATTGCACCGATAGGAATTTAGTAAACAATTCTAAAATCCAATAATGTCACATATAATAGTATCCCAAAATGCATATGTTCACCAACAAATGACAAAACTCTAGAAAGGAATAACATGTGTATACATGACCTGTTTTCTATCAAATATGGGTTGAGAAATAGAGCAAGGGCATTAAAATCTCTAAAATGTTTGCAGTAGTCTTCAATGGATAGTGACAAATTTTTAAGGTTGTGATGTGAAGATTCATTTTTAGGTCTAGTTCTTTTGCAAGAGATTGATCAAGGTAGTGGTTTTGAAAGGTGGTCCAAGTTGTAGAAGCACGTACGATTGCAAACGGGAAGAAGATCCTTAGAGATTGATTGCAATAATTACAGTATTAATCAGAAATCAATGAAATCCTAAATTATACTAGGGTATAACTTGATCATCATTGATGTATGTCTAGCAATGAAAGCAAAAGTAAATGAAGTTAACTTATTTAGAAACAATTATGATAACTATAACCTGGACAAAGTCTAAAATTTGATAGAATATTGTCTTTGATCTTTACTTTAGTATTTTCATAAATTGC
The DNA here is from genome assembly GCA_026901365.1 of Sesbania bispinosa. Classification (NCBI taxonomy): domain Eukaryota; kingdom Viridiplantae; phylum Streptophyta; class Magnoliopsida; order Fabales; family Fabaceae; genus Sesbania; species Sesbania bispinosa. The sequence continues at coordinate 2,572,809 of QLOH01000027.1, read as the reverse complement.
TAAGTTTAATTGATGATTTATATTAACATGGAAATATTTAATTTTTTTCATTATTTTTTACACAAGTCAAATTTGTATGTTTTTAAAATTAGTCTTTGATATTCATTAATGTATTTTTATTTATTATTATTTTACTTGTAAATGTAAATATTTAATTGATGTTTATTTCTTTTCATTAATGTTTAATTATCATTGATGAAATACTGATAATTTGACATAGATTTAATTTTATTATAAATTAATTATTTATCTATTTCAGAGTTGATTAATTGGCGTTTATTAGTTTTGTGAATATTTTGATTTCTTGACTAGTAGATGTTTGTTTTTTTTACAAGGAAGACTATGAGATATGAATTTACAATCTTATGCTAAATTATCTAAAACCACAATGACTAATAGATGTTTTATTTATTTTCGTTTTTTTATAAATATGTAATTAATTGTTATTTTGCATGTTTTAATATTGTGATTTATTTTTATTTATATTCGATACTTTATTATATTTAGATTATTACAATATTCATAATTGATTTTATTTTAAGGCAACATGCATGTGTGAGGATTGTTTAAAATTTAGTCTCTGATCTTCTTATGTATAATTAATCCCGAGTCAGATAAATCTTTTTTAAGCAAATAAAGTTAATAATAACTATTAAATAGTATTTTAACTTAAAACTAAGGTAAATAAAATATAATCAATAAGAAGTAATGTTAGAACAATTAATAAAAAAAATGTTAATAATAACTTAATCTTTTAATTCATTTTTTAATTCAAATAATATATATTGTTTTAACCTTTTATTAAATTTTAATTTAACTATTTTAAAATAAAATATACAATATTTTATAATTTTCAAACTTCATCTAAATAAAACTTTAAATCATTTATAATTTAAAATTTTTTATTTTAAATACTTTTTATAATATATATTGGTTTTTCACCATAGATATCCCTATTATTAATTAGGGGTAATCCTATTCGGAGTTTAGTCACATTTAAGACTTCTCATCCTTTCCTAAGAGTGTGTTTAGTGGGGATCGAACCCGGGAGCTATTCCCATAATCTCAGCATGCGTTGTCAACTGAGTCACAACTCTTTGGGTATAATATATATATATATATATATATATATATGAATTTAAAGGAAAAATATCAGTCATAAATATTAGTCATATATATATATATATAATTATATAATTAACTTACAAAGACTAATGTTTTTATTAGAAAAATATTGATTGTATTTTTTATGTACGGAATATTTTTTATTTCAACAAAAATCTTTCTTTTTTAGATTCTTCATATCTTTCATAATTAAAGCCATTTATTATTATTTTTCGATAAGTTAAGCCATTTATTAGACTTTTGTAAAAGCCAATAAATCTATTATTAGTCTCAGAATTTTCCTTAGAAATTCCAAAGTCCAAAATATACTCGGTGCTTATAAATCTGCAAGATTCACAGCAATGCCTTCACACAGAAAAAAAGATGGAAGATGAAAGAGAGAAACTGGTAATGAAGAAGCTCAAAGACTCTATCTTGTCTCGGCTTGCAGCAATAAACCCTTCTGTCTCTATCAACTCTGCACATGTATCCTTCATCGAGCATCGTCTTCAAAGTATTTTCAACAACTCCTTCCACACCCCCACTCACCCTCCTTATCACTTGGTATGTTATCTCCCCAACTCATGTGCCTTTTTAACCTCTTTCTTGCATTTTCTTTTCTTTTTTTTTGGTTGAGTTTACGTGGACTTGAGCTTGAGTTTGCATGTGTGTGGATTACGATTTGGAGTCCAATTGAGGGTGTCTATTTATTTTAAACAATTAAAATTGTACTTTTTTTTTAAACTCATGTTTGATTTTTTTTTTTGTTGGATTTGGGGTATATAGATGATAAAGAGAGCAATAGTGAAGTTGAATGAAGAAGGTGGGTCCACTGAGGAGGCAATCTCTGAGTTCATTAGAAGGGAATATGAGGATTTGCCTTTGGCCCATGTGAGGATTCTTGATATTCATCTCAGGAAGTTTTGCCTCAATGGGGAACTTGTTCGTTCAAAGAATGGGAGGTATGTGCTGGTTGATTGTGATGAGACGGATGATAATGATGATTGTCTGGGAGATGCTGTTACTGAAGAACATAGTGAGGCAGAAAATTCCAAGGGGAAGATGGCTCAAGCACCAAGTGAAGCAGAACAGCCACAAATCCAGGTACTGTTGTATTATAGTAAGTTTTGGGTTTTAATGTTGATACTTGATTGTGATCTCTCATGTTCTTGTGCTGTTAGTACCTTTCTATGTTTGAGGTTCTTTGTATATTTTAAGATTTATGTGGTAGCAAAGATTTTTAGAATACTATGAACTTTTGAAACCTGTATAATGATGGGATCAGTGTTGCCAAATTGGCTAGGCTCCTTTTCAAACTGCAATCTGGGACTTGTGTTCTGGTTTTCTGTTTGTTTGCATCTCAATTCACCACGGAAAGAGGGAGGGGGAGAACTGTTCTTGCAATAAAACTAAAAGAGGAGAAAGGGTTTTCACAATAGGAAGGGGGAAGTGGGGGAGAGATGCCTTTGCATCACATTTAGGCTATGTTTCAATTGATGGAAAGGGATGGAATGTATTACAATCATTAAACTTTTCATTGTTTGGATTTTTAAATTAGCATGGAATGAAATGGAATAAAGCATTATAGAATGTATTGCATCCCATTCCATCCAATACTCCACCTTTTCTTCCCTTCCAATTTGAGTGGAATGGGATAAAACAAGTCTTTTTTTCTTCATACCATTCTATATAAACTATCCTTTTAAGCAGAAATACACCAATTTTGAAGATGATGAGCTTGTATTTATTTATTCTACCTACTGTTGGTTGTGTCCTCTTCTATATTTAAATCTCGGGCTCTGTTATACTTTGCTGTCCTAATATACTACTACATGCTTGAAGATGAACTCATACTTGGGATTGATTTTCTATTACATCTTCCTCTCAAAAATTGCTACTGCACACTTGAAAAACTGTCCAAATATGTTACTCTGTTTTATGTTTGATACTAACAGCTGGAACCATTATGATGGTACTTACTTAACTATTTTTGCCATTGAATATTGCATGACTCATTTATTTCCCTAATGGTTTCAGACATCCAAAACAGTGAGGAAGTATGATCAGCATTCGTCTAGGCACGGGTGTTTATTGAGGAAGAGGAAAAATGTTATCCAAGGGTAATGCATGATACTAGGGTGAATCTTGTAGGAAATTAAAGTAGATATGTAAAGTGTTGAATGCAGATTTCATTTTGTGATATTTGTTCTGAGAGAGAAATTTTGGGAAACCACCAATAGTTCAGCATGCCCTCTTAAATTTTCTTTTAGATATATATTTCAAACATAATGTAAACAATCCCCATGGAGTTTTTGGACTTGAACTCTATATGATTATAAACTTCACAAAGTATGAAATCTAGTATTCGTATCAGTTACAGCTGCTCTTCATATTTTTGTTCTCCTGCTCTTTACTAATGGTTTTGCAATGTTGTATGAGACTAACTGCAAGGCAGTAAAAAACCAACAACAAAATAAGGTCAATGTTGTAGAGATGAGAATGTTACAATGGATAGGTGACAGCACAAATAAGATTGGATTAGAAATGAATACATTTGATAGAGTGTTACATTGTATGATTCATGTAGTTGATTTCAGGTAATGGGTAAAGGCTTTTGTTGATGTTGTTCCTTACTGTTGGTTTCATTTTATTCTTACATGTGGCCTAAAGTTTTGTCTTTACTGGTCACATTCTGTTTTTTCTGCTAGCACTGATTCTGTTCCACATGACCAGATTAAGAAGTTTTACCCCTCTAAGTCACGCTGTTATTATTGACTATTGAGTCTCATGTACTTACTGGAACATGGTTCTCGTGACCTTATTTCTTCTTGGCCGTTGCTAATTGGCGTTGGAATCACCATATTTTCTTGTAGTGATATATGACCTGTTTTCTATCAAATATGGGTTGAGAAATAGAGCAAGGGCATTGAAAATCTCTAAAATGTTTGCAGTAGGCTTCAATGGATAGTGATCCTTTTTTAAGGTTGTGAAGCTTCATTTTTAGGTCTAGTTTTTTTGCAAGAGATTGATCAAGGCACTGTTTTGAAAGGTGGTCCAAGTTGTAGAAGCACGGTTACAATTATAACGGAAAGAAAATCTTTAGAGATTGATTGCAATAATTACATTATTAATCAGAAATCAATGAAATCCTAAATTATAATGTGATCATCATTGATGTTTGTTTAACAATGAAAGCAAAAGTAAATGAAGTTAACTTATTTAGAAACAATTATGATAACTATAATCTGGACGAAGTCTAAAATTTGATAGAATATTGTCTTTGATCTTTACTTTATTATTTTCATAAATTGCTAAGTTTAATTGTTTATATTAACATGGAAATATTTAACTCTTTTTCATTATTTTTACACAAGTCAATTTTGTATGTTTTTAAAAGTAGTCTTTGATATTTATTAACGTATTTTTATTTATTATTTCCTATTTTTTACTTGTAAATATTTAATTGATCTTTATTTCTTTTCATTAGTGTTTAATTATCATTGATATGAAATACTGATAATTTGACATAGATTTATTTTTATTATAAATTAATTGTTTACCTATTTCAGAGTTGATTAATTGGCGTTTATTTATTTGGTTAGTTTTGTGAATATTTTGACTTCTGGATTAGTAGATGTTTTATTTATTTTCATTTGCTTATAAATATGTAATTAATAGTTATTTTGTATGTTTTAATATTGTGATTTATTTTTTATTTATACGATACTTTATTATATTTAGATTATTATAATGTTCATAATTGATTTGATTTTAAGGTAAAATTTAGTCTCTGATGTCTGATCTTCTTATGTATAATTAATTCCCGAGTCAGATCAATTTTTATATTTTAATCAAATAAAGTTAATAATAACTATTAAATAGTATTTTATTACCTAAAATTTTGGATTCTGGTCATGACCAGACCAGTCATCCTCCATTGAAAGCTCATTGTCTCTTACTTTAACTTCAAATTGCAAGGAAAAAAAAAGTTACATTGCTTACCTAGCAATTTGTATATTTTTATTATGATCATGTAATATAAAACACATATGCTACTGTGCCATGAAATCATCATTCGTAATTCTTACTCAACAATTTGCAACCCAGCCTTAATTAATTAAAACGTGGAAATTAGATGCCAGTATCCTAAGGGCTCGTGTATGCCACGCATCGGCACGTGCCTTTCAAGGTTCTTTTTCATTCCATTTTTTAATCCAGCTTTTACAAATATTATGTTGATTTAGGGTATAGGCATAAAACAAATTATAAGATAGAGACCTAAGTTTAAGAGATAAAAAATTAGAAATGATTTAAAAAATGAGTCTATTTGTAAGAAAAGAAACTTATAATAAATTAAAATTTTTATTTATTATAAGAAAAATTATTTTTAATTATGATCTATTAACTAATAATTAGTAATATTTTTATATTTTATATAAATATTTTATTAAATTTTGGGTAAAATATGTTTTTAATCCTTATATTTATAAGCATATAATTGAGTTTGATTCTCATAATTTAAAATCAATGTGTTGAGTTTCTCTTTTTTAAAATCATCTCAAATTAATCCTTAGTGCCCTTTTTGCTATGGACTAAAAGTACACCGGATAAGAAATGTTGGAGACTAAAAACACACATGATAAAAAACTAATTTGGGGTGATTTAAAAAAGAGAGACTCAACATACCAATTTTAATCTATGAGAACTAAAATTAAATATTTAATTTTACCGAAACAACAAACATATTTTACCCTTAATTTTAATATATATATATATATATATATATATATATATATTTGAGGCCTTGTAACTAGGGGTGAGAATAGGCCGAGTCGAGCTAGGCTTTCCAAGGCCTGGTCTGCACCTTAAATTCATGGCATGAGCCTGACCTGTTTACCTGATATAAGCTTTATTTAATGGCCTGAGCCTGACCTATTTAAAGCCTGACTTGGCCTAAAAGTCTGCTTAAAAGCCTGTTTTATAGTAAGGTGCTTGAATATATCATAAGCATGTATTTGAATAGACTTATAAGCTCAAATATTTTATGGAAAATAACATACTTATATATTTACACGAGCTAATAAGTATATAGTTACAAGGTAATATAATAAAAATCTTTATAATAATTATAACAATATATAAAATATTAGTATTTCATTTATATTTAGTTTAACAGGTCAGCCTGATAGGCTCAAAAGACTTTTTCGATGGCCTGAGGCCTGACTTGTTTTGCTATGTAGGCTTTTGAAAAAGCCTTGGCCTGATCTATTTAATAAATTGGCCTAGCCTGGCCTGGGCTTGGTGTAGGTCGGACTGTAGGCCCCTGACGAGTGACTTGACCTATTCCCACCCCTACTTGTAACAGGGGAGGCCTAAAGCGATTGCTTTAGCAGCCTAGCCCTCGGACCGGCCGTGTGTTCATTGTTACCGAAATATTATATTTAGTTTTTGATTTTAAATAATTATTGGTTAAAATTTGTATACTATTAAACAATATTAAATTATATTAATATTAAAAACATAAGTAATCAAATTAATTATCTTTCACTTAAAATTTTTATTATTTCTCATTTTACTTGATAAAAATAATAAGAGATAAAAGTAAAATTAAAAAATAATATATTTTTGAAGTTATAAATGATAAATCATTTAAAATCAATTTAAACTTATAAAGTTATAATTATTTTAAAATGATGCATATAAATCAATCTAATGTAAATTGTAAAAATCGAAAAAAAAAAATTGATTCCAAATGGAATTTATATACATCTTATTATTTTATTTATAAAATAATACGCATTTATATTTATATAAGTATATATTTATTAAATTATCCATACTAATTATTAAGTCTTATTATCTAACTTAAATAATATCATTTTAATATCTTGATATCTTTGTAAGTAAATTAATTTTAAACTAGTTTTAGAGTGTGTTGGTAAAACAAAATGAAAAGCTAGATGAAATTTTAAAAACTAGTTGATTTGATTAAAAATATTTGGTAAAAGCTAGCTGAAAATGGTAAAAATGATATTTAAGGACATAATTAATCGTTAAATAATGATTAGTAATAGTTGTTGCCGGATAAAATTGTAATAAACTTTCCAGATGGTAGCTTAAAAGGGATTTTTTTTTTTAATAAAAGTCACCTCAAGTGCTTCTCAAAAAAGATAGTAAAAAGTTAGTAGCTACCTAAGAATGCTACTTTACCAAACACTGATGAAATGATTTTAGGTACCAATTTCAACTTTTATCTAGCTGAAATGTCTTATCAAATACACTCTTAATAGGAAGTTAATCCAAACTATCCTTTTAAATGCAATCAATATCATAGGGATTAATATCACCAAAGTTTATTCTTCTACATGGTGTATTTAATGTAGATAGAACTTAAATAAAGTTCCGAAGACTATAATGTTTGCCTGAGCAAAACAGTGATACAAACACTTTAAAACATGTTTCTGAAAGGTCAAATGAGTTTATATTTTAATAAAACTTTCCAAAATACTTATTTAACCAATAACTAATCTTATTATATAAAAAAAGCTTTTTAGAAGCAAGTTTATATCAATATGATATTTTTAAACCAAGTTATAAGTGTCTGTGCGCATCATGATTATCATGGTGTGGTGTCTGATGCTTGGGAAAGGTCACTGGGGAATGATGTTTCGGGCCTCAACCATGTAAGGAATGCTTCTTTGAAGTTTAATAAAGATGTTTTTGGGAATATTTTTTCCAGGAAACGTAAAGTGGAGTCAAGGTTGCAGGGTGTTCAACAAAGTCTAGAACGAGTAGATTCGGCGTCACTTTCCCAACTTCAACTTCAACTTCAGCAGGAATATGATGATCTTTTACTTCAGGAGGAGATTCTCTGGTATCAAAAATCACGGGAAAAATGGATAAAATTTGGAAATAAAAATACAACTTTCTTTCATGCACAAACTGTAGTCATGAGGAAGCGGAACAAGATCCATGGCCTCTTTCTTCCCGGTGGTGAATGGTGTGCAGATGAAGATGTCTTGAAAAATGAAGCGGTAAAATTTTTTAAAACTCTTTTTTGTGAAAAGGAGGCTTCTCTTAGCCATATCAGAACTCCCTCTCTCCCTTCTATTAGTGAAGAGGCTAAGAGAATCCTTTGCTCTACAGTGACAAAAAGATAAGGTGTTTCAAGCATAGTTCTGAAAACCGGACCGGACCGTTCGGTAAACCGGTCATGTGTCTGGTCCAAATAAACCAGTGAACCGGTGCTGTAAAAAACAATAAAAAAACCGGTAAAACCGGTAAAAAAACCGATTGAATCGGTCTTTCATAAAAAAAATTATATTTTTTATTTTTTATTTAATTTAAAATACTTTTAAGATAAATAAAAACATATGTTTGAGAATTACACATAGATATTTATTATTTTATCAATTATTTTTATTTTTTTGTTTTATAAACCTTATAATAAGGTTGTTTAAACAAGTTTATAACTTCATATATCTTAATTTCTTATAATTTTGTATTATTTTATTAATTAAAATATTATATAATATTTAAAATATATATTTAATTAATACCGATTCGACCACGGTTGAACCATTGAACCGTGAACCAGTACCTTCACTGGTTCAATTAGTGGTTCGGTTTTTAAAACATTGGTTTCAAGCCCTTGCTAGTATGAAGTCCTATAAAGCTCCAAGACCAACTGGGTTCCAGCCTATATTTTTCAAGATGTATTGGGATATTGTTGGTGATGTTGTCTGGAAGCTTGTTCGGGATGCTTTTGCCTATGGTTACATTAACCCAGGCTTGGCGGATGCTCTTGTGGTCTTAATTCCTAAAGTTGATCACCCCCAATAACTTTAAGGAATTTGGACCCATTAGTCTCTGCAATGTTATATATAAATTGATTACCAAGGTGTTGGTTAATAGGCTGCGGTCGTTCTTGAATGATATTGTAGGTCCCTGGAAAAGCAGTTTCATCCCAGGAAGAGGAACAACTGACAATGCAATTGTTCTTCAGGAATGTATTCACAATATGAGGAAGTCAAAGAGGAAAAAAGGCGATGTGGTGTTCAAAATTGACTTGGAAATGGCGTATGATAGGGTAGATTGGGACTTTGTGAGAATGATCCTCACGGAGTTCGGCTTTCCCTTGATTACAATTAATCTGATTATGAGCTGTATTTCTTGTTCTTCTACTTCTTCTATTTCCATTCTTTGGAATGGGAATCGAACAGAAGCTTTTTCTCCTAAAAGGGGCCTTAGGCAGGGTGATCTCCTCTTACCTTATCTCTTTGTGTTACGTATGGAGAAACTATGTGTAATGATGGAGGAAGCGGTTAGATAAGGGTCTTGGATTCCTGTAAGAGTATTTAGAGAGGGCCCTCCTATTTCCCACCTTTTCTTCGAACGATGTTCTTCTCTTCACAAAGGCTAAACCTTCACAGGTCAGATATATGGCTAATCTTGTCAACCTTTTTTGTACCGTTTCTGGATTAAAGGTGAATGTGCATAAGTCTAGGGCCTTTGGGTCTGCTGGGCTACCCCGTTCTCGCAAAGAGAAACTGACTAGCATCTCCTCTATTTCCTTCACTTCGACCTTGGGGAGATACTTGGGTTTTAACATCATTCAAGGTAGGCCAAAGCGTTCTGATTTTGTTGGAGTTGTGGATCGGATTTCGAGTAAATTATCAGCTTGGAAGTGTAAACTTCTGAATAAGCCAGCAAGGGTTACCCTGGTCAAATCAGTTCTTTCAACTATTCCTTCGTACACTATGCAGCTTCAGTGGCTCCAGACTATATTTGTAACCAGATTGACGCCACAGCTAGGCAATTTATTTGGCGAGGAAATGTAAACAAAGGTGTCAACCTTGTGAGATGGGACACTGTTACATTGCCTAAAAGCTGGGTGGGCTTGGAATTCGAGTATCTAGGCTGCAGAATATTGCGTTTCTAGGGAAGTGAATCTAGGAGTATTTTCACAATCATGATAAGTTGTGGGTGAGAATTCTTGAAGCTAAATATGGCTCTCATAAGCGTATTTTTGGCACAAAGTACAGGGGCTCTCATGTTTGGAATTCTATCCAAAAGGCAGGGATTCCCTTGAAGGATAGCTTCGAGCTCAAACTTGGTAATGGTACCTCTAGTTTCTGGTGTGTTGTGTAATTCTGTCTTTGCAGTAGATATTCATGATGTTCAACTGTGTGTTCGAGATCTTTAGAGTCAGGATTCTTGGCATTTGGAAAAATTGTATACGCATCTTCCTCTGGATGTTCAAGAGGATATTACTTCTAGAGTCTTATATCTTACTGATAATGTCCCAGATGTTGTTTCTTGGGCTTTTAACACCTCTGGTACGTATAGTGTTCGTGATGCTTATAATTGGTTGCTGTTTAAAGATAAACAGACCCTTCCCATGACTTCCTGGTCTTGGATTTGGAAAATGAAAGCCCCTGAGAATATTTGCTTCCTTTTCTGGTTGGCGAGTCATGATGCTCTCCCCAGTAAAATCTTGCTTCATAGTAGACATATGTCTCATTCTAACTTGTGTCAGTGCTGTCAAAGAGAGGAAGAATCAGGTTTCCACTGCTTGGTTCATTTCTTTTTCTCTAAGCGGCTTTGGGATCAATTAAAGTTATTTGACATTAGTGAGCCTGATGATCTCGTGTCTCCAGCAAAGTGGCTGAAGAAAGGTTTAAAATATGGGCCTGTTTTTCTGTCAGCGGTATGGGTCTTATGGTGCAATCGAAACACAGTTTGCTTTGAGGGGATCTCTCACTCTTCATCCAACCTTCTTCCTCGGGTGTTTTCCTTATCTCGGGATATTGCTCATGCGTTCTATGACCAACCTTTTCAGATTAGGGAGCCTCGTCTCGTGAAGTGGAATCGGCCTGCAGCTGGGGAGGTGGATTTTAATGTGGATGACAGTTCCTTTGGCAACCCAGGTCCTGCAGGCTTTGGAGGAATTCTTAGAGACAACATGGGCAATTGGATTCAGGGGTACTGTTGCTGGATCGACATCTCTGATATTCTGCAGGAAGAGCTTCTAGCAGTTCTAAACGGGTTGAAGATTGCTTGGCAGCTGGGTCTTCGAAAGGTGGCTTGTAATTCAGATTCAAATCTTGCCATTTCTCTCATTAAGGGCATTGTTCCTTTTACTCATAAGTATGTGAATGTGATTTATGATATCAAGAAGTGGTGCGCTAAACCCTGGACTGTCTCTTTCAATCATACGCTAAGAGAAGGGAATCAGTGCGCGGATCACCTAGCTAAGCTTGGCGTTAATTCTGGACTTTGTCTCCAAATTTTTGTGAATCCTCCTAGTAGTGTCAACTCCCTTCTTCTGGATGATACGGTTGGCATGGTGTTTCATCATCCCGCATCTTAGTTTCAAGTATACAAAGATTTGATATTTTGCATCTTAAGCTTCAATGTTAACTACGAATAGATTTCAAGAAACTTGATTCTGAAGCACCAAATAGTTTCACAATTTAATAAAATTTTCCATATCAATATTTGAACTGATATGGATGCAATTCATGTGGAAATATCATTTTAAAAACAAGTTTATCAAAATCTGGTTTTCAGCTTGCTAAATATTCAAGTAATGAACAATAACTAACAAATTAATCAATATAAGTTTAGAATAAAATAAAGAGAGTAAGGGTGAGAGACATTGCACAATGTTTTTTATACAGGTTCACCCTTTAACAAATCCTTGGGCTACGTCCAATACTTACCTTAGAAGGATTTTCCACTAATCAAACTTGATTACAAGGTATTTTTTCCCACAGGCTCCTCAGGCTTAAATCAAGTATTCTTTCTTAAGCCTCTTCAGGCTCCTCATAGTTAGTATTCTTTCTTACAAGCCTTTTCAAGCTTCTCACAACAAGTTTTCTCTCTTACAAGACTGTTTAAGCTTCACAACCAACACTGACTCTTCTAGTTAGCTTGGAATACAACTACTTTCTTTGATAAAGTTGGTTTTTGATAGTGGGCTTTCTCTCAACACTCAAGGAGTGGATAAACTATACAATATAGAGCTGTATGAAACACTTCTAATGTAGAAAAATGATTTTGAGTAATTGTAGAAGCATTCTGCAAAAGAAATGTTCCTCCAGAAGGAGAATAGTTCGAGATCTTTTTGTCTTGGCTTGCTGTCTAATATCTTTCTTTAATACCCATCACTTACTTATAGTGCCATAAAGTCCAACTAGCCATTAGAAAGGTTTAAGGCTGGTCAAAAAGTATGTCTTGCTTTTTAGTAATGTGTCACTATCACTTATGACTTTTCTCTTTCATCTTTGATCCATTTTTGACCAGCTGAGTTGTCTCCCTGCTTTTGAAGTAATTTTTTCTTTATGGAACAATAAAAAAATTTTCCAATCTTTTGAGACGCATATTGCGTTATTCCCGTGCTTCTAGAGAACATCGGTGATTCTAGAAAAATACAGAAGGTTTACTTTCTGCTTCTGAATGTGAACTTTGTTATTCTTATAGATTCTAGAACTTTTCTACAAGATTGTTTTCTTCTCAATTTAATATTAATAATGAAATCCTTGATGATCCAATTAAGATTCCTTCTGGTAAATGAGATTCTGCAGATTTTTGCTTCTGAACAGGATTTTGTGATTCTGGAATTGTGCCAATTCTTGTGATAATTTATGGCGAATCATATTTTTGTGTAATAATTTTTTTCCATGCTTAATACCAAATCTTCATTAGAGGATTAGTCCTTTAACTTGAAATGTTCAAGGATAATAGCTTGAGGAGTGTGAGAACTTGATTAATGCTTCTATAGATACTCAAAACATATTTTTAGCTTGAAATTCAAATCTGATACTTCTGGAGATTGATAACTTTATTACAGAAACTATAGGTTCTACTTCTAAATCCAAAATTGTGTTTCTAGTGATATTGACCTTCTCCAATTGCTTTGTTTGCATCAGTAACACTTAGAATGGATATGCTTGAACTGCTTAAGTGATCTTTCGTATTCAAAAGGTGTCAAGTTTCTTGAAAAGCTCATTCTCATGTTTCTAGCAGTCTTGAATGATCATTCTAAAGCTTCATTTTTGCTTTTGAAGCTTGATACAACTTAATTTAATGTTCATGCGATCTTGGATGAACTATCTTGAGCTTCTTGAAGCTAAGAAGCTACTTCTTGAACTTGTTGCATCACTTTTGACTTGAAAGGTTTATGTAATATGTTTTTTTACACATGTTCTGATGTTTTTGATCTTTGCACCTTTCTTCTGTACTCTTTCAAGCATTCTCAAGTGCAAACATTAGTACCAAAGCATTCAGAACACTTATAATTTTGTTATGAAAGTTTGTTGTCATTAAAAACCTTTGTTCAAGAAGATCTTAGACTCAACACAAGGATTGCGTTAAAACACTTCTTCAATGAGCCAAACTTTTAAAGTTACAATATTTAATAATTTTTTAAATATAAAATTGGTTAATCCAACATTTGAATCATATTAATTATATTATCAAATTTAAGATAATTTGAACATTCGTAGGTATGTTATCTCATAGTGGACTTTATTTATATTTTAAAGACATTATACATTAAAATAAATTAGTTTAATGAATTATCAATTAATTTTTTTTATGAAGTTATATAAATTTGTTCTACTTTATAATAAATTTCAACCCAACAATTTGTTGTATGTTTGGTTTAAATTTTGAAGCATCCAAAATCAATTTTGCAGAATTGATTTTAAATCACTTCCGTCCAACGTACTTCGTAAAGCGTGCATCATCCATCTCAACCATTCATTTCTAGAATCAATTCTACTCAACTGTAAACCAAACGGACCCTAGATTGGTTAAATTTGTATTTTATAAAAAGTTAATAAGTAGTGTAAGATCATCATCATCATCATCATCATCATCATCATATGCTCTTCATCAAACCAGATTCAAAATGTTCTTCTATTGTTTAATTGTATATATACGGAATCTGATAGAGCTATAAATTCAAGCTACCTGACCCGACTCGATGCGGGTAGCGGGCTTTATTGAGTTGGGCTAAAAAACCCAGAAGTTATTCAGGCTTCTAAAATAGGTGCCCGAACCCTATTTTTTAGCTGACTTTTTGCGGGTAGCCTGGTTTTTTGGCAGGTTTTTGCGGGCTACCCGACTTTTTTGCGGGCTTTATCGGGCTGGTCTAATTGAAAATCCTGGGAGTTATTCGGGCTTCTAAAATGGGTGCTCGAGCCCTATATTTTTGCGGGATTTTGCGGGCCGTCCCGATCGGACCAGCCCATTTTTCCGGCTTTAGAATCAGACATATATTTGCGTAGAAATTAAAACTCATTATACGTCAGTAGTACTTTGTTCAAGACTCACAAATATATTAATGTGTAGGAAATGGATTATCACACTTAAACATTTATATTAGTGTAAGAATCAAATTACTTTTGTATAATATATGAATAAATAAAATAATGTAACACCCCAAAAATCATGACCTAGAGAATACAGTGGAAGTCTTAAGTTGTGAATCCCAAAGCAAGAAGGAATTAGAAGTAAAATGATGACTTAGGGGTTTGAGGAGAAAATAAGACAAGAGTTAGGGGATTGGTCAATAGTTGTGAGTTTTAAGGGAACTGAGAAGGGAAACCAAGTATTAAGCCAAACATAATTGTAGATTTAACTTAACATGAGTCACACCCGAAGGTGGAGAGGCTAGCAAGGTCAAGAGGTGAGGAAGGAAGTAGAGGCTTCGGAACGAGGGAATTGGATTGAATTGATGATTTACATCATTGTTCACGTGAAGTGTACCCCGTTGGACTTCAATCAATGTTGTTGCTTAATTTTGGGTTTTTAAGTCTAATAACCTTTGTGCACTAATTCGATGATATCTAGAGTTATAGGTGTCTGATTTAGGTGATTCAACTTGCATTAGAAAGATAAGATCCGAGACTTCTAATTGATATGAAATACATAATATTCCGATCTCATTTGCACCTCCAAACAGGCTCGTTCTCACTCAAGCGAGAAATTTTCTCGCTTGAGCGAGGATATCAGTAGAAACAAAGGAATTTACTCTAGTTTTCACGCCCAAGCTCGCTTGAGCGAGAGTGAGCAAGAAAAAAGAGTCAGAATGGGGCTCTGTGGAGTGAAATTCCGCTTAACCTCGCTTGAGCGCGCCCGAGCGAGAACGAGAAAGGGGTTCTCGCTCAAGCGAGAACGCGCGAGCAGAGCTTCATAAAACACTATTAGGGCTCATTTTTCTTACTTCCATTCATTCTTATACTTCCAGAGAGAGAACCCTAGAGATGAGCTTTTTGGAGCCTAGAGGAAGAAGAGGAAGCCAAGGATCGCTCACCCCACACCATTCAAGGAACTTGGATCATCACCCTCAACCCTCCATCTTCTATATTTCTTGCTTTGAGGTGAGTGTGGTTCACCCACTCACTACATTTCGCTTGTTTTCCTTAAGTGCCCCCTTTCCTATCTTCATATTCTCATTTTCTTGTGTTTTCTTGGTTTATATGATTGTGTTGAATGTTTGGATGGATTGAATGTTAGGGTTGTGGTGATAGTTAGGGTTTGAGGAAAAAGGAACATGAACTTTCTAAAACCATGATTATTGCCCTTCCCCACATGATAGAACCTTAAGAAATATACATGTTCTAAATTCATGATTATACATTGAGATTGACATACTTACTTGAGTAAGAGGAAAACTTATGGGTCTCCGGACCAAGAGGAAAACTTAGGGGTCTTTGGACCAAGAGGAAAATGGGTATTTTGACCTAAGAGGATTATGAAAGTTTAAAATGAACATTTGACTGTTAAATTAAAACAGAAGGTTAAAAGGCCACGAGGAAGATGTTCCTTGTACGGATACTGAGCTCAGTTCAGGTCAGAGCATTAAGTGTTAAGACCCCACTGGTGTTGGGTAATACACCAAGAGGTTGATTGATAATTTAATTGTCTTGATGTAACTTATATCATTATGACTCTTCCATTGTGCATTTACATTCGTGTGAACCCTACACTGCTTGCATTATCACGCTCATTGGGACGTTAGTCTCACCACATGTTTGTGGCTTATTTTAGATGTGCAAGGCTCTCAGTCGGGCGCCTGACGGGGCGTAGGAGTGATGGTTGGGCTATGCTTGCCCTTTTATTTTTTTGTACTTAGATGTTTTGTATAGCCACTCTTACTGTATTCTTTTGGCGGGATATCGTGGTACATGTGATGCCCTTAGGGGTTTGATACACCTCATTAGGACACATGTACGACAGTATCCCCTCCTTGTCGATATTTATGTATTTTGCTATGTTGTGTCATCCTTTGGCCAAAGTATATTGGATAATGTATGTGACTGTTTTATTATTATGCTTAAGTGTCGTTGGAATACCTAAGCCCTTTTTGTAATGTGGTTGTATGTTGATACTCATAATCGCACGAAATAATTTCATGAATTTGGGATTTTGCCTCCAACGGACATTATTCTAAGTAAACGGAATTAGGTCATTATAATTAACATAACAATGACATTTCATTATTGGAAAAAAAATAGAAAAGAAAGTTTTGACTTCTGAAAAAGTAAACAATACCCAGATAAATAAAAGGATGTGCTTTCATAGGTAAAAATGTCACAAACTTAAAAAGAAAATGTTGATCAAACCAGCAAAGTAGTATATTTCTTGTAAGAGTATACTAATAAATTTATAACATATCATATAATAATAACACATTTTTTCTTATAATTTTTTTATTACATCATCTATTACATCCCACTTTTTTCTCTATTTTATTTTTATATCTCACTTTTGTTGTATACTATAGTTGTAGTTTTGTAGATATGTAGTTGTTGTTCATCTACAATTTCTCTTTTTTAATACCACATTATTCTTTTAAAGATTTGATTCATATATCACTAAATTAAGTTTTTATGTCATTACATTGAATTTTCATTAAGATAAATATAGTGACAATTTAAATCTTTAAATGAGTATTTGATGACAATTTTTTGAAAAATTAATGTAATAATTTTAATTCTTCAAGAGACTAATTTGATAACTATATAAAATTTTTAGAAAATTAAAATAGTAACACATGTAACTTTACATCACCAACTTGTATAAAGAAATCTAGCTGCAGCCAGAAGTGTGGAGCATTTCAATGCTCAATGGCAACATTGATAAATAAAAAGTAGTGAGTTTCAGTTTCCAATTTGCCTCCACGTTCTTTATCCTTGTCACCCTCCCTCTTACACACACAAACACATTGCAGACATGCGCTTGCATGCGCACTTGGCAAATTCGAGAGTGTCACAATAATTTAATCATCTTGCATAGTCATCCTTCTGCACCTAATTATAGTATAACTAATCTAATTAATGTGTCTCAAGTAAGAACTTATTATTTTAAAGATATAACAGAAGGAAATGAAGGAGTCCTTAATTAGTTTTTTAAGAATCATTCATTATTAATTTTCCATACATTAAAATATAGGATGCTTACATTAGGATGATGGTTATATATATGCAAGTCATGATCATTACCTCATTATCTAACAAGGAAATTTCTTAACTGCTTCCAACTAATCCCAATTATGCTAGCATTATCTCCTTCTCCTATGTTCTCTACCATTGGTTATTGGCCCTATGAGGAGCCTATAAGCCATAGCCAGAACAACTACTTCTACAAACACACAGAGGACTCAGAACTATTTCATCATCAGCCACAGGTTGAGATCCAAAATTCCACTCCCTCACCAGCCATAAGCAGTGATCTTAGCATGGTCAAGAAGCTTATTCACAATGCAAGTGAACGTGATCGCAGAAAGAAGATCAATGCTCTGTATTCTTCACTTCGTTCACTTCTTCCTGTGGCAGATCAAATGGTACTTAACACCCTCTCTCTCTCTCTCTCTCTCTCTGTTTGCTTGGAATGGATATTGGTTATTGTAGCTAATAATTTCTAAACGCAACAACTTCAAGAAATTAGGAATTTCTATCCATGTCTATCAAGGCTTGTTTTTTTTTTACTTTCATAGGTATTCTCTATTATCAGGAATAATCCTATTCTGGTTTAGCTACAGTTAAGACGCTGCATCCCTCTCTAAGAGTGTATTTAGTGGGGATTAAACCCGAGAGTTCTTCCCACAATCTCAACCTGCGTTGTCAATAGAGCCACCGCTATTTGGTAACATGGGTTGCTTATTTATCCAAACAATTAAAGATATTGTTAGTCAAAAAGAAATTTCTGTTTTCTATCTCCTAGCCTTTTTCCTTTGGTTCATTTTTTGAAAATGTTTTATTTCATCAAAACCTTGTGTATAAAGAGTATTAACACTAGCTTATTTCATATTAATTTTGACTGTTGACACATGTGCATATACCGTAGGTTTTTTCTTTGCTGTGAATATTTTAAATATAATATAAATGTTTATGTTGCAGAAGAAGTTGAGCATTCCAGCAACAATTTCAAGAGTCCTAAAGTACATACCGGAGTTACAGAAGCAGGTGGAAGGACTAACTAAGAAAAAGGAAGACATCTTATTGAGAATTTCTAAGCAAGGCGATGCAGTGATCAGCAAAGAATCTCAAAGGAAGATTGTCCATTCCAAATCCAAACCCAACTCTGGTTTTGTAGTTTCAACAAGTAGACTCAGTGATAGCGAGGCTTCTATTCAGATTTCATCTTATTCTGTCCACAAGATTCCACTTTCTGAGATCTTGCTGTGTTTGGAAAATGATGGCCTTGTACTGCTAAATTCTTCTTCCTCTGAGACATTTGGAGGGAGGACCTTCTATAACTTGCATTTCCAGGTTTGTGCTTTATAATATTTCCTTGTATTTTATTTCAAATGGATAGAGTAGTGAGAGAGCTAGAGAGTATTCATTATAAATTTGTGAAGTAATTAAAAGTTGTTTTTGGTTGGGTTTGTGCAGGTGGATAAAACACAGAGGTTAGAATCAGAGGTTCTGTATGAGAAGCTTTTGTCAATAATTGATAAAAATGGGAACTTTCTAGTGAAATGAAATCAGTTACTTACATTGGCTAATTTTAATTAATCATGATGATCAAATGGTCTTCATTGCTTATGCTTATTAGTATGTGCATATTTTGGAATCTTGGACTGTAAAGGAGCAATGGCATGGTTTGGTCATTAGATCTGGTAGTAGCATAGATTATTAATTAGGAGTTAATATATGCTACATAAAGATAGAGGTTAGAGTCGACCATTGTAACCAAGCGAAGCCACATCTCTTTCCTTTTAATATAAAGTGAAAGCAGAATATGGGATAGGATGTAAAAGTTTCTATGTATGTATATAAAGTTTTGATGTTCAACTTGAACAAGTCATGATGTATAAAATGTTTTGCCTACTATTAATGTATGCAGTGGGCTATAGGCCCTATATTTTATATCTACACTGTACATTGAAGATAATGAATCTTGCCGTCAAAAAAATAAAATAATGAAATCCCATTTGTAGGATCGATTTTTCTTAGTATCTGAGAGGATCAGCCACTGGAGCATATGGAATCAAATGAATATCCCTCTCCATATATTTATTGTCTTTTGAGCGTATTACCCTTCCAAGTTTCTGTTGGGAAATAATAGAGAAAATGAGTGAAGTATATGCTTGACACATGTGTTAAAACTGTTTTGAAGAGTTTATTTTATTAGAGAAGTGTTAACAACAACTTCTAATCAATTTGGAAAAATAAGAGATAGTAACTCAATTTAGAAACTGTGTAACCTAGAAACATTTCCACCATCCATATAAGTATATAACCAAAACATGTTGTTAATAAGGTTTCACCCCAAAGGTTGTTAAGTGTAGAGTGACTAACTAACATAGCATTCATCATTTTTGTTAGGGTTCTATTTTTCCTTTCAATACTCCATTAGATTACACGGAATAAGGTGGAGTTACTTCATGTACTTGTTCCTTCTTTTTCACAAAATTCATTAAATAAAACATATATATTCACCACCTCTATTAGATTTAATTCTCTTGATTTTCTTATTTTATTACTTTTTTACTTCATCCTTATATAACAAAAACATATCAAAAGTCTCATCTTTATTTAATTTCTAATTAAGTAAACCTTGGCATATCTAGAGAAATCATCAACAAAAGTTGCATAGTATTTTTTAGCGCCTCTAGTCATTGTTTGTTTTAAATCACCTAGATCAGTATGTAATAAACTAAGCAATTAAGTTTCACATTGAACAAGTGGACAAGACTTCTTAGTTAATTTTGTTTCGATACATACATCACATTTGCTATAACATTCACGGTTAACTTTAGAAATAATACCTAATTGTTGCATTTTGTTTATATAAGTAAAATTTGTTTGTGTATGCCCTAGAGGCTAATGGTATATTGACCCCTTTTAGCATACAATATATGTCATGTTAATTATAAAAGACATTATTTATTATATTAATTAATTAATTAATTAATATGATAAAGTCCTTAGAATGACTTGTTCGTGGCTGTAAGATATCAAATTTGACTTGATAGTGAGATTCTATAGACCATTTCAGAACGTCATTCTCAAATCATCCCTAGTCAAGTATTATTGTGAAAAAGAACAACAATAATACATTGAGATTAGTATGTGAGTAGATTGATGACTATGTCTCACTAGTCATGGATATGTGATATCAAATCTTTCAAATGGGTGCACATTAAAAGGTTTTAATGGTGTACTGGATTGACCCACAATGAGAATGCTACACGGATTATTATGTATGTCATTAGCGATTCTCATAGTGAAAATGGTGTATGTGGTCCTTTGACCTGATGTCACTACGGTTCCCAACATGTGGAGTCGTATGCTTTGGTGGCATTAAACGTCATGCCTAACCCGGTGGCTATAAAAGTGGTTATCGAGTATACCACAAATCATGTGGAGGGATGGGAGTGGCTAGATGAGATTTGTCCCTCCCACGTAATGAGAGTTATATCTTGGGCCCCTTGATTAAGTGAGACTAAAAAGTGCATGGTCGTGCCCAAATAATATTAGTATGAGATATTAATATTATTTATTAGAAGTCTATTTGGGAAATCAAGAAACCGAGATTAAACTATACAAGGATAACACATTCCATGCCTTGTGTTTAATCTAGATATATGGACAATGGGACTATACATACATGGTAACATTGGTCGCAGATTGGTTATATGTCAAATCACATTGACATTCTTGTTATTTGGGTAGTAGCGATGTTTTGCTAGATATCCTTTGCTATTTGTAATATTAAAATAAGATTTTAATGTTACTACCAACATAATAGAAACCTACAGGGTCACACACTTAGAATGGGCTGACTTGGACACTGAAGCCACTGAATGATTTTAATCGGGCTTTTAATTAGATTAAAGGTCCATATGATGTGAAGCTCAATTAGTAAGACTAAATGGGCCAACCCATTAGTTTGGGCCTACACATGGGTAGGTATCACAAAAGCCTAATGCTCACTATGAGGGTTAGTAACCGCAATATATAGAATGTATTGATGGTAGCTAATATGTGATTACTCTAATACTCCAAACACGACAGGGAGAAAAAGGTTTTCTCTAAACCATATAACCATCCCTCATAATGAGAGAAGAGACAATCATCCCTTCGTCGTCGCTAGCATTGCGAATGCGAAAGAGGAAGTCGTAGTATCGGGTTCGTGTGGATACCGGTGGAGGTATAGCTACTCTTGCATGCTCGTGGTTTGGAAAAAAGGAAAGCACATAAAAGGTATGATTTATGGCTTTTGCTTGAAGGGTTTTGGATATATTTAAATTTTAAAAGTTTAGTTCTTCCGCTACGTTTGACCTTCCAAAACCCAACAATGGTATCAGAGCCACTTGCAACGCCATAATTTAGTTATCGTTTCACTTACTATGTGTTAATATGTGATAATAGTTGTATAGTAAATAAAGGTTAAACCTTTTGTATAAAAAATTCAATCTTTGCAAGAGTTGAAATATAAAGGTTTGACCTTTTCAATAAAGAAGAATCTTTTTATAATAAAAATTCAATCTTTGCAAGAGTTGCAATATAAAGGTTTGCTCTTTTCAAGAAATATGAATTCTTTTAAAATAAAATTCAATCTTTACAAGAGTTGCAATGTAAAGGTTTGGTCTTTTCAAAAAAGATTAATCTTTTTCAAATAAAAGTTCAATCTTTGCAAGAGTTGCAATGTAAATGTTTAATTTTTTGAATCATTTTGGTATTTTACTAGACCTGGTTTTTTTTAAAAAAAGAATCTTTATTGATAATAATAGAATTTACAAATTTTGTACATCAAATATTTAATCTTTTCTTAAGTTTAATATAATTTGTAAGGGCTACAAATTAAAGATTTGATCTTTATTAATTTGTTAGATTTGTAATTGTTACAATCTAAAGATTTTATCTTTACTAAATTTAATATAATTGAGTAAACTATCACTTTCGCCCCTGACTTTTACAGCGTCTTGCAGTTTCGTCCCTGAATTTTTCAAAATAGCACTTTAGTTCCTGACTTTATTAAACAATGCACTTTAGTCCCTAAACTTTATTAAAAAACATGCACTTTAGTCCCTGATTTAGGGACTAAAGTGCATTTTTTAATAAAATCAGGGACTAAAGTGCTATTTTAGAAAACTCAGGGACGAAACTGCAAGACGCTGTAAAAGTCGGGGGCGAAAGTGATAGTTTACTCTAATATAATTTGTAATGGTTACAAAATTAAAGATCTAATGTTTATTAAATTAATTATTATTTGTAATCGTTACAATTTAAAAATTTAATCTTTATTAAATTTAATAATATTTGTAATGGTTACAAATTAAAGATTTGATCTTTATTAAATTGATTATTATTTTGTATTGGTTACAATTTAAAGATTTAATCTTTATTAAATTTAATAATATTTGTGATGGTTACAAATTAAAGATTCAATCTATATTAAATTTTATAATATTTTTAATGGTTACAAATTAAATATTCGATTTATATTAAATTTAATAGAATTTGTAATGGTTACAAATTTAAAGATTTGATCTTTATTAAAATTTAATAAGATTTGTAATAGCTACAAATTAAAGATTTCATCTTTATTAAATTTAATAAAATTTGTAAAGGTTATTATTAAAGATCTCTTCTTTATTAAATTTAATAGGATATGATTTGTAAGAGTTACAAATTAAAGATTTTATTTTATTAAATGCAATAGGATTTGTAAACGTTACAAATCAAAGATTTAATCTTTGTTAAATTTAATACGATACGTGAAAATTATAAATTAAAGATCTGATTTTTAATAAATTTTATATGATTTGTAAATTAAAGATTTAATCTTTATTAAATTTAATAGGATTTGTAAAAGTTACAAATTATAAATTTTTTATTTAATAATATTGGAAATAGTTCCAAATAAAGATTGAAAACAAGTGTTGTTTGGATATTGCAAAGGGTTATCTTTGATTTGGAATAAAAGAGAACTTTAAAAAATATTAATATTAATATTAATATCAAAATCCTTTAATATGTGTTGATTCTTGGATGATTAGTGCATGATTATAGTCCTAGTTCTTGTGTATGTATTCTATTTTGCCTTTTGATTTTTTTAAATACGACATGCGTGTCGTGTCTTTCTCTCAATTCTCTATTTGTACTTCTCTTCTCATCCCATGCCCCTCTATGTAAAAGAGGTTTCTTTGTATTAATATAATATAAAATAACAGTCATGGTATTGGAAATATAAATGTAAGGAGGTGTGAGAGGCAAAAGTTTGAATGACATATGAGGACACCCAAAGGAAGATACTTGGAGAAGATGCCTGTACCTTTGGTTTAATTACTAATTCCCCCATTGGCTACGGAGAATCAATCTTTTAGGGACCATAACCATGTCACATATATTTATATATTATTATATGTATGAGATGCATATTATACACGTATGTGATATATATATACACATATTTCGATAATATTAAAATTATTGAGATAAATTATAATATAAATCCCTCAAATAAATATTAAATCATGATCAAATGCCTTCCAATGCATGACACTCGTCAAGGCTAGAATCGGTTAAGTGTGGTTCTGCTAAAGTAGGGTACCTTTATCTATTCTAGTGAGGCGCGATGAGATAAAAGTAATATCCAATTGTCAACCATTGGGTTTTGACTTAACTAGGTATATTCAATAGGATTGAAAACTTAGAGGTACTAAGTTAGGCATTAATTCATAAGATGAATTAGAATAAGAGTTATTCACCTAACTATCCAAGAGTTGTATGCAATACAATTGGAAATTATTTCCTACCTAAATAACCTAATTTTAAGCGATCAGCCAAAGCCGACTTAGAACTAGGTGAAATATGGATCTTGGCCCACTAGAAAATCTAGCAATGTGATTTTTCCGAATCAATGTTGAGGGTAGTTGATTTGAATTAAAATAGTGGAAGTAATATTTAATAAAAGTCCTTATTAAATATTTAATAACATGATATTTATTCTGCGATATTATAAATACGTTGCAATGTTAGAGGGTTCCACAAAACATGAAAAGTTTATGTCTTTGGGTGTCAAAGGTCCAATCATTGAAGCCTTATTCGTCGCCATTACAACGTGAAAGGTTTACGGTAAGGTAAAAACCTCAACTCAAATATTGGTTGTGAGAAACATATTGGTTATCAATTGGCTGACAAGAACGTATTCAAATGATGCGAGGGACTTACCTGTTTATCGGTTCGTGAAACATTCATTTGATTCGAGACACATATTGGTAATTGGTTATGTGATATCTAATTTTTTAGTCGGGACACTACCTCGCACCCCGCTAAAGGGTGGCCTCCCTTTGACAAACATGTCTAGTTATTTTCTATCATTGTGATTAGTCCTTAAGAAAGGCATTTTTGTCTGGGATAAAATATTATATATTTTAGAGCGACGGTCTCCTAAGTTACTTGTTCCAAATGTCGTACGTGTTGAAAAGATGCTTATGAGAAGCATTAAGATAATGCTTTGGACACTTGTCACACATTCTAACCACCATGAACTCATAACTTTATAAGCATAATGAGAACTTGAATGTCTATGATATGATCATACACCTCAAGAAAAACTATAAGGAACTAATTAGACTTGTTAAATATGAAATATCTAAGACATTGTTTCAATGCAAATTTGAAAATGGAAACCTTATCAATGCTCATGTTCTCAATATGATTAAGTTCATTAAGATCCTCAAAAGTTGAGTTTTTCCTCTTGAGTAAGAGTTGGCGGAAGACTTGTCCTACAACCGTTGTCGGACAAGTATAGTCAGTTTATCAAGGATTTTAGCATGAACTAAATTGACAAATCCCTGCCAGACTAACTAATTAGTATGTTAAGAACAACTAAGCAAGATATTCATGACGGAAGAGCCATAATTATGGTTCAAGATAAGGGAGATGGCAACACAAGAAGCCCAAGGGCAATGTGGTTAAGGAAAGTAGTTCCCTTGTGATGTTACTAGGCATTTCAAAGGAATTACTTGATGTACCTAAAGGAGTTTAAAAGGAAGAGAAGTGAGACTTCTACTTCATGTATATTGTTATAGAATTAAATTTACTATTTCTTTACCTTGAGTATTTGATACTTAATGAAGAAATAGAACATTGACAATGGGAAAAATGGATATACAGTTGGAGCAAGAGTCGTTGCCTTTTTTGTAGGACTTGTTATCTTTGTCCATTAGACTTGTTATTGAGATAGAAAACTTTATTTCTTGTACAGAAAAGATAATTTTTCAAAAAATGTTGTTCGATTCATTTAATTGATGATTTTATGTTCTTATTCCCAATAGTTTCCTCTATAATGAAATACTTAAAGGTTCAAATCTAATGGTAAGAACTTCTTTTAACTTTAGCATTGTTGTTTAGGATACATAAATGAGAAATGCACTTCAAGATTCCATGAAGATGGATTCTTGAACTCATTAATTTGGAATCACATGGGGTAAGCAAGTCTTGTTTATTTGAAAGATGACTAAGACCTCATTCTTAAATAAAAGTGAGAGGGGAGGTATTCTTTTAGGCCTTATATATAAGGATGTATGTGGGCCTCTAAACACAATTGCTAGAAGAAGTAGGTTTTAATACTTCATTATTGTTGGTCCCAGAGGGAATCTAGAAGGGGGGTTTGAATAGATTCACAAAACTTGTTCCTTTTCACAAAATCTGAAATCATTTTCCCTTTTCTTTTTGCCTTCAAGATTCTTTCAAATTGAGTTTTCAAAAGACAAATTTTCAGAGTTTAAAAGTAAAAGCGCAATGGATCAATATATTGAGAAGGTAATTAATTACCAAGATTGATTCCTCAAGCATTACAATTTACTTATTCAAACAAATTCAGTTTCATGATATATCAAAAACAAAATTAGAACTTACAATTCAAGATTAACATTCATATTAACAAGCCAAGAAACTCAAATCAAAATAAAGTAAGGATAGAGAAAATGACACAGTTGTTTATACTGGTTCAGCCACAAAAGGGGCCTACATCTAGTTTAGATTTAGCACACCACTAAACCTGCTTTCACTATAGAATTGATTACAAACACCATGCACATACAATCCTAAAGAAAGACTTACAAACAACAATCAAAGGTTTGACTCTTGCACCTCACAAGAGCATGTTCTTCAATGACACGCCACCATATGAACATAAACCTTACTCATGACATCTCGTCACAAGATTTCAAACAATTTCTATGAATACCCTATTCAAGAGATATCACAACATAGAAAAATTAAGAAAGAACAGAGTTTAGAACAATAGAACCTTGTTTGTGCAGATAAACTCCATAAATAATATCAAACACTTTCTTCCATTTGTCTAATCTTCTTGAGCAAAGAGTTCTTGGTGCTGCAGAATTTCTGAGTTTTTTTAATGATTTCTTGGAGAGATTTTCTAAAAGAGATTCTTGTATTGTTTTTGAAAAACTTAGCTCTCTCTTTTTTTTTTATTTCGAAAATCATGAGTATAAAACAGTTTTTGTTAGTTAGAAACAAAAAAAAAACCTGTTAAAAATCAGTTGCAAATAGTTTAGAAAACGTCCAGAATTATGCAGACTCTGTGGTAATCGATTACTAGCTTTGGTAATTGATAATTGCCTAATTTCAGTAAAATATTGTGATGCATGTGGGCACTTATCTACTGAATTGTGCTAATTTAACAGTCATTTCACCCAATTTTAGGATATTGTGAAGTTAGATGTCTATTCTGAGATGTCTATGCTAATGAAGTCATTTAATCCCAGTTTGCATGAATTTCAGGGAATAAAAGGCAAGAGATAGAAGAATGAGTAAAGCCAAGAGCATAGGAGCAGAAGCTAGAAGGATTGCCTCTGCTTCCTGCACTCAGCCTGCGCTCCAAGCGCATGATTCATCAATTTATTTTTGTCTCTGTTTCCTGCTCTTAGCTTGCGCTTCAAGCGCAGGTTTTACAAAATTTTTGGGTCTTTCTCTGTTTCCTACGCTCAGGTTGTGCTTGGAGCGCCCCTGAGCGCAGTTAACCTAGCTCATTAATCAGCCGCTAGGGCATTCATTCATTATCAGCTGGGGAATTCAGACAGAGGGCATTCACTCTGGAGAGAGAAAGAGAAGACCGAAGGTGTTGGGAAGCTCCGGAAGCCATTTTCGTCTCTTGTCTTTGGGTTGTAAGTGCTACCATGAGTAGCTAAGCTTTTATTGTGGGATTGAATGTAATCGATTCAAACTCAGATGTATTTTGGATTCGTTAATCTATAGATATTTCGTTTCTTTTCAATATCGACATTTTCATTCTACTCTTAATGCTTGATTTTATTAACTCAGTAGCAATCTTGATTTTGATTTCTTGAAGTAGCTGGAAAGTATTTCGGAAATCTGATTTGGACGAGAATGCTCGATAGGTCAAAATGCTAGGAATAGGTTTCGATGTATCGATAGCTTTCAAACATCTTTTCTTAATGCTAGGCAATCTGTTAAACATATGAGGGATCGATATTTAGGGGATTGTTCTAAGAATTTCACATTGGAGGAATCGGTGTGAATGATTTTAGCTTGTGCTTCAATATTGTCTAGATCAAATACTATAGGTTTTGATTTCCCAAAATACAGAGGAGTGCGATAGATGAAGTTCAATCCCAAACTCTCCAACTGAATATCTTTTACACTTATGGTTTTCTTTTAGACTTTGTATGCATATCATATTTTCACCATAAATCAACATGAGCCAAATATATTCATTTGTACATACACTTAGTGAATTTGTTTCTTAAGAATTTAATTGAAGTCCGTTCTTCGTGGGTTCGACACTCGTACTTATAAAAACTATTATACTATTGCGACATTGGTACGCTTGCCAACACCGCAACAGTAATCGATTAAACCAGAGCGAATCAACAAAGAACTCTTCTCATGTTATGCAGGTAATCGATTAACCATATGAGGTAATCGATTAAATTGATCCTGAACTTGAATTCAAGCAATTTTCAACTTTGAGTTAACTTGGGGTCAATTACCAACTTAAGTAATCGATTAAACCAGAGGCAAATCAACACTAAGTTGAGTAATTTAGCTACCAAGCTATGCAAACTTGAAAACAATTTGCACAATGAAATATCAATCAAGGAAGAATAATCGAACACATACATAATGCCTAATGCTAAAAACAATCAATACAAGTGAGACACCTATAGAAATGTGTTTGGCACTGCAAAATGAATTGAAATTGAAGCACCTACTTTCTACAACAAAACCAAAACATTCAATGTGTGAGAGACTTGAGGAGTGACTTGTATATTCCATTTGTAGCTTAAGTCCAAAAATTACATTTGATGATCCTAAATCTTATAGGTGCTCCTTTGGTCATTCAAGGGAATCCAAATGATGCTTCTTCTATAATTCCACACAAGACAAAATGTTTGTCACTCGATTTGTTATTCTCTTATGAAGAGATTTATCTCCATTGGAACTAGTGGGGGGAGGTTGAACTTGAAGAAGTTTAAGGTTCAAAAAGTAACCCTAAATTGGTGATGGAAGGAGACTAGGCTTCACAAGGCATTGTGGAAAACTAACCCATTTTGCAAACATAAGGTTTATACAAGTCTAGTAGGATAGATCATCAACCTGAGAAATATGGATTTCTCATGACATAGGAGGATGATATTTTATGTGTTGAATAAAATAATCCTATGACTTGTGAGGAATCTAGATATAACCAATAATCCAAACATATGGTTATGCGTTTCCATTAATATCTGACAATATGTGGAATACCAACAGATGATTAGATCATCAAACCACTAAGAAAGCCTCTTGCACAATAGAATCTTGAGGGGCAAATTAAGCTTTTTAGGGTAAAAGTTAAGCCCAATTGGCTCTAGTGCAAGTGGGAGATTGTTGGTGTATGTCCTAGAGGCCAATGGTATATTGACACCTTTTAGCATACAATATATGTCAAGTTAATTATAAAAGGAATTATTTATTATATTAATTAATTAATATGAGAAAGTCCTTAGAATGACTTTTTCGTGGTTGTAAGATATCAAGTTTGACTTAATAGTGAGATTCTATAGGCCATTTCAGAATGTCATTCTCAAACCATCCCTAGTCAAGTATTATCGTGAAAAAGGGAAACAATAATATGTTGAGACTAGTATGTGAATAGATTGATGATTATGTCTCACTAGTCATGGATATGTGATATCAAATCTTTCACATGGGTGCACATTAAAGGGTTTTAATGGTGTACTGGATTGACCCACAATGAGAATGCTACACGGATTATTATGCATGTCATTGGCGATTCTCATAGTGACAATGGTGTATGTGGTCCTTTGACCTGATGTCACTATGATTCCCAACATGAAGAGTCTTATGCTTTGGTGCCATCAAACGTCATGCCTAATCCGGTGGCTATAAAGGTGGTTACCGAGTATGCCACAAATCATGTGGAGGGATGAGAGTGACTAGATGGGCTTTGTCCCTCCCACATAATGGGAGTTATATCTTGGGCCCCTTGATTAAATGAGACTAAAAAGTGTATGGTCGTGCCCAAATAATATTAGTATGAGATATTAATATTATTTGTTAGAAGTCTACTCGGGAAATCAAGAAATCGAGATTGAACTATTCAAGGATGACACATTCCATGCCTTGTGTTCAATCTAGATATATGGACAAAGGGACTATACATGCATATGGTAACATTGGTTGCATATTGGTTATATGTCAAATCACATTGAGATTCCTGTTATTTGGGTAGTAGCGATGTTTTGCTAGATATCATCTGCTATTTGTAATATTAAAATAAGATTTTAATGTTACTGCCAACATAATGGGAACCTACAGGGTCACACACTTAGAACAGGCTGACTTGGACACTGAAGCCATTCGATGGTTTTAATCGGGCTTTTAATTAGATTAAAGGTCCATGTGATGTGAAGCTCAATTAGTATGACTAAATGGGCCAACCCATTAGTTTTGGCCTACACATGGGTAGGTATCACTAAAGCCTAATGCTCACTACGAGGGTTAGCTACCGCAATATGTAGCATGTATTGATGGTAGCTAATATATGATTACTCTAATACTCCAAACACGAAAGAGAGAAAAAGGTTTTCTCTAAACCATATCACCATCCCTCATAATGAAAGAAGAGGCAACCATCCCTTCACCGCCGCTAGCACTGCGAAAGAGGGAGTCCTAGTATCAGGTTCATGTGGATACTAGTGGAAGCATAGCTACTTTTGCATGCCCATGTTTTGGCAAAAAGGAAAGCACTAAAAGGTATACTCTATAACACGATTAATGGCTTTTGCATTGATCCTTGGAGGGTTTTGGATATATTTAAATTTTAAAAGTTTGGTTCTTCCGTTGCGTTTGACCTTCCAAAACCCAACAAAATTAACACCCTAATTTAGCATGCCACAAATCAATAGAATCAATGTAAGTAGAAGAAGAAGCATTTCCATTCACAATTTCAGTAACATTAAGAACAAACAGTTCCATATCATAATAGCCCTTTCCCACAAGTACATTATTTTTTGTCTTTATAATCTTTTCATATTCAAATGATACTTCAACCCTAAATTTCCCAAGAAATGCAACATAGAACAAATTGGCCCTAATACTTGGGACATGAAGCACATCATTTAAAGCCAAAGTCTTCCTAGATATGAGCTTGAGAAGAACCTTCCCTTTGCTATGAACTGCAAGAGTTCTTGAGTCTCCAAGATAAACAAGTTCCTCTTCATCCCCTACAATAGTGTAGGAGGTAAAAGCATATTTGTTTGCATAAATTTGCCTAGTAGCTCCAGAGTCTACCACCCATTTGTTCACATTGGTCACAATGTTAACCTAAGAAACAACCGCATCAATAATGTTATCTCCTTCAACCAAATTAACCTTTGGCTTCGAAGGATTATCGTTTCTCGCTCTATGCCTGCACTGAGGTGCATGGTGACCTGGCTTTCCATAAACAAAGCAAGTACCATTTTCTTTTGAAATTGGGGTTAGTTACTTTAGGCAAATAATGATCAGGTTTTTTAGCTTCGTACTTTTTTCTAAGACTTGTTTTGCACCAAATTTGCTCTCGCGACTAAAGCCTTTGCTCTTGCAGCCTTTATTTCATTTTTGTTGATGTCTTCGACTATTATATGAGTTATCAAATCCGCCAGTAAGAGTTTTTTTTTTGTTTATGCCTAAGTTGTTTTTTGTAGTCCTTCCATGATTTGGAAACTTCTCAATGAGAAGTCTAGCAAAAAATTCGTCATGTAGATTGATATTCTCAGCTTTAAGGTCCTCAAGTAGCTTGTGATATTAATTGATTTGTATTTTGATATCCTTCTCTTCTATCATTTCCCATTTATAATAATTTCCCATTACAAACTTTTGTTTCCCAGCATCCTCAGCAGTATACTTTATGTTCAATGACTCCCAAATCTTGTTTGCTTCCTTATAAGAACAATAAACATCAAACAACTCGTTAGACAATGTACTAATGATAGTGTGTTGGCATACCTTATTAGAGCAGGTCCAATCTTTGATTTGTTTTGGATCAAATGACTGTGAAGGTTTGGGATCGGTCAAAGCGGCTACAACTCCATTCATGTTAAGAATGGAGTACACACATTCTTGCCATCTTCTGAAGTTTTGGCATCCAAACATTTCGATCTTTGAATGTCTGGGAATGGCTTTGCAAAGGTAACTGGTAAATGGATGGCAGGTGCAGTAGCAAGGGTAACAACAGAAGTAGCACCATTGTTTGGAGGAGAGACAGTGCTAATGTTGTTTTCCATAATAAACTCTTGAGATTGTTGAAAATAATAGAGAAAATGAGTGAAGTACAACAATGCCTGAGACGTGTGTTAACACTGTCCTCAAGACTTATTCGATTGATACTCGAAAACTCCCCATGATTTAACAACACTTCTAACCAATTTGGCTAGGTTTCAAAACAACAAGAGATAGCAACTCAGTTTAGAAACTTTGTAACCTAGAAGCGTTTCCACCATCCATATAAGTATATAACCAAAACAAATAATTAATATATTAACATAACTAATTGAAGGAATTGAAAGCTAATTTATTACCAAAATTAAAAATAGTGGAATCAACAATGTAGCTTAATATTTATAATTAAAACTGGTGCTAATTGATATCAAAATTGAATCTCATTCAATTATTATAATAGCAAAGTTAAAAAAAATCAAAGAATAAAAGTCAAATTCTGTAACTGAATCAATTTGAAATTTCAGATTAAATAACTTTTGAAATATATATTAAATATACCAGTTCTAACCAATGTTATTAAACTCAAAGAGGTCATTGACTAGGTCATGGTACTGAGTCAATGGGTCACTGGTTGAACTAGTTAAACTGAAAATTTATTAAAATATATTAATAAAATTATACGTATTTATAAAATATATGTTAATATGTATTAAAATAAGTATATTTAGTATTTACATTAAATATTAAATGTGGAATAATGATTTCCTTTTAACTTTTGTATTAAGTGCAAATCTCATTAAGAATGTTATTTTTTGTTTGAAGAAATACATTTGTATATATATAATATATATATATATATATATATATATTCAAAATAGCACATATATGTTATGAAAAGCTTGTTGGTCAAGTGGTGAAGCCTTCTGTCCATGCAACGCTTTGACAACCTGGGATCGACTCCTGTTGGGAGCCCTTATTAATTTTTATTAGTAAGTAACACTGCTCACTCGTCACTCATCAACAGACTCCAAATCGGACCGAGTGTCACCTGTTCCGCCAGTTTAAGAAAGGTTTGATCGGTTTGTGACCGGTTCTTGTGCATAAGCGATCTACAACCGTGACCGGATTGGTCAGGGGTCCAATTCTCGATTGAATGAGGTCTGGCCTGGTTTTAAACACTGCTCCCAACTGCAAATGTTGCAATCATGTACAACTTAACTGATGGACAACTTTAAAAATATGACCTTTTGCTGAGATTGAGACAAAGGATACACTAAATTGATTTAAAAACAATTGAATTGATGAAGCTATTCAAATCCTAGTTTATTCAAACACTGGCACAAGGAGGGTTAGGGAAAATCAAGTCTCAGGTAGCAGTGGGCGTGATTTGTATAATGGAAATTAAGGATGGATCTTATAACAATTATATAATTTTTTATCTTGTAAATAATTGTTACCATTTTTTATATTATATCTAATGGCTATCTTTTAATCACTCACGGTGAGGAAGAAAAAAGCTTCCTTATCCCAACATTGTCCGATAATATCACTAAAGCATAAAAGTAAAATAAAAGTGCATTCCTAGAAGGTTCAAACCTTACACAATGCAAAAGCATGTCAAAAGATGGAGAAAACATTATCAATTGTTGGACTTATATGCATATGTGACCTATTGTTTTATCGATGGAATGGTAGAGCTAAATAGTCCACTTTTTAAACCTACATTTATATACAAAACTGTTCACAGTAAGAAATGTTAGGCCGACAAGAAGCCTTTCATGGTAGAGTCTTGATCAGTTTTGTCCTTTTGTTAAATTCATGAATGTACCCTTAGTGTCATCGAGGGTCCTTTTTCTATATAACCTTCTAACCGTCCGAGCACGTTCCTTCTTCTATGCCCCCACAATATCGGGCTATACCCTTGAGCACGTCCCATGATCCTCTACCTTTTTGCCGACTACTTCCCCCCTAGAGGGTCTGTGAGGCCTAAAGTGTCTATCATCTCGATTGGGTTATTCAATCGGCCTATCTCCCGATGGAGTACATAGCCCCCAAGCCTGAGCCTGCTTATTCAACATGGAGAAAGGCTTTATATGCAGAGGCAATGATGATGTTTTCGGTTGGCCCAACTCCAGGGGAGTACACAGCCCCCAAGCATGAGCCTGTTTATTTAACTTTGTGAAAGGCTTTATACGCACGGGTAATGACAATGTCTTCAGTCATGTGGCAGGCAATGGTATCAACAACATGGAAAAAGAGCTCAAGGATCATGCAACGAAGAATAAGGACCTTTATGAAAAGGTTGCCCTGGCTAACAGAGCACTACAAAAAGTGGGGAATTGGAGGTAGACTTGGTTGAAACTAAGAAGCAATTAACCGAGTTATTGCAAGAGAATAATACTTTGGCCAAGAAGCACACTACGATGAAAAACAAGTACATCGATGTAACTGTTGAGAAGAAGAAGTTGTAGAATGATTTAACTGAGTTGACTGAGCAACATATTACTGAAGAAAAGGATAAGTTTGAAACTTAGATTTTCTATTTGAAGACTGAAATAGCAATGCAACGTGCTCGGGGTTTCAACAAGGCACTTGCGCTGGTACAATTCCTTTACCCCGACTAGAAGGTTGATGATGTAGGATTATTTAAGCACATTGTTGAGGGAAAACTGGTTGACATACCGGACGGCGATGAAAACCAAAGGAAGGGAATGGCCCGTTACTTTTGTGGTTTGAACTTACTTGAACATAATGATCTTTACTTTTGTTTGGTTCATTTCTATCAAACGTGCTATTATGCCCCAACTTTAAGACTTAATGTTTCAAATGATTTCTACAACTTTATTTTCCCAAGCTACTAAGAATTACTTCTCTTGAGATTCATCTCTACTCAACATAATTTCAAAGTTTTAATCATGATACTCCTAAAGCCATTCTTAGAACATAATGCTCCTTATATTGTAGGAATGTGCCTAGAACTCAAACAACTTGACATTTCTGAAGCCCATTTAAACTTTGCATGTCTTATGTTTGAGGAATATGTATATTTGAGAAGTATGTCTACTATGCAGAGTATATGAGTCCAAGAAAAGAGTTGACAATGGAGGTCATTGCACTTGGTGTCAAGGCTATGACAGTCGTCATCAATAGAGAGAAGGAATAAGATAATTGTTTAGTTAGAGAGAATGACAATGGAAAATTTGGGAATAACGCTCTTAGTTCATACTTCATATTGAAAGTTAAAAAATGGAAGATTCTAAAAATGAATAAGAAAAAATGGGAGAAATGTGGTAATGTCTAGCATGCCTCAGTAAAAATGAGGTTCGTAATGATAAAAACTGTGAGGGATCAATGCAGAAAGCAAATACAAGTAGTGTAAGTTCAGCGGCCATCCAAAGAGATGGTTGACAATTGACGAGAAGGGTGGTTCATCGATAAAAAAGGATGAGGTTGGTTAAGACTCTATAACCATTGTTCTAAATCCCCTATTTTCTATTCTTATCTCCATCCATAAACCATATCTTTGGCTGGTTCACACCATTCTATGTTGTCAACAGACAGTGTTTCCAAGTAAGATTGTATTCTACGAATATGACACTTAATGGATTCAACTTCAATTATGAGATTTATACAGAGATCTTACAGGATTGAAATTGGATATTGCATTGAAGAGGATGAAGCCACCTCCCATTGATGTAAACGATTAAAATGAACTTCTTTTGTTGTAGTTAGGGAAGTAATCGACTGTTTTGCGAGGTAGGAATAAGTGAGCAACAATGTTATTTGATTGGTTGATGGGGGCGTCTATGGTGAGAAGAGGGATGGGAAGGTTGGGTTCAAATGGGGGTGAGTGTGTGGGTCTCCATTGTATTGCAATGCTCCCTTGCTCCACTCCTTATGGCTTCTCAAATGTGTTTATACCTATCCTCCCAACAAAAATGGAAATTTGGTAATGGTAGATATAGGTGAAATGGAGAAAGGGTGAGGGGTATGATTGACAACAACTTTGCTAGGAGGAAACACACAATGGATGAAGGGAAGGAGGGAGGGCAAAGCATCACATAGGAAAGGAGAGAGAAGACGCATATCGGCAGAAATGGTGGGGATAAGGTGTTGTTATGAAGGGTCAACTGTAACAATGAAAGGGATCGTTGATGGGTCACTGTTGAGGTGCAGTCAAGAAAATGGAAGGTGATGATTAGAGGGAACTAAATGCAAATTATAAAAGTGATATCACATTGACAAACCTTTTATTATAGGTCAAATTATTCTTTGGCACCGTGACACACCTCTCAAGTAAGGCATGCTAGACGGCACCAAAAAAATACATTCACACCCTATTTTTGGGGTGTGTGAATGGTAGGATGAGAGATAGAAAAAAAAAATGAAATTAAAAGAAAGTAAAATATGTAATAGTTGGTGTAATATTAAACTCTATTATAACTCATTATTATTGGAGATCTCCGAGAGTGTGTTGGAGTCTCGAATTCAAAATGTAAAGGAAAATTTGACTTTTTGAGAAAGTAAACAAAACCCAAATAAATGAAAGGGATCTATATGCCATGAGATCCCTGAGTCGCGTTTACGAGTAAAAAAAGTCACATACTTCAAAATTTTAAAAATAAAATGATGATCGAACCACCCAAAAAAAAAAATCCAGAAGCAAGAAGTGTGGAGCATATAAACTCTCAACAGTTCAATAGCAAAATGAATAATAAAAAGTCTGGGTGACAGTATCCCTCCACGTTCTTTATCCTTGTCACCCTCCCTCTTACACACACAAACTCAGTTATGCCACATTGCAAACACACGCTTGCATGCGCTCCTAGCAAATTCTCGAGTGCCATAATAATTTAATGACCTTGCCCCACCTTGTTGCATCATCTAATCTAATGCAACTCCAGGAAGAATTTATTAATTTACAAATAAAATAGAAGGCAAAAGAAAGAAGCATTGTCCTTAATCAGTTTTTTAACAGCCATTTTTTTTTCATACATTAAACAATTTGGATGCTTACATGGTTATTTATATACATATAGCTAGTCATGATCACTGTCTCATTCATTATCTAACTTGTTAACTTGTTCCAACTACTCCCCATCATGTTAGCATTATCTCCTTCTCCTATGTTCTCAACCATTGGATATTGGCCCTTTGATGAGGAGCCTATAAGCCAAAGCCAGAAAAACTACTTCTACAAAGACACTGAGGACTCATTAGAACAATTTCATCATCAGTTGTCTTCATCTCATCAGCCACAGGGTGAGATCCAGAATTCCACTCCCTCACCAGCCATAAGCAGTGACCTTAGCATGGTTAAGAAGCTTATTCACAATGCTAGTGAACGTGATCGCAGAAAGAAGATCAATGCTATGTATTCTTCACTTCGTTCACTACTTCCTGTGGCAGATCAAATGGTACTTAACACCCTCTCCTCTCTCTCTATGATTGACATGGATATTTGTTAGAGAAATTCTACTATAACATCTAGCGAGAGGGGTTATGGTAACTTTTTTCACCATCCAATAAATTTGTCTTAATTTTCTTAAATGATGTTAGTATTTTTATAGTTGCGGAACAATATTTTAACTATTAGAATTTGTATTTTTAATTTTTAAAAAAACTTTCCGACCCCGTGTAACCATTATCTTGTATTTTTTATTGTGTTCCCTCATTTTTCACATTGTCATTTATAATACACGTGTGTTTCATTCAAAATTCACTTTATGTATCTAAAATGATTTAGTAAGAAGTACACGACTTGTTCCTATATAATTTTGACCTTTATGCCTCCTCTAATCCAAAATCCAAAATAAATTAAGAAGGTACAAAAATTCTCCCTCGCGGAGATACTGGATTTGGACCCTATTTGTTATTGCTAGCTAATAATTTCTATATATAAGCAACAAGGGCAAGAAATCAGGGGAATTAATGACTATTGTTTGCAAAGTCACACATTGATAAGACCAAATAAAATTATATAAATCTAAACAATTCTCTTCCTACGTGTTAGCTTTTAGAGTAGAGTTACCTCAGACTCTAAAATCTAAGAGCTAGCCAAAGCTACCAGTGTGGTTTCTAAAGGGGTTTAGTTTAGTTAACATGGTTTGCTAAACTATAATAAGTAGAAACATAATCTCAATGTTAATTTTGCAGAAAAAATTGAGCATTCCAGCAACAATTTCACGAGTCCTAAAGTACATACCGGAGTTACAGAAGCAGGTGGAAGGACTAACTAAGAAAAAGGAAGAGATCTTATTGAGAATTTCTAAGCAAGGGGATGCAGTGATCAGTAAAGAATCTCAAAGGAAGATTGTCCATTCCAAATCCAAACCCAACTCTGGTTTGTAGTTTCAACAAGTAGGCTCAATGATAATGAGGCTACTATTCAGATTTTATCTTATACTGTCCACAAGATTCCACTGTCTGAGATCTTGCTGTGTTTGGAAAATGATGGCCTTGTACTGCTAAATTCTTCTTCCTCTGAGACACTTGGAGGGAGGACCTTCTATAACTTGCATTTCCAGGTTTGTGCTTTATAATATTTCCTTGTATTTTTATTTCAAATGGATATAGAGTAGTGAGAGCTAGAGGCTATCCATTATAAATTTGTGAACTAATTAGAAGTTGTTTTTTGTTGGGTTTGTGCAGGTGGATAAAACACAGAGGTTAGAATCGGAGGTTCTGTATGAGAAGCTTTTTTCAATAATTGATAAAAATGGGAACTTTCTAGTGAAATGAAATTAGTTACATTGGCTTTAATTAATCTTCAATGTTTCACTGCTTTGATATGGGATTTTATGCCTATAAGAATGTGCTCAAAATGTGATTTAGTCATTAGAGCTGGTAGGTAGAAACTAGAAAGAGGGTATTACTATACATTAGTGCATAGATTTTGGGAGTTAATATATGCTACTGGACCTCTGTAACCAAGCAAAGCGACATCTCTTTCATTTTATTACAGAGAGAAAGCAGATCAGAAGAATATAGGATAGGATCATGTATAAAACATAATGGTGTGTGTTTGTTTGTTAACACGGCCAAGTCATGCGTGATGTATAAAAAGTTATGTACTAGTACTATTAACGTGTGTAGTGGCCGTGAATTTAATATCGAGATTGAAATTGCAAATATGAATTGCTTTTGATAGACATATAGACATGTTTGGTTGGAACGGCGTAAGTACTTCTAGGTAGAAAAAGAAAATAACATGAATCATAAAGGTTAATTGCATTTAACTTCTCCATAAGTTAAAATTAGTCTGTGTATACTACATACTTCCAAAGTTCTCCCATTTAACTTCTCCAAAAGTAACTAATTTTAACTTATGGAGAAGTTAAATCACTTAAATGTATTTGACCTCTTTAATTCATGCTATTTTTTTCACCTAAAAATACTTATGCAGAAGTTCCACCCAAACAGGCTCATGAAGTTCTTGATTAGCAACTCCTCGCCTCTTTGCTTTCAAGTTAATTAAATAAGCTTGTCGAGGTCTTTCGATGTGCCATACTAGCTGTAGAACCATGGAAAAGATGATGAACGTACGTGTGGCATGGGAATATGTTTCTATGATCTATGAGGCCTTTAATATGAGATCCAACACATGATAGGTCTAAAGCAAATTTTGTGATAGAGTTTTTTAATTAATTAAAACAATTTATTAAAAATTATATTTTATTGAAAAATTTTAAATATAAAATTACTTATTAATTATTATTAAAGATAATTAACGTTTATGTTAGTATGTTATGTTAGTATATTTTGGTGACTTTGATATATTATATATTTTATTATTGTATTGTAGAAATGTGTATTTTAATTAGCATTATATGATAGAAAAAGATAACTAATAAAATAAATAAGATAATGATTAATTATGAGAAAAAGTTAAGTAAGATGTGTTTTGCTGTTTAATTAAAAGAGATTTTTAGTAATTATAAATTTTTAAAGACCTATTATATATTTATATAAATTTTAATATAATTATTATTATTATATTATTAATAATATGAGTATAAAATTATGAGACCTTTTTTAATATTGGGGCCTAAAGTCATTGCTTTAGTGGCTTGATTCTTAGGTTGGCCCTGTTTAAACTATGTTTAATTTTGGACCCTCAATAATTTTTAATTAAAGTTCCTTTATTTTTAAAATTAAATAAATCTAGACCTTCAATTATTATTTTTATTTAAAATCCTCAAATTTCTTTATTAAAAACTGAAATTTTGTAGAAATTTTTGAAAAACAATTGATGGATTTTTGTAGGGTATAGAGATAGAGTTTAGAAAAAAAAGGTTTTGAAATATTTGATTTATTTTGGATGAAATTTGATATTTTAATTGCTCCCTTTTGCCCCCCTTTCCTTTCCTTTGTCCCCCCCTTGCGTCGCCCCTCGCCTTTTGCCCTCCCCCCGTGCTGCCCGCTTTCCTTGTCCCCCTTCCCCCCGTCCCTGCTTCCCTTTCCCCCCCCTTCTTCTTCCCCCCCCCCCTCCCCTCCCTCTCTCTCCTCATCTGTTTGTTCCTTCCTCTTCCCTGCCCTCTCCTTTTCCCTCTCCCCCTTTTTTTTTTTTCGAAAATCTCAAACTGAAATTCAAGAGGTGGTTTACCTAAAAAAAATAGAGGTGGGCCTATAATCACCCTACTTTCTTATCCATTACTTCTTGGACTCTTACCAATCCTGCTATAAACCATACTCAGCTTTGGGCCCTTCACAGCTAGGTAAGTTAGGGCCCGTTTGGTGCACAGGATAAGAGACAGGATATGATAATTTTATCCTATCCTATCACTTATCATGTATTTGTTGCACCAATATGATATGATAATTTTATCCTGTTGCTTATCCTATCATTTCCTCCTAGTGTAATTCTTATCCTGAAGGGGGAGCTGGGTTAGGGAGTGATATGATAGGATAGGATAAGATAAACAAATTTCTTCCTCATTTATCCTCTCTTTCTCTCTCCTCTCTCTCCCCTCCCTCTCTCTCCTCTCTCCCCCTCTTTCTCTCTCCTCCCTCTCTCATATCTCTTTCCTATCTCTTTATCGTCTCTCCCCTCTCTCTCATCCTTCTCTCTCCTCTCTCCTCTCTCCTCCCCTTTCTCTCTCCTCCTCTCTCTCTTACTTCCCTCTCTCTCCTCTCTTTCCTCTATCCCCCTCTTTCTCTCTCCTCCCTCCCTCTCTTTCCTCTCTCTCCTCTCTCTCCCCCCTCTCTCTCTTCTTCTCTCTCTATAATAATGATTTTTTGTGGTAAATTTGATATTAATTTTAATATTTTAACAATTTTAATTTTGTAAAATAATTATAAATATTTTTAATAAAAAATAAATTTTTATTTATGTGTGCTTACTGAAAAGCAAAAAAGTAATTTAAATTTGTAATAAGGGTAATTTTGTCATTTTAATATTCTTTATATCCTGTCCTACCATAATCTGTCCATCTCAAACGTAGGATAGGATAAAATAATCATATATGTCTTCTTATCCTGGTGTACATCAAACATAGGATAAGATAAGAGCTTATCCTGCTCTTATCCTATCATGTCACTATCCAACTCTCCTATTCTATCCTATCATATCCTATCATATGCACCAAACGGGCCCTTAATATCATTATCATTGTCATTTATCAAGGAGTAGGAAGGAACAAAATAAGAGTTGCATTCTTTCTTTAGCCCTAATAATATCAACCAGTGGCTCTTGGAGAACTTGCCGAGCACAGGGAGACAAAACCTTAACATAAAAAAGTCAATTACTTTTGGTGTTACAATTGAAACAATTTGGCGTGCAAGGAATGATTTAATTTTCAATAACAACAGAACTTCTATTTCAATCCTAATCAATCAGATTCAAGGTCAAGTAAAGGAGATTTCGTTAGTTCTGACCTGAACCCTAGAAGCTACTCTGATAGGAATTCAAATCTTCTTCTGTGTTGGCTCCCTCCTCCTGAGGGCTGGGTAAAACTTAATACTGATGGTGCTGTTTGGCGTGAGGTGCCTCACGCGGCGTGTGGTGGTATTGTTCGTGACTGTTGGGGTAACTTCGTGACGGGGTTCTCCGAGTTCCTTGGAAACTGCTTTGTGGTTGAAGCGAAGCTGAAAGGTATCCTCCGTGGATTGAAGATAGTTGCAAAATCAATACCTTGAGTCTTCAGTTCTCTGTTGTTGTATGGAAGCATGTGCTGCGGGAATCCAACAAAGTTGCTGATTGTTTAGCAAAGGAGGGGTTGGAGATGAAGGATCGATACAGGGAATTTGGGGATATTCCCAGTTGTGCCTTGCTGTGTTTTTACTTAGACTTTTCTGGTACTCTCTATGTGAGAGGGGGCTAGTTTTTTTTGTTTGGGTTCTTATGTGTTGGCCTTCTTTAGGCCCTTTTTGTCATAAAAAAAATACTAGTATTATTATTTAGCAATGTTTTAAAAACCGGACCGGTAATTGAATCGGTGAAGGCACCAGTTTACGGTTCAATGATTCAACTGTTGTTGAACTGGTTTTAATTAAATATATATTTTTAATGTTATATAATATTTTAATTAATAAAGTAACACATAATTATAAGAAATTAAGATATATAAAGTTGTAAATCAATATAAATGACCTTATTATAAGAGAAAAAATTAATAATGATTAGTAAAATAATAGATATTTATGTGTAATCCTTAAATATATGTCTTTATTTATCTTAAAAATATTTTAGATTAAATAAAAAAATAAAAAAAATTTGAATTTTTGAAAAGGACCGGTTCAACCGGTTTTCTGGTACCGGTTTTATACCGGTTTCTGAGCTCCTCCGATTTTTTGGGTCGAACGGACCGGTCACCAGGCCGGTTCCCGATCGTACCGGTTGAACCGACCGGTCCGGTCCGGTCCGGTTTTAACAACAATGCTATTTAGTAATACGGGTGTGTTTGGTAAAAACCGGCTGATAAGTTAGCTGGTTTAGCTGATAAGCTAGCTCCTAGCTTATAAGCTCCGGGCTGATAAGCTAGCTTATTGAATTAGAAGTGTTTGGTAAAACTAGCTGATAAGCTAGTTGGTAAATGTAAAATGACATAAAAGGACATAACTATATAAGTTTTATTATATAAATTCTATTTGTGTTTTATAAAAAAAATATATTATTATGTAATTATAATTTTAGATTTTAAAAAAAATAATTTTTTATTAAACCTTTTAGTGATGCAATTTTTAATTAAAAATTAAATAAATAGTGAAATTGATAAAATAAATAGTATAATATAAAAACAATTTCATAAAATAGTGAAAAGAAAATAACAATTTAATTAATTCATAATTTTTTAAATTACTTATTATATAAGTAATAATAAGTAAAAAGAATTGAAAAGTTTTTGTTATTAAAATTGAAAATAGATAATAATAGGTAAAAAAGAAATTAAAGATAATAAGGGAAATGTATTAAAATATAAGGGATAGTGATGGGAGAAAATTAAATAAGCTACAAACTACAAGCTAGAAGCTAGGTGAAGTAGCTTGTAACTTATAAGTTATAAGCACCTAAAATAAGCCACTTTGATGTATCTTACCAAACATTTTGTATTGGTCAAACTAACTTATAAGTTAATCAAATAAGCTAATAGTTAACTTATTGGCCTTGCCAACTAAATAACCAATTTAAGAAATTTACCAAGATGACTGAAACTTTTAAAGATAAATGGATAAATGTGAAAAGGTAGTACTAGCTTTTTTTGCTAAATTAAGGGATAACTGAGAATTCTGCGACGGACATTTATTATGTTAGAAAATAAAAACAGAAAGACCATTCCGAGTTCTTCAAAAGTCAAAGGTTGGTGAGCAAATTAATAAATGACAACGTGGGACGAGAATAGGCCACCATTTTTTCTTGGTTATGATCAATTTATGAACCAATATTAAGTGTGTTTGGCAAAACTAGCTGATAAGTTAGCTGATAGCTGATAAATTAGCCGGTAGCTGATAAGCTAGCTTCTAGCTGATAAGCTAACTGCTAGCTGATAAGCTAGCTTATTGAATTAGAAGTGTTTGGTAAAACTAGCTGATAAGCTAGTTAGTAAATGTAAAATGACATAAAAGGACATAACTACATAAATTTTATTATATAAATTCTATTTATATTTTTTAGAAACATATATA
Organism: Sesbania bispinosa; assembly: GCA_026901365.1. Taxonomy (NCBI): domain Eukaryota; kingdom Viridiplantae; phylum Streptophyta; class Magnoliopsida; order Fabales; family Fabaceae; genus Sesbania; species Sesbania bispinosa. The sequence continues at coordinate 2,528,362 of QLOH01000027.1, read as the reverse complement.
TTATTATGTAATTATAATTTTATATTTTTTAAAAAATAATTAAACTCTCATTAAATCATTTTAGTGATAAAATATTTAATTAAAAATTAAAATAAATAATGAAATTAATAAAATAAATAATATAATATAAAAATAATTTCATAAAATAGTAAAAATAACAATTTAATTAATTCATAATTTCTTAAATTACTTATTATATATGTAATAATAGGTAAAAAGAAATTGGAAGGTTTTTGTCACTAAAATTGAAAATATATAATAATAAATAAAAAAGAAATTAAGAATAATAATGGAAATGTATTAAAATATAAGGGGTAGTAATGGAAGAAAATTAAATAAGCTACAAGTTACAAGCTAGAAGCTAGGTGAACTAGCTTGTAGCTTATAAGCTAGAAGTTCCTAAAATAAGCTACTTTAATGTACTTTACCAAACACTTTTGTGTTGGTCAAACTAGCTTATAAGCTACTCAAATAAGCTAATAGCTAACTTATTAGTCTTGCTAAACACACTCTTTGTATATGTATAGTACTATAAAGTAAAAGAGATTAACCTACACAATTTTACACTCATCGAGGATTAATTTGTAAGGTGATTAGTATAGGCGTGCACACTAAAAAGTTGATTTTACTTCTTTTCATGCATGTAATTAATTGACATGATAACAAAGGCTGGCTTACGTTTCTCCATTTGGAATCATTACGTTTTGAATTTCTGCTTTATCTTTGCGGAGAAGCATTCTGCAATACGCATAAGACTATTAACCTATTGATTGTGGTGATAAAATTCAAATTTAAAAATTAACTTTTATTACTTTGATTCAAAGAACAATTTGGGGATTAGAATCAGATCTTCTTACGGGACTCTTTTAAAAAGTAGATTTATAATGTTCTGACTTATGAAAGATTTTCAAAAGTTTAGTTTCTGGAAAATTTATACCAATTGATTCAGAATTTCACTAATTCAAACTTAAAAATGCAGAATTCCAAAAATAACAGTATTCAAGTTATTTGATTGATTCAGAATTTTATCAAAATAACTAATTTCTCAAATGTATAGAACAAATTGATATAGAATTTCATCAAACAGTTCTAATTTGAATTTTAGAAATCAAAGAAGAATCGGAATTTCAAATAGAAGTAAGAACAGAAAAGTTTGAAAGAAAGAAAATTATACTGAATATAAATTGCAGAATGTAAATTGCAGAATGAAACAAAAAAAGATCAAATTGTAAGAACAATTGCATTAATGAAAATGGATGGGTTCATCAGATACTGTTGCTCCTTGTAACCTGTTTGTCGCTGCAAGATTGGACGTGTAAGGTGTTTCAGAGTTTTAAGTATAAGTGATTTGCCAACCTTTATTACATAGAAAGTTCACCTATTTATAGATTTTTATTCCTAACGGCTACCTAATGTACACATGACACATCATCTATCCCTATGTGTTGGCAGCCTGCATGTTTGCCATGTTTTCTGCTAACTAGAAAACTACCTTTCTTCTTTGAACTTTTTCAAATGCTTTCACTGAAATGTTGCCATCTGTCCTTGATCAACAAACTTCTATAACTTCCACTAACTGCTTATCTGCTCTTCTCTGTCTTCTCGAACAGAGTCCTTCCTGATTCAAAATTCTGCTAAGTCTTCAAGAACTTTGTTTTCGATTTTCTGTCTTCTGTTTCCTCGAAAACTCACTTCCAAAATCTCGAAATATTCTTCTGAAATCCTGACTTCATGTACTCGAAAACTTGCTTCCAGAATCTCGAAATCTTCTTCTGAAATCTTGACTTCATGTACTCGAAAATTCCTTCATCTTTGACACTTAGCTTTTCTGTTGATACTTGGGCTCACTGAATGACTCCTGATTTCGAGATTTATTCACATTCCCTTGTATGACACGTGTCAAGCTTCATTTGGTTGAACCAAAGGTCATGAAGACCACCGACCACCGTCCATTCAACCTCATTATGACGGTTTTTCCATTGGACACTTGAAGAGGTTCATTTATGAACCTTCACCCCTTTTTACTCCTATAAATAGGAGTTCTATTTGGATTTATTTTTCATACCTTCTCATTCTTCTTCTTCTCCTTTTCCTAATTCCTCCGAAGAATATGAAGAAATTTATTCCTTTGGCTACTGTGTACAACCCAATCTGGAATGATTTCATTTTTGATAAGGTTGACGAAGTGGCCAAAGCTATAGGCTTTTTCAACCTTTTCTTTTTGAAAGTTTTCTTTTGGGTTGAACGTAGTAGCCAATTATTAATTCATTTAGAAATGAATGAATTTGTTTGTTAGTTCCCCAAGTACACCTTTATTTTTGCCCCAAGCACCAAGGTTGTTCGATCAAACCAATAATACATTCCTTTTGACTTGGCTTAATCGAAGCCTGTGGGGGAAGAAGAAGAGGAAGAGGTTTGCGAAACATAAGTCAAGGACTCATTTTATTTGAGGATACTTTCCTTTCTAATGTATAAAGCACATAGGATAGTTTCCTTTTCTAATATGTATTTTCAATGTATTCAAACTTGTGTAATTCAAATTTGAATTATGAATAAAAGAACTATCCTTTATTTTTCTGAGTATTAGAAATACCATATTCTCGAATTCTCCTTTGTCTTCTTTTCGAATTTCTAAAGTTCTCTTTGTATTAACCTCAACCAAGAACTTTCTAAGTTATCAAACTTATTAACAAAACTCGAAAAAGCAATCCTTAATGTTTTCTGAGAATTCGAAGAGTACAAAGAATCTACACACTTGTGGAATTCGAAATATCAGAAATTCGACTCCCAATAGATGCCCCCCCCCCCCCCCAAATAGTCTCTTTCAAGAATCAATCTTTTATTTGCAGAAAGAGACATTTTTGGAACAACCTTTGGTATTCCTTATAACAGCTATTTAAAAAGAAGAGGGAAAAATCTGAATATCTTTTTAGATAAACTTTTCAATTTCCAATTTAAATTTATATTTCGGTTACTTTATAAAAATAACTGATTATCCCATGTTTCTGGGCTATTAACTCACGTTCCAAGAAACGTGCAATCATGATTACCTTTTGTTAACTTCCCTCTAATCATGTCAATGCTCCACGTATAAATACCCAAGTGAAACATTTCATTTTCACTTTTCACTTCATCTTCTACCTCAAAATGATTCATCTTCTCTCTTTCATCGGCGTTTCCTTCTTACTCAAGGTAAAATCTTTTCATCTTTTTTATTGTTCTTTCTTATTTCTGGTTTGATTTTCACCAATTAATCACTTCAAAGATTCTGATTTTGCTTTTCTTGGCAATTTTCTAGCTCATTGTCACCGTTGTCTCATTTTTGTTTCTTTCTCAAAAAAGCTTGAAAACTCCATTAATGGCTTCCGAAGCTCTCAACTTCGTTCCTCTTGCCATTACCAAGGGCGATCTTCTTGTTCGGGACGACACGGTTTACGTCCCAGAACCAGAAAATGTAGAAGAGAAAATAACTATCTGGAATTCCCAGGTACTGATTCCCTATTCCATTAGGAAAAAGCAATATTCCTTCTTAGATCCTTATACCCTTCCTTCCTCTCTTGAACAATATAATGATTTTTTCCCAAGTTCAAAAGAGGAAAAAATTCGAGTCTTCAGATCAAAAATTCGAACAGATCATCTCGAAAACACCTCTGATGTTTTTCGAGCAACCCCTCCTTCTCGGAAGGATTCTTACATCATGTGGTTGAATAGGATTGAAGGTACCATGGGTCCTTTATGGAAACAATTGGGTATTTTGATCTTATTCAACTGAGTAAGTATGATCTTAGTTTCGATCCTGCTTTAATTCTTTCTTCTTTCCTTTTCTGGGAAAGATCTTCGAATTCCTTTCATTTACCTTATGGTATGATTACACCAACTCTGTTTGATGTTGCTGCCATCACTGGCCTTCGACCTGAAGGCCAACTTATTCTTCCATTCATGAAGGTTCCAAAACCTCATGTTGAGCCTTGTTGGGATAGATTATCTTATTCCCTGTTTATCCAAACCAATGCCAAATCTGGCAAAGTTACTGAAGAAGAGCATGTTGCTTTTCTAATGGTTTGGTTATCTACTTTTGTTTTCTGTTCTCGATCCATCCAAGTTCCAAAATCCTATCTTCCTCTAGCCCAAATGTTCGCTAAGGGTATTCGAGTGGATCTAAACAGACATCTTTTGGCCAGTGTCTATGACATGCTTTCTGAGGCCGTTTTTACTCTTAAACTCAAAGAACCAGTTTGAAACCTTTGTGGTCCTTTTTGGTTTCTCCAACTTTGGCTGAATGTCATTTTCAAGGATAAATTTGAGAGTTCTGAGTCTCCCAATTTGAATCTCCCTTCTTCTATTGAAGGTTATAGGTTGTCTTTTCTTACCCTTTCTTCGAAGAAGAACCATTCTGAGTCATTCAAGTCTTACCTCTCTTGGTTCCTTAACATCAAAAAACACACTCCCAATCTTGCACCCTTCTCTTCTCGAACTCGAGGGCCTGAGTGGTTTACTCAAAAGTTCCCTTGTGACACACCAGGTGCACAAATTGAGAGTTTGGAAATTTGGAAACAGTTCCTTTCTTATGATCTTATATATTGTGGTTTCCAAATTAAAAACTTTAGAGTTTTCCACTACCAACCACAATTGGTAGTTCGTCAGTTTGGGCTAAGTCAACTTCGTCCTACACCTTTCTGCACATCAAAAACACAAATCTTGGTTGAAGACATAGTAAATGGCGAAAAGTTATTCAATGATCTTCAACTTACAAAGGCTCAAAGGCCTTTATCCATCTACCCAGTCCCTTTCGAGCCTTCTTATTACTGCACTCTGTCTTTCGAGGAATGGTGGTCTAAGTACTATAATAGCATTCAAGTTTATGAAGTTATCTGCTTTTCGAGACTAACCAAAGACATTCCTTATGCGCAGAAATCAACCAAGAAACCAAAAGGTACACATGTCAAAGAAATTGAAGCTTTCGAGAAATATTTTCATGTGTTCTATAATCCAAATAAAATTTCTAGACAATTTCTGAAGCTGCTATTTCTTTAAAAGAAAAGGTTTATGTTAACTTGCAAAATTGCAAAGTTATTAATTCTAAAGGTAAAACTGTTTTAGAAAAGTATTGCCCTAAGTTTCCACCTTTACCAACTGCAAAATTTGGTTTGGCAAAAAGTTTATATGGTCCTGAGTGGACTAGACCTATAACTTTTGAAACTCTTTGCAATGATGCCAAACCACTTTCGAAAAGAGTTACTTTGACAAAATACACCTTAGACAATTATCATTTCATACCTCATGTGGATATAGAACATGTGAGAATAATTTCTAAGAATTTCATTGTTCAAGGTAAAAATACATCATTTTTCTTATTTCTCCCACTTATCCCAACTTTATACTTATGATCCTTAACTTTCTTTTCAGCCCAAGAATCCAAACTCTCAGAAGAGGCTAAAAAGGATTGGGAAAGTGAAGAGGAAGAAAAAGAAAAGAAGTCTAAGAAAAGAAAGACTCCAGCGTCTTCTCAAAAACCTTCTGTAAGTATGATTTCAAATTTCGAGGTTCTTAAGATTTTACTTCTAAATTACATAACCTCCCTTTTATCTTTTACAGGCTACTGCTTCTAAATCTCGGAAGAAAACTAAGTCAAGTAAGGTCGAAAAGAATAACGAACCTTCTGACAAGAGTCCATCTGCTTCTATGGGAAAGAAGAATGAAGCAGATGATTCAAACACTTCAAAGAAGAAAGCAGTAAAGGGTCAAAAGAAGATTCAATCAGCTGGATCCAATGAGGAGTCTCTCTCGAAGGTAAATTTGAATTTTCTCTTAAATTCAAAATTTTATGAACTATGAATTTTTTGTTAATGTTTATTTTCTTTCCAACAGGAAACTACTCCTGAAGAACAAATTATACCTTCGAGAACAAAATAGATTCAAAAAGAGAAGAAAGCCCCAAAAGAAAAGAAAATTCTTTCTGTGATTCCTCCAGGAAAAATCATTGGAGCTGTAAGACCTTATTCTTTTCTTTTTTACTACCCTTTTTAATCTCTTTTACTTTTTCTAATTTGAAATTTGTTTTCTCCATGCAAAACTCAGAGAGTTGGCCAAAGATTTAAAGTTAAGGCCTATAAAAAACAAATCCCAAGTGGGGTTTTGGATCAAGTAAATTTTTACTCTCTTTCCTCAAGGAAAAAATAAACTTTTCTTCGTATTCCGGTTTATCTGACTCCAATAATTTTCGATTTCAGATAAATGTCTCTTCGAGTTCTCGAACTGAGAGTGGCACAAAAGATGATAAGACTATTGAAAGTCCACTCTAGGCTACCTCTTCGAAGAAATATGTTCCAAAAGAAAAATTGATGGATGATCACTATGATAAGTGAAAATCATATGATAAATTAGAGCACTTTTTAGTTCACTTATCAAGGATAAAATGGTATTTTTGCCCCAAATTAATCCCTTTTTATTTAATATTAGATAAATTGTATTTATTACTCTTGGATTTGAATCCGATGCTATTTTGATATAAATTGTGCTGATTTTTGCAGAATATTGCAAAGATTTGATATGAAGGAAAGATAACATTAAATAAGGAAGATATCTGCAAGATTTGAAGTTTATTTGAAGGCAATTAATGAAGATTGGAAGATTATTTGTGAGCAATAATGAAGATTTGAAGATTATTTGAGAGCAATTAATGGAGATATCACTGCCAATTAAACAAGGATTCTGCAGACAACCTTCCCAATTAAATCCAAGATGCTCAATAAATGCAAGATCTCAGCAAGGAAAAGGGAAACAAGGAAAGACAATTAACTAAAACCAGTCTCGGGGAGAAATCAAGTTAAAAAGAGAAAGATTGAAGTTGTGCAACTCGTGTCGCGCGCTTCACCCTGTGCTGCAACGCAAGTGAAGCGCAACCATTCTGACTTCTGCGCTGCAACCTGCGCTGTAGCGCAGGTGAAGCGCAGATCACGCTGATTCTTGCCCTGTTGCCGTTTTTAGATAGATTTTTCCCCAATTTTCTTTGTCTTTCCTTAGCCTATAAATAGGAACCTCTTACACCAGATCAGGTGTGCAAGATTATTGTAATTCAGTTATAATCCAGTGATAATGCACCAGTTCTAATTTTAGAGTAGGAGAGGAGGGGCGCTTCACAAGGATTGAAGATGGTGACAACATCTTCGGTGGTTTGTATGGCTACCTTGTGTAGTTAACTCTCCATTAGGATTTAATGTAATCGATTCCATTCCCAAGTGTATGTTGAACTCTATCTATTTATTTATGCAGTTCCCTAGCTATAATATTGGTAATCTTGTTCTGTGCTTAATTCCTAACTTCCGCGATTGCGCCGGATTTATAGGCTAGTTTGTAATTAACGTTACAACTATGATTGAGTTTGGGGGAGCCTAGACATATGAAACTCAACCTCTGAGTGAATGATAATACTCAGTTAACCAGTGACCGAAACATAGGTGTTGCTAATGATTGATGGGTAGTGTGAGTATCCTAATGAAGGGCATCTAAAGGATAGGCATGGTCTAATGGATCGATAGTAAAGGATTAGTTGATAGTCAATCCAGGATTCGAAACGTGGATATATTCTAATGAGTGATGGGTAGTGATAGTACTCTAGCGAAGGTGCGTCCAGAGGATTAGGCCTCGTTTATCAATTAATTCTTTTACAAATGGAATAAAGAAAGCATAATAAGTTGAGGGTAAGTCTGTCGCTTAGGAGAACCCGCATGGATTACCTTTGAGTGTGAGTGGCGCCTGGTAACTCGGGGTCTTAGCAATATAGTTTTGTCTACAGTGTTATAGTTCAAAGCCTATAAATAATAGGTAGTTTCACATACATGAGGGGTGTGATGAGATGAAGTTCAATCCTAATCCAAGTAAAGTGTCTCTAACTTTTCCTTTCTAAATTCAATTGATTATTAATTTGCTATCTACGTTTTTCGCACAACAATATTCTCAAAACCCGTTTTTTTCCCTTGATAATTAGATCATGAGTATACGTGAATTGACCATTCCCTATGGATACGATACTTTTCTTACTATTATACTACTGGATTTTTGGTTCCCTTGCCAAAAACCCATCAAGTATTTTTGGCGCCGTTGCGGGGAACGGTTTCCAATTTGTGTAAACCTTGGCAGGTCTACTTATCAAGTGCACATATTTAGGAATTTCTGTTTTAATCTTATTTTCACACTTACCATTTTCAAGTTTGTTACCTCAAGCCAGGTGAATAAACAAGTGGAAGCATGGAAGGCAATCAATCACAAAGAACCTTGGGAGACCACATATCACATCAAGGAATACGATATCATTCTAGCAATGCCATTCCTAAAACCACAAAAGCTCTGGAGTTCAAAGCTTCATACCTTCAGCTTATTGAAAATCACCAGTTCTCAGGCTTAGAACATGAAAATCCAAATAATCATCTTTCTGCATTCTTTGGATTGGTTGATATTATGGGATTTGCTGAAGAAGACAAAGAGATTGTATACTTACGTCTATTTCCCTTTTCTCTTACAGGTAAGGCAAAGGAATGGTTAACATTTCACCCCAGTCAGAGCCTAACCAGTTGGAAAGAAGTTGAGGAAAAATTTATGTGGAGATTCTTTCCTATGGAGCATTACATTAAAGCTAAAACAGACATATCAACATTCAAGCAGGAAGCTAGTGAACCATTGTATGCAGCTTGGGAAAGATATAAATCCTTATTGTTCAAATGCCCAAACCACGGTTTTGATGATATTACCCAACTCAACTTCTTCTACAATGGACTCAAGCCAAAATACAAATATTTCATAAATGCTGCAGTAGGAGGCTCGATTTTATCAATAGGTGCTAACCAAGCACTCACGGTTATTGACAAATGTGCTCACAGCAATCAGCAAGATCTATGTTGGGAACAACCAATTCAGAAAGAGGAGCTGCCTAAGCAAGATTCTGTCAAAGTTCTTGAGCAAATGGAGAAATTAAGCCAGCAAATGCAACTGCTCATTCAACAGCAACAAGTAATGCAAATTTCCAGCGACATAACTCCAAAGATGGTCTATTTCCTAGACAGTACAGGAAGTCAGGACAAAACCTCCAATAGTCGCGGTCAAGAAAATGACAACTCATTGCCTGATATCAACTTCAGAATCGAAGAAAAACTCAATAAGCTGACACAGGAGATGATAGCCAGTCAAAAAGCAATGCAAGCAACATTCATGCATCTAGAAAAGCAAGTGAAAGAGATAAGAAGAGAGTTTGATGAACAACAATCAGTCTGCATATCAATCTCCACTCGAAACGGCAAGGAAATAGGAAAGGGTATTGGTGACAACTTGTCAACAGAGAAGGAAGTCTTAGAAAGAAAAGAACAAGAAGTTGAAAAAGAGGAAGATGAACCAGAATGTCAGGTGGAATCAAGAGCTAAAGAAAAAGAACCTTCATCAAAACTTCATCACCGAGAGCTACCTTACCCCAGGATTCCCACCAAAAAGAGTCAAGATAGAGAATTTTTTAGCTTTCAGGATGCTATGAAGAAACTGGAGATCAAGATTCCTTTATTGGAGGCCATGAATCAAATGTCAACTTATGCAAAATTCATGAAGGAAATCATAACCAAGAAGAGGAAGATCCCTAAGGAGACAGTAGAACTGGAAGCAAGATGCAGTGCTATCATCCAGAAGTCATTACCACAAAAGGCAAAAGATCCTGGCAGCTTCACCATACCAATAACATTTGGAACCTTACCAGTTGGAAAAGCATTGCTCGATCTAGGAGCCAACATCAACTTGATGACCCTATCCATACTCAAACGAATTGGAGTCTCGCATGTGAAGCCAACAAGAATGACTCTGCAATTGGCTGATAGATCTATTAAGCTGCCACTTGGGATCGCAGAAGATGTGCTTGTCCAAGTGGATAAATTCATCTTTCCGGTTGATTTTGTCATCATGGATATGGAAAAAGATGCCGAAGTTCCAATCATACTCGGCAGACCCTTTATGAAAACTGCAAAGGTCATCATCAATGTGGATGATGGAAACTTAAAGGTACGAGTTCAAGATGATGAGGTAAGTTTTGATGTATTTGATGAAATGCAGTACCCCATAGAAAAACAACAGTTCCATCAGTTGGAAGTGTTAGAGAAATCTTCTGTTGAACAACAAATGCAAACAAGTGCAGATCCTTTAGCAACAGTCTTGACAGGTATGGAACTTAAGGTACTCCCATCACATCTCAAATATGCCTTCTTAGACAAATCTGAAAATAAACTTGTGATTATTAGCAAGTTTTTAACTTCCTCAGAAGAGGAAAGACTTCTTGTTGTGTTAAAAAGTAATGCAGGAGCTATAGGGTGGTCTCTGTCAGATCTCAAAGGCATCAGTCCCTTATACTGTATGCACAAAATCCATATGGAAGAAGACTAAAAACCTGTTACTCAACCTCAGAGAAGACTGAACCCAACAATGAAAGAGGTAGTGAAAAAGGAAGTATTGAAGCTGCTCGGGGCAGGTATGATCTATCCTATTTCTGATAGTGCTTGGGTAAGTCCTGTTCAGGTTGTTCCAAAGAAAGGAGGGATGACTGTCATAAAAAATGAGAAAAATGAATTGATACCCACTAGGACTGTGACAGGATAGAGAATGTGTATTGATTATAGGAAATTAAATCAAGCTACTAGGAAAGATCATTTTCCTTTACCATTTATGGACCAAATGTTAGAAAGATTAGCTGGGCAGGCTTTTATTGCTTTATGGATGGATATTCTGGATACAATCAAATAGTTGTTAATCCTGAAGATCAAGAAAAAACTGCTTTTATTTGTCCATTTGGTATTTTGCTTACAGGAAAATGCCCTTTGGGTTGTGTAATGCCCTAGCTACATTCCAAAGATGCATGTTATCCATATTTTTAGACTTGGTAGAAAATTGCATAGAACTTTTTATGGATTATTTTTCTGTCTTTGGAAATTCGTTTGATCATTGCTTGATAAATTTGGATACTATTTTGAAAAGATGTGTGGAGACTAACCTTGTTCTAAATTGGGAAAAGTGCCAATTCATGGTAACAGAAGGGGTAGTCCTTGGACACAAAATCTCAGCTAAAGGGATAGAAGTGGATAAAGCAAAGATTGAAGTCATAAAGAAGTTGCCACCCCCAGTAAATGTGAAAGGCATTAGAGGTTTTCTAGGACATGCAGGATTCTACAGACGTTTCATCAAGGACTTATCAAAAATAGCCAAGCCTCTCACCAATCTTCTAAACAAGGATACACCCTTTACGTTTAATGATGATTGCTTGGTTGCTTTTAACTTGTTGAAACAAAGTTTAACATCTGCTCCTGTTATAGTTGGTCATGACTGGACACTTGAATTTGAATTGATGACCGATGCTAGTGATTATACTGTAGGAGCTGTATTAGGACAAAGAAAGTCTAAAATATTTCATGTTATACACTATGCTAGCAAGGGTTTGAATGAAGCTCAAATAAATTATGCCACTACAGAAAAATAATTGTTAGCCATAGTATATGCATTGGAAAAATTTAAATTTTACCTAATAGGTTCAAAAATCACTGTTTATACTGATCGTGCTGCTATCAAATATCTTCTGACAAAGCCAGACTCTAAACCAAGATTGATACGATGGAATTTACTCTTGCAAGAATTTGATCTGGTCATCAAGGATAAGAAAGGAAGAGAGAATGTAGTAGCATACCATTTATCAAGACTAGTGAACGATGTGGTCACTAGCACAGAAGCTGAGTTACTAGAAGAATTCCCAGATGAAAGGCTAATGATGATTCAAGAAAGACCTTGGTTTGCTGATATGACCAACTATAAAGCCGCAGGAGTACTACCAGATCAATTGACTTGGCATCAGAGGAAGAAATTCCTAACAGATGCAAAGGAATATTTGTGGGATGACCCTTACCTTTTCAAATTGGGACATGATAACTTGCTAAGAAGATGTTTCGCAGGGAAAGAAATCACAAAGATCCTTTGGCATTGTCATAGTTCTCCTTATGGGGGACATTTCAACAAAGATAAGACTGCAGCAAAGATACTCCAATCTGTTTTTTTTTTTTGCCATCTATATTTCAAGATGCAATGGACTATGTTCAACAATGAGATAGCTGCCAAAGAACAGGGGGAATTTCCAAGCGAAACGAAATGCCTGGGAACTATATGCTTGAAATAGAAGTATTTGACTGTTGGGGGATGGACTTCATGGGACCTTTTCCTTCATCGTATGGAAAAGAGTTTATCCTGGTAGCCGTTGAGTATGTCTCAAAATAGGTAGAAGCAGCAGCTACTGGGAAGGCAGACTCAAGAACTGTGAGTCAATTTCTGAAAGCAAACATATTTGCTAGATTTGGAGCACCAAGGGTCATTATCAGTGATGGAGGATCACACTTCTGTAATGAACAACTACAGCAGGTCTTGGAAGAATACGGAGTTAGACATAAAGTAGCTACACCATACCATCCACAAACAAATGGGCAAGCTGAAGTCTCAAACAAAGAACTTAAAAGAATCCTCGAAAAGACAGTTAGTTCTTCTAGAAAGGATTGGGCAACTAAGCTTGATGATGCATTATGGGCTTATAGAACAGTTGTCAAGACTGCTACAAGATTATCCCCATTTCAGCTGGTATATGGGAAAGCATGCCACTTGCCAGTTGAACTTGAACACAAGGCATATTGGGCTTTAAAATTCTTGGACATGGATCCGAGAGTGGCAGGACAGAAGAGAGTACTACAATTACATGAATTAGAAGAAATGCGGCTGAATGCATATGAATCATCCAGGATTTATAAGGAGAGGACAAAATCCTATCATGATAAAAAGATTCTGAAAAAGAGATTTTACCCTGGAAAATCTGTACTGCTTTTCAACTCCAAATTGAAATTCTTCCCAGGAAAGCTCAAATCCAGATGGACAGGGCCATTCATAGTTAAAGAAGTCGGAGTTTATGGGGCTGTTGAGATTAAAGATCCTGACACCAAAGTATGTTGGGTTGTCAATGGACAAAGACTCAAACCATATCTAGGGGGAGACTTTGACAGATCTAAGTCTGTCATCCATCTACAAGATCCATGAAAACAACCCGGCGTCGAGCTATCAGACGTTAAACAAGCGCTTGCTGGGAGGCAACCCAGTGTAGGTGTAGGAAAGACATATTTAGTCCTTTTTGTAAAAGAGGGGGGGTTTTCTTGATTTATGCGCTTCACCTGCGCTACAGCGCAAGGTAAAGCACCAAAATTTTTATTTTTGACTTTTGCGCTCCACATGCTCTACAGCGCAGCGTGAAGCGTAAAAATTACGAAAAATTCACCGTAACGTGCGCTTCACCTGTGCTACAGCGCAAGGTGAAGCGCAACCTTTTTAGTCTCTGACTTTCACGCTTCACCTGCCTTACAGCGCAGCATGAAGCGTGCTAATTGCGAGAATTTCACCGTCTTGCGCGCTTCACCCGCGCTACAGCGCAAGGTGAAGCGCAGCTATCAGATTTTCTTTAAATATGTGACGAGCTGAGGAAACCTCACTCTTGACTGATTTCCTCACGCTCAGAGCATAGTTTCTCATCCTATTCTCTTGGTTGCTGTCATTGAGGTATGAATCTTCTTCTTAATCTTTGCTTCATCTTGACAAAATCTTGCAACAATATATGGGATTTTAAGGTATGCGGCTAAGAATTTATGCTCTTCTAACAAAGGCCTTGCTCTAACTTCTGTTATATAGATGGTCCGCACCCGCTTAACTACAAGAAAGCATTCTTCAATGGTGAAAAGAATAAAGATAGATGCAAATCCTATTTTGGGAGAAGGAAGATTCAAAGATATTGAGGCATGCATGCACTACAATTATATCATGAACTGCGAGTTCTTGCCTGAGAAACCAGTGCAGCTCAAACCAGGGGAATACTCAGAGTTCAACTCTGCAATCACCAGAAGAGGCTGGGGAATTCTAGCTGAACCATGCCCTTACTTCAACCCAAAGATTGTATAGCAATTCTACAGCAATACTGAGCTCAGCCTGGATGGCTCAGGAGCAAGAAAGAGCTTTGTGCAGGGATATTGGGTTTCTTATGATGGAAAGGCAATCAATGAATTTCTTGATCATCCAGCACCAGAGACTATTGATGAAACCTACTGCAAGCACATGCAAAGGATGCAAGAGGTAGGGCCTTATGGGAATAACATTCTTGACACTCAAACAGCTCAGCGGTTATGCTTAACCGGTAAATCTTTTGAGGAAAGCATATATGGCGAGGCAGAAAGAATACCTAAAGAACACCTCAATGAATTGTCTAGAATATAGATGGCCTCATAAATGCTAACATTCGACCCTGCCCAATTTCTTCTGCTATGGATATGCCTACTGCTCATCTGATTCACTGCATAGAGAATGGAGAACAGGTTGACATTGCCACAGTCATATCTGATTACTTGGATTGCCTAATTCAAGCCTCTCGCGATGAAAGAAGATCTCGTTGCCAAACAAAGTTAGGATTCCCTGCTTTGGTCACATCACTATGTTACTACAGAGGAATTGAGGTTCAACCAAACACTCCCATTGGGCAACCAATCAACAGAGAATACATAGAATCTCACGGCACTCCAGTTGAAGAAGTCAAGATTATTAGAGAAAACATCATACACCCCCTACCACCTCCATCTGCAGACAGACCAGGGCAATTTCACCTGGATCATTTGTCTAGCCAAATCACCACATTTTACAATGGTATGATACATCTGCAGGAAGTAATGTGGAATAATTCTGCAGGTCCAGATCCTGGTATGTCTCCTGAGCATTTCAGAGACACTATGAAGTGGCCTGGGGACAGGCCTAACTTTCATAGGGGAGGAAGAGAGTCAGACGATGAAGATTAAAGCAATTGGTGGTTTTCTTTCCCTTCTTTTAGGACATTAGGATATTCAGCATTCAGTAGGACATTCTTTTGGAATTTTCTTTTAGGACATTAGGAACATTCATAATTCAACATGCATGAAAGCATGCAGTTTCTTTTCAAATATTATAGTTTCAATAACAATCATTCAGTTTGTTTTCAATTGTGTTCTTGCCTTACATTCCAAATTTATCTTTATTGTTTTGTTTAAATTTTAGGACCTTAGGAATTAGGATTTAAGTTAATTTTTTCAAAATTCTCTATAATTAAGTAGTTTAACTAACCAGACTAGGAAAGATGATAGGGTTTTGTGATTAATTCCATAATCAGTTAAGTTTAGGATACTTCTCAGGAGAACCTATCAGGATAGTTAATTAAAATCAGTAAGTGCTTTATCAAGGAATTTTAGCCAAAAACCGGTGAGTTGTGAGCCTAAACACTGAAATTGAGAGCTTTTCACCGCTGCTTGTCAACTGTTATTGCTTGAGTTTCTGAATTTTGTCTTTCTAGTGGAAGATATGGAAGTGACAAAGGCATATTTTGTGATTATAATACTTTGCTCAGTGCCAAATAGCCAACCTTGATTATATTTTTCCAATTTTTTGAGAGCCCATTTGAGCCTTTAATGTTTCTTTTGATGCACCCAAGCCATACTCAATGATTATATCCTATCCCTTCACACTTGGGATAGAAAGCAAGGTGCAACACAACAAGATGGGACAAGAGGTTGGTGAATTGAAAGGTCAAAGAGATTCAAAGAGCAGACACAAGAAAATCACAAAGAAGAATACTCCCCCATAAATAAATTCTCTATGTTATTGTTTATTATAAAAAAAAATTATGCACAAAAGTGTGGAAATTGAATAAGTTAGGGGGAGTACTTCTTCAAATAAAGAGGCCAAGCTGAAAAAAGGGTAACAATTCAAGAATGACCAGGTGAATGGAGAGAAGTCCCAAGCACAATCACAAGATGCTCTCTATTCAAAGTGTTCATTGCATATCTAGAAAAACCATGATTTCTTGATAGCCCAGCCTCATTACAACCAAAGAAAAGACCTTTTGATCCATATTAACTACTTGCAAGTTCAGATGTTGGAAACGACTATCAATTCTAGTTCTTCAACGGTGGTGAAAAAGATTGAGGGAAACACTTACCCGTGAGAATGAGAGATTTCCTTGGTTTATCACTTACTGTTTTAATTGCTATTTTTGAGAAGTTTGACTGATGTTTGTGTTCTATTCTGATTCAGGATTGGTACATCTCTTAATCCTGATTTTTTTCTTATGTTTGGAAAGTGACTGCTGCTTAACAAGGAGACGATGAAGAGTTCCTTGAATTTGTTTTTGAATTGTTTGAATTACACATGGGATAGAATTGATTTTTTTTTTATCGCAAAGAGGTCTCTTGCTTGAGGACAAGCAAGAAGTTAAGTTGGGGGGTATTTTGATAAGTGAAAATCATATGATAAATTAGAGCACTTTTTAGTTCACTTATCAAGGATAAAATGGTATTTATGCCCCAAATTAATCCCTTTTTATTTAATATTAGATAAATTGTATTTATTACTCTTGGATTTGAATTTGATGCTATTTTGATATAAATTGTGCTGATTTTTGCAGAATATTGCAAAGATTTGATATGAAGGAAAGATAGCATTAAATAAGGAAGATATCTGCAAGATTTGAAGTTTATTTGAAGGCAATTAATGAAGATTGGAAGATTATTTGTGAGCAATAATGAAGATTTAAAGATTATTTGAAAGCAATTAATGGACATATCACTGCCAATTAAACAAGGATTCTGCAGACAACCTTCCCAATTAAATCCAAGATGCTCAATAAATGCAAGATATCAGCAAGGAAAAGGGAAACAAGGAAAGACAATCAATTAAAAACCAGTCTCGGGGAGAAATCAAGTTAAAAAGAGAAAGATTGAAGCTGTGCAACTCGTGTCGCGTGCTTCACCCTGCGCTGTAGCGCAGGTGAAGCGCAGATCACGCTGATTCTTGCCATGTTGTCGTTTTTAGATAGATTTCTCCCCAATTTTCTTTGTCTTTCCTTAGCCTATAAATAGGAACCTCTTACACCAGATCAGGTGTGCACGATTATTGTAATTCAGTTATATTCCAGTGATAATGCACCAGTTCTAATTTTAGAGTAGGAGAGGAGGAACGCTTCACAAGGATTGAAGATGGTGACAGCATCTTCGGTGTTTGTATGGATACCTTGTGTAGTTAACTCTCCATGAGAATTGAATGTAATCGATTCCATTCCCAAGTGTATGTTGAACTCTATCTATTTATTTATGCAGTTCCCTAGCTATAATATTGGTAATCTTGTTCTGTGCTTAATTCCTAACTTCCGTGCTTGCGCCGGAGTTATAGGCTAGTTTGTAATTAACATTACGACTAGGATTGAGTTTGGGGGAGCCTAGACATAGGAAACTCAACCTCTGAGTGAATGAGAATACTCGGTTAACCAGTGACCGAAACATGGGTGTTGCTAATGATTGATGGGTAGTGTGAGTATCCTAATGAAGGGCATCTAAAGGATAGGCATGGTCTAATGGATCGATAGTAAAGGATTAGTTGATTGTCAATCCAGGATTCGAAACGTGGATGTATTCTAATGAGTGATGGGTAGTGACAGTACTCTAGCGAAGGTGCGTCCAGAGGATTAGGCCTCGTTTATCAATTAATTCTTTACAAATGGAATAAAGAAAGCATAATAAGCCGAGGGTAAGTCTGTCATTTGGGAGAACCCGCATGGATTACCTTTAAGTGTGAGTGGCGCCTGGTACTCGGGGTCTTAGCAATATAGTTTGTCTACAGTGTTATAGTTCAAAGCCTATAAATAATAGGTAGTCTCGACATACATGAGGGGTATGATGAAATGAAGTTCAATCCTAATCCAAGTAAAGTGTCTCTAACTCTTCCTTTCTAAATTCAATTGATTATTAATTTGCTATCTACGTTTTCGCACAACAATATTCTCAAAACCTGTTTTTTTCCTGGATAATTAGATCTCGAGTATACGTGAATTGACCGTTCCCTGTGGATACGATACTTTTCTTACAATTATACTACTGGATTTTTTGTTCTCTTGCCAAAAACCCATCACACTACTAGAAAAGTTGTAATTACCCGACGGAATTTAGAGACGGAAAATTTTCCGTCTCTAATTGAGACGGAATCAGAGACGGAATATCCAAGGTAGAGACAGAAGAAATTTTTTCTTCTTTAGAGACGGGAATTTAGGGACGTCAGTTGTGTTCCGTCTCTAAGCTCGTCTCTAAATTGTTAAAAAACTATATTAGAGACGACTTTTAGAGACGGAACTATTCTGTGTCTGATAGTTTCCGTCTCTAAGGCCGTCTCTAAATCCCAAGTTAATAATATGAACAATATAATAATATTAGAGACGGAAATATGACTAGAATATATAATCCGTCTCTAAATCCGTCTCAATGTATTATTTTTAGACAAAGTGTAGAGACGGAATACTTCCGTCTCTTATTTAAATTTATAATTCTAAAATTAATTTCCATTATAACGACGTCGTATTTTTGGTTGGCTGAGAAAAAAAAACCAATCAATTTTGGTTGCCTCTTCCCATAGAAAATCAGAAACCGCAAATAGAAATGGTGAAGAACCCTAATAAAAAAGAGCCCTCTGCCAGCAGCTTCGTTCTCCTTCGCCAGCTCCGGTCGTTCCCAGCAGCTCCGTTCACGTTCATGTTCGCGCACAGATCCGTTCCCCGTTCACGTTAGCAGGGGCAACAGCTGTTCTTCCCTCGCAACGTCTCTGTTCTTCCTCGCAGTGGAAGGTCTTGGTTCTTGGAATTATTATCTTGCTAAATTTGTTCTTGATGATATATTTTATAAAGCTGTTTCTTTTTACCAATTTCAGGTAGCAAAAGAAAGTGACGATGTAATAATACACTATTGTGGCTTTTCTTTTTATAAGTCTATACATACAGCATTTGCTTTTGCTGCCGGCGACGCTTCAAGCTCGCCGTGTCGGAGGCCCCGCCGGAGATAAGGGTCCTTTTCCAGCGCTAGTCTGATGAGAATGGGACAGCTTCTCATCTACACAATTTCCTCGTTGAGGTGCAGAGACAATAGAAAACCATCGAGGAAGAAACTCAGGCAATCATCGATGGCTACAAGCATTTGAGTATCTTTCATCGGAGGGGCCTCAATGTCGAAGTTTCTTCAAGTACCTCTTCAGTGATGATAATCCTCCCCTGTTACCGTCTCGTGGGGTAAACCTTTTATTTTTTCTATTTTTTGGGATTCATATTGTCCAGTGTAGTTTAATGACATTAGTGAGTTCTGGATTTGGTTTTATTAATATATACTTTCCAATTGTGGTTGTTTTTCTTAATATAGTGGATTTTTCCAAATTGATTGCCATTTTTCTTTTTATGTTCTCTATACTCATAATAGTTCTCTCCAATTAACAAGGACGATTTCAGTTGAATTATATGTGATTCAGTTTCATTTTGGTGCTAAGTCTATATTTATAGTCATTGTAAGTGTATATTGGTTGACTGTAGCCAAATGGGGCCGTTCAGTCTACATAAACATACAGAAATTTGTGCAGTTCCAGCTAACTGTAAATGTTGTTGCTTTGATGTCAACTTCTCTTCTGCCTGTTTGACTGGTAATCATGATGCTTTCCTTGTTATTATCTTCCTTACCAAAGTTAACCTTTTTTGTGTTTAATTTTAGGTAAGTATAATTTTTAAGTGAAAACATAGGTATTGCTCACTTTTGGTTAATGAGATCAATTCATTTTATGCACACCTCAAACCTTTCTTCTGTTCATGAAATAAAACATGATTAGACTAGATAGCAATGTTAAATCCACTCTGTTGCAGGGAAGCTTCACTTAAATTGCATTGAGAAATAAGATTGCTAGCTTAAAAGTTAAATTTCCTTGATGGTATATATGTTTAGGTAAGCTTCACTGGTTGAACACAAATAGCCATGAGATAATGAAGGTTGCAGCTAGCAGTAACTTGAAAAGAGTTTCACTTGAATTAGGAGGAAAATCACCCCTCATAATTTTGATGATGCTGATATAGTCAAAGCTGCTGAGCTTGCTCTATTTGGCCTCCTATTTAACAAGGTGAAATTACTTTCAAGAGATCCTTTCTTTTCAAACAACATCCCCTGTTATGTCTCTGCCAAGATTTTATTTCTCTTTTGTGACTACAGGGATAAGTCTGTGTTGCAAGTTTTACATCTCAAAGGTTTTTTTAGCAGCTTGAGAAAACATAAATGAGAGAAGTAATTAAGATCCTCTTGTGTTAGCTAATAATTTTCTCTGCTACAATGCCTCCTAAGGCAATTGAAATCACAAGGATATTCAAGATTCAAGTGGTCTTCTTTTGGATTTGGATTGACATGATCGAATCCATCTGACCTCAAAGCAAGGTAATTTTCATTTAAATTATCAACTTTTCATATTAAATGATTCATGCTCATCTCCAATAAAAATATTATTGTGCCTTAGTTATCCTTATTTTAGTATTTCTAACTAAATTTTATTATCCCAAACATTGACCTTCTGACAGTGACTCTTGCAAAACAGATCATTGCAATCTCACATATTTTACCGCAAGCAATTGTAATGGGTATTATCAGGAGTTGCTTCTCTTTCATAGCAGGGACAGTCATTGGGGTTTACTTGGCTCAGAACTATCAAATTCCTAACCTCAGGAAGCTAGCTGACACTGCCTTGATCGAGAAGAAGGTGCTGATGATGATTACTACGATTAGAATATCTATGACACTACATTGGAATCAGGTTCTTGTTTTGGGATTTTCTTCAATTTGCTGCATGTCAGTTTTGTAATTAATATTCTATATTATTTTCTCTACAAATGTGGATCACTTTTTTGTACTTAGCTTGTATTACCAGCTAGCTCCTCCATGACTTTGCTTAATTCTCTATGCTTGATTCTCCAAATATTAGTTCTTTTCTCCAAATATTCTATCATAATGGGTTTCTGAAAAAGGCCTTTGAGCTATCTATTCTTTGTGATGCTGAGGTTGCTTTTATCATCTTCTCTCCAATCGGAAAGCTTTATGAATTTGCAAGCTCCAGGTAAGGACCACCCTCAACAATTTATTAGCAAAAGGAATTAATTTTACATTTATAATTTCTCTCATTTTACATTTAAGAAACTGAGTATGTTAATTATTAGTTATTATTATTACCCTTGACTTCTATGTAAAGGAAGAGTTAGAATGTTTACGGATACAAGAGAAGTCAATTTAAAGGACCAATTAGAAGGACAAAATATAAAAAGATAAACATGGTTATTTGGATCAAACAAATGCTTTAATTTATCGTGTTTACTGTTTAGATATATATGTTTAGTTACAAGCTTTATCCATTTTACTTATAAGACTATATTCCCCATCACTTTTTTAATTTTTTTGTTTTACTTATGAATTTTTTTGGTAGAACATATCTATTGAGACTACTCATTGTGGTCTTTGTAGTGTATTACTATATAAATGTATACATGATATTGGAATTGATAAAAAAAATAAAAATAAAAAAACAGAAAATTAATTTCTCCGGATTAGAGACGGAAAATAAGTCCGTCGCAAGTTAGAGACGGAATACACTCACTAAGTTAGCGACGGAAAACTAATTCCGTCTCTGATTAGAGACGAACAAATAAATCCTCCGAGACAGATTATTCCGTCTCTGTTAGAGACGGAATCACTAAATATTTATCATTCTCTTAGAGACGGATTTATTATTTCTTAGATAAAAATTCTGTCCCTAAAAAACTTGCGACGCTCAGATCAGCGACGACACAGATTCCGTCTCTGATTCCGTCTCTAACATCATTAGAGACAGAAAAAGTTCATTTTAGAGACGGATTTTTTCCGTCTCTATTTTTTTATTTTCTGGTAGTGGATATCAAAGAGAGTAATGAAGAACAAGAAGAACAAGAAGTTCAATCCCCTTCTAATCCAACCAAGGAAAACTCCTCTATGGAAGAAGATCATTCAATACCTTCTCCTCAACCTACTCCTCAGAAGAGAAGAAAACTCCTATGAAAGGGACTTTAAATGTCCAATCAGAATCAGAGACTCCAGAAAAAGCCCCAAGTTTTTCGAGGGATTCATCTAGGTCTACTCTTGTATACACTCCTACAGACTTAGATGATTGCCTCAAAGGCTTGGATGAAAATCCATTTTTGGTTTTCGAAGTCCTTTATGGGGAAGTTTCTCTATCCTCAGCCCATTCTGAAGCAACTGTACAGAATCCTCCAAACGAAGCAGATTCAATAGAAGCAGTTCTTCAGAGCTTCAAGAAATTAGTTTTCAAGAAACCCATGCTGAAAATGATCCCTAAGGATCTTCATTACAAAGAAGAGATTCAATGTTACCTGACTCTTTTCAATAAGAGACAAAAAGAATTTTCTGAATCTCAACAGGAATGGATCAAAGGTTTCTCAAAGTTATATCAGAATGCCCTCAACACTCTTGATCAAATCGAACAAACTACTTCGAGGTTGAGCATTCAGAAAGGTGAAAAGGCTGAGTTGATGGACAAGCTCCAAGGCAGCAAAGTTAAAGTTTCCAAGTATGAGCAATCCATCAAACAGAACTTATGAAGGTTGAGGAACTCGAAAAGGAGAACTTTCAAATTGAGGAAGCTATCAAAAAACTTCAAGAGGATGCTACAAAGGTGAAGTCACAGAAAAGCGAGATCGAAACTACAATTTCTCGGCAGAGGTCTTCACGAATCGAAATCCTTAATTCTGTCAAAGGAATTTCGAGGGATGCTGTAGAAGTCGCAAAGGATATTGGAAACTTAGAGAAATCTGATTACAACTTGAAGATACAGCATGAGGACCTCGTGCATGACTTCGCCAAGATGAAGAATGATCCTCCTTCTAGTTTTATTTCATTTTTGAATTCTTAGGATGTAATTTCAAATTCTTTTTTCGAGCACGGGCTCGAAATTTACTTGCCTTTTGAACACTTTATTTTTCTTTATGCACAATTCTTAGTTCTTACAAATTTGGCTTATATTCCTTTAAATATTTCCCGTTTATTGACATTATGCGTAAATCACCAAGTTTCTAGAATTGAATACGCATTGTTTGAAAAAACTTTCTCAATCTCGAAAGGTCCCTCCCAATTAGGTGACCATTTACCAAATCTCTTAGACTTTTTATCAATTGGTAAAATCAATTTCCAAACATAATCACCTATTTGAAAATCTTTTTTCTTTACCCTTCGATTGTAATAACGGGTAATTTGCTCTTTTTGTCTAATAATATTTTCAAGAGCAATCAATCTTTCTTCATCAAGTTCATTTAATTCATCAAACATCAAATTCCAATAATCTTGAGAAGGTAACTCGAATTGTCTTTGAACTCTTATTGATTGCAAGTTAACTTCAACTGGTAATATAGCGTTATGACCATATACCAATTGTAAGCAGTTGTTCGAGTAGCTTCCTTTGGTGAATTTCTGTAAGCCCAAAGAACTTGATTTAATGTTTCATGCCAATTTCTTGGACGTTGTCCAATATGTTTTGATTAAAGCAATAATAGTTTTATTAACTGCTTCAACTTGTCCATTGGCTTGTGCATAATAAGGTGTAGAGGATAATAACTTTATTCCCTTTGATTCAGCAAATTTAACCATTTTTCGACCAGTAAACATTGTTCCTTGATCTGTAGTAATGGTTTCTGGTAAGCCAAATCGAAATATGATATTTTCTTCGATAAAACGAATGATATCTTCTTGAGAAACTTCTCTTAAGGGAATTGCTTCTACCCATTTGGTAAAATAATCAACTCCAACCAAAATAAACTTATGGTTCTTCGAAGAAGCTGGATGTATCATTCCAATCAAATCCAAAGCCCATCCTCTAAAAGGCCAAGGTTTTATTATAGAATGTAATTCACTTGCTGGAACTTGTTGCACGTTTCCATGCTTTTGAAATTCCTCACAAGACTTAGCAAAAATATGACAATCTTTGGCCATCGAAGGCCAATAGAATAATTTCCTTTTCAAAATCCACTCCACTTTCCTTTCTGCTTGATGGGCTCCACAGCTCCTTCATGTAGTTCGACTAAAGCTAAATATGCTTCAGTTTCTCCCAAACATCGAAGTAATTCCATCAATAGCTTTTTTATAAAGCTCTTCACCTAAAATACAATAGTTAAGAATTTTATATTTCAAGTGTTTGTTATTAGAAAAGGAAGGATTTTGGATAAGGTTCACAATTTCTCTTCTCCAATCATTTTGACCTAGAAGATTTATATTATGGATATCAAATTCTTTCATTGGAAGTCTTTTCTGAATATCACTGATCTTTCTCAGTTTTCCAATCGAAATTCTATACCCTGAAGCTATTTGAGCCAATTCATTAGCTTCGAAATTCTGTCCTCTTGGAATGTGTTCAATTTTAACTTCATCAAACATTTCCAGAAGCTTATTGGCTTGAACCAAATACTTAGCCAATTTTGGATCTAAACATTTATATTCTTTAGTTACCTATTTGAAACTAATTGAATCTCCTCTAATATGTACATTTCTCGAATTCATAGAAATTAATATTTCGAGACCAGCAATAAGAGCCTCATACTCTACTGCATTATTAGAACAATGATGTTTTATTTCAAACATCATTCGAGTAGGAAATCCCTTAGGTGAAATTATTAAAATTTCAATTCCTGATCCATTCTTATGTTTGGATCCATCGAAATATAACTTCCAAGGCTCTAAGCCTACATATATTGATTCTTCGATTAGAATTGGGGGATGATAAACCAAGAAATCAGCAACTACTTGTCCTTTCATTGATTTCAATGGAACAAATTTTAATGAAAACTCAGTTAATGCTAATGCCCATTTTCCAACTCGACTGTGCAATATAGGTTTCAACAACATGTGTTTTATTACATCGAAATGAGAAATTACAAACACATCATGAGGTTTAACATAATACTTGAGTTTAGTACAAGAAAGGTAATAACACAAACATAATTTTTCTATTGCACAATATCTAGTTTCTGCATCATTGAGGACTCTACTTAAATAATAAACAGCTCTTTCTACCCCATTTTGTCCTCTTGAGTCAACATACTTCCTATAGTGGCTTCTGAAGCAGAAATATACAACTTCAAAGGTTTTCCTGGCAAAGGAGGAGTCATAATCGGAGGAGTGTCAGATATCTCTGATTTCCTCAAAGACTTGTTGATGTTCATTTTCCCACTTGAAATTTTCTTCTTTCTTTAACTTCAATAAAGGGGAAAACACTTTCGTCTTTCATGATAAGTTCGAAATAAACCTTCGAAGAAAGTTTATTTTTCCCAGAAAAGACTGTAATTGCTTCTTTGTAGAAGGTGGAGATGCTTCTAGAATTGCCTTAGCCTTATTCTTATCAATCTCAACACCTTTTTTATGTACAAGGAATCCCAAAAAATTACCTGCAAACACCCCAAAAGCACATTTAATAGGATTCATTTTCAAACCATGCTTTCTCATTCTTTCGAAAGCTTGTCTTAAATGATCTAAATGGAAGTCTTTTGATTCAGACTTAACCACAACATCGTCTATATAGACTTGCATAAATTTTCCTATTAAATCATAAAAAATCAAATTCATGGCTCTTTGGTACGTTGCACCAGCATTTTTAAGGCCAAAGGGCATCATTACCCATTCATAAGTTCCTATTGCACCAGACATCGAAAAGCTGTTTTCGAAATATCCTCTTCAACAATAAAAATTTGACTATATCCAGAATATTCATCTAACATACTTAAAAGTTCATTTCCTGCTGCCAAATCTATTAACATGTCAGCAACCGACATTGGATATTCATCTTTTGGGTTGCATTATTAAGATCTCGAAAATCAATGGATACTCTTAAAGTTCCATTTTTCTTAATAACATGAACTATGTTAGAAATCCAATCTACATACCTGGAAGTTCGAATAAACTTAGCCTTTAGAAGACGCTCAATTTCTTCTTTTATCTTCGAAACTATTTCTGGAGCAAATCTGGAGTTGTTTCACTGGTCGTTTTTCTGGAAAAATTGGAAGTTTATGCTCAACCAGTTCTCGACTCAAACCAGGAATTTCATGGTAGTCCCATGCAAATAATCCTTGTACTCTTTCAACAAGTCAATCATTTTCTTCTTGAATTCTCCTTCGAGATTCTGACTTACAAAAGTAGGTCTTTTTTCATCATCAGTTTTAGTTTATTTCTTCTAAAGGATCTTGAGCTTCCATTTTCTTAATACCTTGAGACAAAGTTCCTTCGAAACCCAAAGGGGAATCATCATAAATGCAATCCAATTTCTCGAATTCAACCCCTTGCATTTCCTGAACATAAGTTTCAACTTTCTTAATCACATTCTCAATATACTCCTTTTCAGAATTTTTGCATCCTTCAGAAATTTCTTCAACATTTTTACTTCCAAATTCGGATATATTTCTTCTTCTGTTATTTCCTCAATAATTATTCTCCCTTCTTACCGTTCGGCCTTAGTGGCTGTTATTTCATCATCACATTTAATTTGTTCAGATTCGGCTTCGAAAGCCGCTTCTATCTTCTTTTCGGCCATGTAGGCCGAAATTTGAGCCCAAAAGCTTGAATCTATTCTGGATCTGACCATTCAGAAATTTCTGTGGCCTCGAATGGGCCAACATCACATTGTAACATGAACCCACAATCAGGGTTCAACCTTATGATAAGGTAGTTTTGTAGGCATCAACATATATTATCAATCACTTCATAAGGTCTTGTCTTCATTTCCTTCTTTTCAGTACTTCTCACATCAACAACATCCTCTTCGACATTGAAATAATTTTTATCTCCATCAACATAAATGGGCACTCCTTCCTTAGTCCACAAACATAGCTTTGATGCATCGAAGATGGAACAACACCAACCCCATGAATCCATTCTCTTCCAAGCAACAAATTATAATTAGCCTTCGAATCAACCACAACAAACATTGTGGGCCTCATAATAGTTCCCACAGTCAGTTCCAAACATAGAACTCCTTCAGATTTCGAAGTTTTCCCACTGAAATCAGTAATTATCATTTGATGTGGCATCAAGTATGCTTTAGACTTCATCAACTTCTTCATCATGAACTTGGGCATCAAATTTACTGCTGCTCCAGAATCAACAAGTACCTTTCCTACACTAACATTATTAATCAAAGCCCTGATGAACAAAGGCTTCATGTGTAATTGCATATCCTCAGTAGGTCTTTCGAATACTGCAGAATCATTTTGGCAAATTTGCTTGCCAATGTATGAATAACATATAGGTTCATCACCTATGTTATCCTCTTATAGTCTTCATCCTCCAAATCCTTTTCAAGCTCTTCTGCGTATTCAGCAGGCAGAACAGAGACAACAGCACATATATCACAAATTATCTGCAAAACCTGTTTCGAAATTCTCTGTTAACAAGTCATCTTCATTTTCATCGAAACCTCCAATTACTTGGAAAGATGGTTTCTTCTTCACCACTTATGCATATGAAGGATGATTCGAGTTTGCCTGAACTTGAATTACTTGTGATTCTTTGCTTGAATTGGCTTGGGTTTTGTATTCTTTCAGTCATCAGATTTTGTTTTTCTTATCCTCGAAAGCAGCCTTTCTCATTCTCTGGGGCCTTCTCCATTGAGTCTTCGTCATTGGCGGCCTGTTACCAGATAAGGCCTTTGTTGGAATCCTATGTAATTGTATTGAGGTTTGGATATCCAGGACGAATCCATTTATTTGGAGGAACAGTGGAAGGTGGCACAAAAGTTCGAGGTTTCCCAGAAACTTGGAAATTTGACTGCATATGTTGCTTTCCCTTATTCATCACTTTCACTTTCGAGGCATTTTCTCTTCTGAAATCGAACTGGATTTGAGATCCAACCCCCATAAGCAGGATTCACCTTTGTTTGTTTATTCTCATTCTTTTGGCTCTTCACAGCCACTGTTTAATAATGCCTTTTCATTTCAGAACCTCGAAAGGCTTTAGCAGTTGATTTATCGAAAACTGCATGACATATGGGACATAGTTCAATCGAAGCATCTTCAAACTTCTTTCTATTCAGAAACTTAATAAGTGATTCTCCCCCTTTTGGAAAAACATCTAGAAGTTCCTGAACTTCATCAACATCCATCTCATGGCTTCCTTGACAGAATTCGAATCCTCCACTTCAACCATGTTAACGCTTGCAGGTTCTGCATAGTTAGCATTCACTTGAAGTGGGTCAGAATCGATCTTCATTGCCATTGAAGTTTTTTCCTCAAATTTCAATCTCCCTTGCTTAATAGCTTCTTGAATAATATCCCTGAAACGAACACAGCTATTAGTCCAATGTCCATAAGTATGATGATATTTACAATACTTTCGACCTCTTCTCTGTTCTTGAGAAGGAATCTTGTGATCATCACTTAGAATTATTTGTTTGTCTTTAACTAATATATCAAAAATTTGATCAGCTTTCGAAATATCGAAACCATAAGTTTTCTTAGAAAATTTATCCTCTGTATCATTATTAGTATTTCCATATGGTTTCAAAGATTGACAAACATAAGGAGGCCCTGACTTAAGTTCTGCCACATGAACATCATTATCTTCTAATCATATTCGAAGTCACTATCATCAGAAACTTCTCGATATGCTATTTTATCTTTTCTGAAAACCTTTTCAGGTTTCCTGAACCTTTCTTTTTCTTTCTTGAGATGTTCGATTTGCCTTACTTTATCAGCTAATTGGGCCATATCTCTAAGTTGTTGATTGATCAACTTCTTACGAATTGAATAATCCAAACCACCTGCAGCCATTTGGACTAACTCATATTCGGGAATTTGAGTAAAACATCTTGCTTTCATTTGTCTAAATCTATTCAAATAATCATCTATTGACTCATTCGATGATCTCTTAATATTGACTAAGTCCATAAGAGTAACCTTAGTTTCCCCTCTAAAGAATTGTTCATGAAAACTTCTTTCTAATTGATTCCATGAGTGAATCGAAAGGGGAAAGGGTTGTAAACCAAGTGAAAGCATTCTTAGTTAAAGAGCTAGGAAAATACTTCATTTTCAATTCCTCATTATTTGCCAAATCACCTGCTTCGATTTGGTATCGAGCAATGTGTTCGACAGTGGACTCTCCTACTTCACCAGAAAACTTAGTGAATTTAGGAACTTTCCATCCCCTTGGTAACTCATTTGTAAAACCATTTGAGTAAAAGGAGATACTAAATAAGGATGATTTGCAAATCCTACATTAAACCCATGTCTGTCTAGGACTTGTTCGACAATTCCAACAACATTTTGTTGCCCCCTAAGTTATTTGCTCTTATCCTTTCCAGAATTTCATCAGCATTCTGATTTCTATTTAGAATACTCTAGGAGCATTTTCTTCCCTATTTTCGACTGGAACAATAAGATTTGGTATTTGGTTATTTTGATCTCCTTGATTTATTTTGGGGATTACAATTAGCCACTTGCCTTACAATAGGGTCTGCAGGTGCTCCAAACACATCTGCAATCCTTTCCATTTGCCTAGCCAACAAATTATAGTTAGTATTTGTTGTTTGTACTAATGGATCAAATATTGTGGCCATTTGTTGTGTCAACATATTTATCATTTCGTGATTGCTTTCATCCATTTGTTGCCTTAAAGTTTGTAAAGTAAAATTAGTAATGGAAGAAGATGAACTCCCAACAAATGGATTAAAAATGGGTCCACGGTTTGCAAAAGGAACAGTTGTTGGACCAACTGTTGACATTGTTGGTTGTGTCATCCCAGAACTTGGGACGGAACCAAAAGGTAATCCATACATTGGATTGCCATTCAGAGGTGCAGAAACATTAGTAGAAACAGGGATAGTAGGTATAACTTGACTTACACCTAGATTTTCTGGTAAAGTTGTAGAGGCTCCTGGGTCTCTATTAACACTACTATTTCCATTAACCCCATTATTATCGTTATTATTCACAGACTCATTGCTTGGGGTGGTGGACTTCCAGAATTGGTAGTGTATCCCTATTATTATTTCCACTTCCTACTTGTCTTGCATTATTAGCCATTTGAGCAGATATTATTCTACCACTTCTCAAACGCATGCAAGATCAATTTTCAGAAAATCATAACACACACTACTTTTGGCAATTATGTCCCACCGGGCGTGCCAAATTGTTTGTGGTGATAAAATTCAAATTCGAAAATTAACTTTTTATCACTTTGATTCTAAGAACAATCTAGGGATTAGAATCAGATCCTCTTACAGGACTCTTTTAAAAAGTAGGTTTATGGTGTTCTGACTTATGAAAGATTTCAAAAGTTTAGTTTCTGGAAAATTTATACCAATTGATTCAGAATTTCGCCAATTCAAACTTAAAAATGCAGAATTCCAGAAATAACAGTATTCAAGTTATTTGATTCAGAATTTTATCAAAATAACTAATTTCTCAAAGTTTAGAACAAATTGATATAGAATTTCATCAAACAAAGTTCTAAATTGAATTTTAGAAATCAAAGAAGAATCGAAATTTCAAAGAAGTAAGAACAGAAAAGTTTGAAAGAAAGAAAATTATACTGAATGTAAATTGCAGAATGAAACAAAGAAAAAGAAAATCAAATTGTAAGAACAATTGCATTAATGAAAATGGATGGGTTCATCACATACTGTTGCTCCTTGTAACCTGTTTGTCGCTGCAAGATTGGACGTGTAAGGTGTTTCATAGTTTTAAGTATAAGTGATTTGCCAACCTTTATTACATAGAAATTCACCTATTTATAGATTTCTATTCCTAACGGCTACCTAATGTACACATGACACATCTATCCTTATGTGTTGGTAGCCTGCATGTTTGCCACGTTTTCTACTAACCAGAAAACTATCTTTCTTCTTTGAACTTTTTCAAATGCTTTCACTGAAATTTGCCATCTGTCCTTGATCAACAAACTTCTATAACTTCCACTAACTGCTTATCTGTTCTTCTCTGTCTTCTCGAACAGAGTCCTTCCTGATTCAAAAGTCTGCTAAGTCTTCAAGAACTTTGTTTTCGATTTCTTGTCTTCTGTTTCCTCGAAAACTCACTTCCAGAACCTCGAAATATTCTTCTGAAATCCTGACTTCATGTACTCGAAAACTTGCTTCCAGAATCTCGAAATCTTCTTCTGAAATCCTGACTTCATGTACTCTAAAATTCCTTCATCTTTGACACTTAGCTTTTCTGTTGATACTTGGGCTCACTGAATGACTCCGATTTCGAGATTTGTTCACATTCCCTTGTATGCCACGTGTCAAGCTTCATTTGGTCGAACCAAAGGTCATGAAGACCACCGGCCACCGTCCATTCAACCTCATTATGACGGTTTTTCCATTGGACACTTGAAGAGGTTCATTTATGAACCTTCACCCTTTTTACTCCTATAAATAGGAGTTCCATTTGGATTTATTTTTCATACCTCTCATTCTTCTTCTTCTTTTCCTAATTCCTTCGAAAATATGAAGAAATTTATTCCTTTGGCTACTACATACAACCCAATCTGGAATGATTTCATTTTTGATAGGGTTGACGAAGTGGCCAAAGCTATAGGCTTTTTCAACCTTTTCTTTTTGAAAGTTTTCTTTTGGGTTGAACGTAGTAGCCAATTATTAATTCATTTAGAAATGAATGAATTTGTTTGTTAGTTCCCCAAGTACACCTTTATTTTTGCCCCAAGCACCAAGGTTGTTCGATCAAACCAATAATACATTCCTTTTGACTTGGCTCAATCGAAGCCTGTGGGGAAGAAGAAGAGGAAGAGGTTTGGGAAACATAAGTCAAGGACTCATTTTATTTGCGGATAGTTTCCTTTCTAATGTATAGAGCACATAAGATAGTTTCCTTTTCTAATATGCATTTTCAATGTATTCAAACTTGTGTAATTCGAATTTGAATTATGAATAAAAGAACATCCTTTATTTTTCTGAGTATTAGAAATACCATATTCTCGAATTCTCCTTTGTCTTCTTTTCGAATTTCTAAAGTTCTCTTTGTATTAAGCTCAATCAAGAACTTTCTAAGTTATCAAACTTATTAACAAAACTCGAAAAAGCAATCCTTAATGTTTTCTGAGAATTCGAAGAGTATAAAGAATCTACACACTTGTGGAATTCGAAATATCAGAAATTCGACTCCCAACACCTACATAGCTTATAATTAGAACATTTTTTATAAATTATATGTATCTCTAATTATCAGGGGTAGTCCTGTTTAGGGCTTAGTCACATTTAAAGTTTTACACCCCCTCTCAAAAAATATGTTAATTAGTGAGAATCAAACTTGAAAATTATTCTCACAATTTCAGTCTGCATTATCAACTGGAAATACTAGTAATTAATAGAAGAAGCCCATCCTTTTATTAAATTATTATATGTGATGTAATGTAATGAATATGCACACATGTATATATGGGGAGTAGCACAACTTATGCAAAAATTACGACTGTAAATTCTAAATGCGTCATTTCCCTTTGAAATAGCTAGAGAAATAAGATAAGAAAACAATGCAATACAATTAAAATATAAGAATTAATTAAAGTGAAAATTTTCAATCGGAAGAAAAATCACAGTCTGTATAAAGACAATCAAAAAATAATACCATTATGTACAAATTTTTATAATACATAAACATTTCTCTCAAATACCTCACATCTCATAAATATAATTATCCTTTATCAAAACAAATATTTAAACTACTCTTTACATTAGTTGAAGAGCTTGTGATTATAGTGATTTCCTGCTTATATTTAATTACAATTTCAATTGTTAATTTTTTTAGATTTTAATTTATATACACCGTCCATGTAAAGAAGTTTTACATAAACATCTAATACTGTCACCACCTTGTGTTATTAAATGTGGTAGCACATTATTAATATTTGTAAAAACTTCTTTACACGAACAATTTATATATATTGAACTCATTTTTTTAATTAAAGATTATAACACCACTTTTTTTTCTTTAAAGTGGACCCGTACTTTAGAAAAATCAAATCAGTAATACTTCTATTAGTTGTGAAACAAACTTTTTCCTTATCGTATAGGATATTCACTAAGTGCATGTTTGGTTTAAATTTTGGATCATCCAGAATCAATTCTGCAAAATTGATTTTAAATCATTTCCATTCAACATGTTTCGTAAAGCGTACACACTCATTTTCAACTATTGATTTCTAGAATCAATTCTACTCAACTGTAAACCAAATGGACCCTGAGTGTTGTGTACCATATGGTGTTTCACTTTCTTCTAACATTTCAGAGACACTACTACTACAAAAATTGCATTCTACAACACCAGTCCACGACGGTTATAGGGCAACCGTCGTGATATGTGACGCGGTGGCATTTTTGAAATTTTTTGCATAACAATCAACGACGGTTGTCCTGGACCCGTCGTGGAAAGTACTTACAACGACGGTTCCCTTGACAACCGTCGTTGCAAATACAAGGAAAAATAAAAAAAATAGAAAAAGATAAAGGTTTTAACGACAACAACCGTCGTGGAATGTGGGTGTCAATAGAAACAATTGGGGGTGCAAGAGTAAAAAAGGGGATCTACGACGATTGTTTTAACCGTCGTAGTAGGGTGGTGCAGGAAGTAGAAAAGGGGTGCAGAGGCAGAAGGGTTTCAAAACATTTAGGCGGTGTGAAGAGAAATAAAGGGCGGTGTAGTAGTAAACTACGGAATCCACGACGAGTGTCCTCTGAACCGTCGTGGTTGATCTTGTATAACCCTATCACACAGATAGAGGTGTCAAAATGGGCTACCCGGCCCGGTCCGGCCCGACCCGCATCAGGTAGCGGGTTTGTGCGGGCAGGGCTAAAACCCGGCTAAAATTCGGTCTTGTGAACTTAGTCCCCTAGCCCGGCCCTATGCGGGTAGCGGGCTTGTGCGGGCCGGCCCGGTTAAAAAAAAATTAACTTATTCAAAAATGTTGCTCATTAAAAATTGTAAACAATTATACTTTTACAAAACTAAAAAAATTACAATTTAGTTATAAAAATCATTTAAAAGGGGAAAAGCAAAATGAATTTGCATTCGATGAATCGAAATTGTTCCAAGATTTTTCCATTTTATAATACTACTCAATTGATATGTAATTAAATTAAATTAAATAAACCTATACTGCCCCTGTTCTAAAAATTGTTCTTCAAAATTGATTCTAAATTGTTCCAAGATTTTTCCATTTTATAATAGTACTCAATTGATATGTAATTAAATTAAATTAAATAAACATATATTGCACCTGTTCCAAAAATTGTTCTTCAAAATAGGATTATAAAATAGATATTTGACAAACTTGGATTTGAGGAAGTATATATATGCACTAATATAATAATACTCGATCATAATTGCTTTAATTAATTAGTTATCTATCAAAAGAAAATCATAATTGCTCACCATATCCATTGACTTCACAGTAGAAATTTCAATTTTCAGAACTTCAAACATTTTTAGATGGAAGAAAAATAAAAAATGGGTCATGCCAGCGAACTTAAGCATAACTCAAAAGCAAGGCAATTTTTTTAAAAAAAAAAATGGGCCGCCCGTTAGCCCGGTCGGGTAGCCCGGCCCGAACCCGCTTAAGACCGGGCTTTTTCATTTCCGGGCTAAAAAGCCCGGCAAAAATTCGGGTCTCTAATTTAAGTGCCCAAGTCCTCCCATATTGCGGGTTCGGTCGGGTCGGCCCATTTTGACACCTCTACACACAGAGCCGCACGCGAATTAATCTCCCTCTCCCTCTCAAGTCCATGAAGCTCTCCCTCTCTCTCTCAAGCTCCTCCCTCTCCCTTTCCCCTCCGTGAAGCTGTGCCTCTCCCCCGTCCCTCTCTCCATTTTCCCTCTCCCCACCGTGAGCTTCTCTCTCCACCGTGAGCTTCTCTGTCACCGCCGTATCTCTCCCTCAAGCACCACCGTCTGGCTTCTCTGTCACCGCCGTCTCTCCCTCAAGCACCACCGTGAGCTTCTCTGTCACCGCCGTCTCTCTCCCTCAAGCACCACCGTGAGGTAATGTTGGTTTATAAAAGGTCTTGTTGCTTTCTCACTTCAGGTCTAGGATCCAGTGAAGATGCATCTATTTGGTTATCATAGAGATCTTGTTAGTATTGTTTGGTTGTGTTAAAAGAGTTTTGCTCCTTCACAATGCATATCATTGAATTGAATTCTATGATAATGTTTCTTAGAACAGGGGATTCTCACCAATAGAGGGGTATGTAATGTTAAAGAATAAAGATATCCTTTTGAGCTTTTTATTGTTATTATTTGAGTAAAAGTAAGAATGACAATAGGCATTGAATCTTGAAAAAGCTTGTGACTGTCTTGAATGCATTTCCCCTAAAAGCGTTGGAATTAGTATTTAGTTATTTATTGGTTTATCATTTGCTGTTTTAAGAGTGATGGGATTAAACTTCAATGAGAAGTTAGATTGGGTTGGTTTAGAACTTTAGCTTTTCAAAGACTGAGGTTTAAAAGAAATTTGGCACTTAGTTAATTAATCTGCAACCTAAGCTGCTGCCACTACCATGGCAATAAGAGTGTTAACTTGTTATTGATGAGCTTTATCATATATCATTGTGTCTTGAAGATCAGAAGTTAAAGGAAGCATTTCTAGGAATCAATGGTCTAGGATATGAAATAGTATTACCCTTTTTATTTAATTAACAATCATATAACAGTTTTCCTTATTTGCAAGATATATATCACCTTAAAAGCTTTTTTAAGTTTGAATAAAATTGACACATAGAACTTGTCCTATTATAAGGTGTTTGATAGTGATTTTCACACAT
Source organism: Sesbania bispinosa (assembly GCA_026901365.1). Classification (NCBI taxonomy): domain Eukaryota; kingdom Viridiplantae; phylum Streptophyta; class Magnoliopsida; order Fabales; family Fabaceae; genus Sesbania; species Sesbania bispinosa. Next base: position 2,492,614 of record QLOH01000027.1, on the reverse strand, counting down.
CCTAATGCAAATATTGATTTTCATTGCTTAAACACGCCTGCAAATGAACATGGTTAACTTATATATCATATTAAAGTGATTAATATGGTTACCTATCTAAGGTAAATACATATGGTGGTAAATACTATGTTTCTCAGTCAGTTTTGTTTACATTGCATATTTCAATTTCAGAATTAGCCAAAGTTGTTGGAGGAGAAAGAGCTCTTATTGGAGAGTATGGAGATTTATTATCAAAGACATACAAGTCACAGGTTTGTTTTGCACACAATCCTGATTATAATAGATAAAAAATTTGCAAGTAATGGTCAAATTTCTATGCTTATTGTATCCAAGCTGGATTATGATTTTATTACCATAATCTGATTAAATATTGTCATATATTGTCAAACTTTAGTTAATTTCATTTTATATTTTGCCTTGTTTTATTGTTCTTTTTAATGATTGCTTGATTCATTACTTGAGTGAACCTTAGTTTTCCGTTTGAGATTCAATATGGAGATTGTAGTACTCCCTCCAAAGAATTATCTTTTTCATATATCTTTGTTATATTAACAAAAAGAGGGAGTACTATAGTGAACTTATTGAATCTTGAATTGTCCGGATGGACAGTTTGGGAAGATATATCATTTTTTTATAGTTTATTAATAAGTAAATTTTAATAAGCATTTCATACAATTCATGAAATTTCGGTTCGTTGCATTTGTGTTGTTCTTCGGGGGCATATTTGAGTGCTCGGCGCATTACTGATGAGTATGAGAGAGGAGTGAAAGAATTTCTACAATTTGCGCGATGTAATGTTGCTAGTAGTGCCGACGCACGGAAGGTTCAGGTGTCCATGCGTAAATTGTTTCAATGGAAGAAGACTGGATGAGAAAGACATCAGGGAGCATCTTCTGTGTGATGGTATTATGAAGTTATACAAAATGGATATGGCATGGTGAAGTGACACATATGCCATATGATGATGAGGTCCCAATGCCAGAGTATTCTCATTCAACCATGGAGGACTGCATGGAGGATCGAGTGGAAGACATGATTCGCGATGTCGGTGTGGACAGATTTGCAGAAGCACATCTGTATGAAGATATGTGTAGTGATGCTGAGACTCCGTTGTTTCCGGGGTCAACAAACTTCACACGATTGTCAGCGGTGTTAAGATTGATGAATTTGAAGGCATTGAATGGGTGGTCTGATAAAAGCTTCACGGAGTTGCTTCAGTTGCTAACTGACATGCTTCCTGAAGGGAACACTACCTAATCGTAATTATGAGGCGAAGAAGATATTGTGTCCGATGGGTATGGAGTATAAAAAGATCCATGCATGCCCTAATGATTGCATTTTATACAGAAAAGACTATGAAGGGTTGAAGAAATGTCCGAAGTGTGGGTTATCCCGATACAAGGTGAAAGACGATGATCAAGATAGTATTGATGAGGTCACAAAGCAGGGTCCCCCGGCAAAGGTTGTATGGTATCTTGCAATTATTCCAAGGTTTAAGCGTCTGTTTGCCAATCCAAATGACGCTGAGAACCTTAGATGGCATGCGGATGGGAGGATATGTGATGGAATGCTTCGCCATCCCGCTGATTCTTTACAGTGGAAGGACTTTGATGTAGAGTTTCCAGAATTTGGAAACGAGCCGAGGAATCTTAGGCTTGGATTAGCGTCAGATGGAATGAATCCATTTGGAAATTTAAGTACTAATCATAGTTCGTGGCCTGTTTTGCTAGTTGTTTACAATTTACCTCCCGGGTTGTGCATGAAGCGCAAATATATGATGTTGTCTATGATGATCTCTGGTCCACGTCAGCCTGGAAATGACATTGATGTTTATCTCAGTCCATTGATAGAAGATCTGAGATTGCTATGGGATGAGGGGGTAGAAGTCTATGATGGGTTTGCCAAAGAATCTTTCAAGATGCATGCAATGCTCTTTTGTACCATCAATGACTTTCCTGCATATGGGAACTTGTCGGGTTATAGTGTTAAGGGTCATAAAGCTTGTCCTGTGTGTGAAGAGGGCACATTCCATCAGCAATTGAAATATGGAAGGAAGACAGTATATGTTGGTCATCGGAGATTCTTGAAAAGGCATCACCCATATAGAAGATTGAGGAAGGCTTTTAATGGATATCCGGAGGATGGGATAGAACCGACTCCGTTAACAGGTGTGGAGATTTACGACAAGGTGAAGACATTAATGTCGTATTTGGTAAGCGGAAAGACAAGTCAGTTGCCTCGGGGATATGGAAGAAGAGGTCCATTTTCTTTGATCTCCCATACTGGTGCAAGTTACATGTTAGACACTGTATAGATGTCATGCACGTGGAGAAAAATGTCTGTGATAGCTTGATTGGAACGCTTTTGAATATTAAAGGGAAGACAAGGACGGAGTCAATGCTCGTTTAGACATGCTTGAAATGAATATACGAGACAAGTTGGCCCCAGAAGAGAGGTAACCGCACATATCTGCCCCCAGCATGCCACACCTTGTCCAAAAAGGAGAAGATTAGTTTCTGTGAATGTTTAAAAGGTGTGAAGGTACCACAAGGATACTCTTCAAATATCAAGAGCCTTGTATAGTGAAGGAAACGAAACTAGTTGGGTTAAAATCTCATGATTGTCATGTCCTTATGCAACAATTACTGCCTGTGGCCATTCGTGGTATCTTGCCAAAAAATGTTAGGCATACTATAATCGATTGTGTGCATTCTTCAATTCTATTTGTAGTAAAGTCATTGATCCTTTGAAGTTGGAACCAACTTGAAGAAGAAATTGTTGTTATCTTGTGTCAGCTGGAGATGTTTTTTCCTCCATCGTTTTTGACATCATGGTGCAGTTTGCTTGTTCATGTGGTTAGAGAAGTTATTGTGCGGACCGGTTTATCTTAGATGGATGTATCCAGTTGAGCGGTACATGAAGGATTTTGAAAGGACTTGTGAAGAATCAGTATCGTGCCCGAGCTTCTATTGTAGAGAGTACATTGCAGGAAGAAGCTATTGAGTTTTGTACGGGGTACTTGTCCAAAGCAAACCTATAGGAACTTCCTGACAAATGTTGGAAACAACCGACCGTCCAAAAGTAGGGTGCTCACGTTGGTGTACATATGGTGACCAAATCTGGTGAAGAAATCCGTCTAGCACATTTGTACATATTAATAACACGGATGAGGTTTTACCTTACATAACTGCTCACAAAGCCATTGTGAAGGACAAGAACCCAAGACAAAACCCTGAGAAGTGGGTGTTGAAACGACCATAACAGGTCTTTTATGGCTTGGTTTAAAAATGAAATCATGAAAGATCCTACTGGCATCTGAAACATTGACATGGCTAGCAAATGGACCCAAGTTTGATGTATTAGCTTGCGCTGGATATAAAATCAATAATTGTATGTTTCTCCACAAAGTTTGTGGATGACAAAGTACAGTGCAAAATAGTGGGGTCACTTTAGAGGCAGAGTCCATGCAATTCTCTTCATCAAAGGACCGAAGCCCAGTTGTTGGAACAATGTCGTACTATGGTGTAATAGAAGAGATTTGGGAGGTGGGTTACACTAAGTTTACAGTTCCTGTTATTCAAGTGTAAATGGGTTGACAATAAGAGTGGTGTGAAAATCGAACGAATCAGGAATGACCTGGTCGACTTTCGGAAGATTGGATATAAGGACGAGCCATTTATCATGGCACAATCAAGCTTCACAGGTGTTTTATGTGAAGGACCCTGTGGGTCGGAAAATTGGTCTAGTCATTCTCCATGGGAAGAAACAAGAAATTGTTCCGGAGTATGACCATTAACCTTGATGTCTGTGAAAACTCGATCATTTTCTTCACTGATGATTAACAATGTCAAGGATGATGTTGTCGATGATGTACAGGCCACTCGAACAGACCATAAGGAGGGAATAATGGGAACAAGTTTAAAGGTGGATTAATTTAATCAACGCATATTAAATTTATTGTGTTAATGTTTATGTCTTATTGTTAAAAGTTTTTCTTTTAAAGGTTTCTTTGTGTAAAATTGTCACGCATATTTGTCTTTTTCATTTTTCAACAGATATATGGATGATGATCAGGGTCCGCCTCCACTTCAGGGGATCCTTCAGAGTCAACCCTCCAGAAGATCTGTTAGAGGACCTACGAGGCTGAGGTGGCTTGCACAAAAATGCGCCAATGGGGAGAAGGTAACACTAACCATTGATGTTCGTGACGGGTGGCTACTGGGCCAACTCCGATGTCCTTAGCAGCTATCTCGGTGTATTGGCCCGAGACAAAATTTCAATTTAACGACCGACATGGGAGCATGTGATTGAGGCTGAGTAGACCGTGCTGTGGAAGGATGTTTTGGTAAAACACTTATATGATTTTTTTGTCAAAATGTTAGAAATTTGATGTTAAATCTAATGTATGACTGATTCTATCTTTGTTTTTCATATAGCAATCATTTTGATATACCAAATGTCAATCCTTGGAATCGAAGATTTTGTCTTTGATTGGCGGTGAAGTGGCGTCTGTTTAAGTCGCTGCTGACGAGCACATATATATTTGGTCCAAATAAGGGTGAGAATCCTTCTACCAAATATCAGGGTATTGAATGACGAGACTTGGGAACAATTTGTGCAACTTCGTGAACATGAACAATTGGCAGGTTAGTGCAATTAAGTTGTTTTACTTATTAAGTTATGTATAGATATGTAGTAATTTATTATTCATTCACTACAGGATGTCAGGAGGAAGGCTAAGGATATTCAAGCACATAATGTGACCCCCCACATTTTGTCTCGTGGGGGTTATAAAAAGCTTGATAGAAAACATGATGAATCAGAAGTTGAAAGACAGAGCTGCAGGTGGTGAATGATCCTATTGGCAGACCCTCCATCACTGCCTACATGTCATGAAAATGGAAGCAGGGGCCCGTCTTATAAACGCTCAGGGGTATATACCTCTGAAGAATCAACGCGTTAGCTCTGAGAAGATTGTAAGTTTTAATTTTGTAATTGATTATTTATTTCCTATACCAATGCTTGATTCCATACTCACGATGAATGTCACTATATTGTTAACTGTAGGATTCATTGGTTGAGGAATCTACTCAGGGAACCTTTACACCACAAGGTCGTGAGGATATACTTTGCTACTACTGCTATTGGACGACCTGAGCACCCTGGTCCGTGTTTGTGCTGTTGGACCAGGGGTTGGTATTCAGAATCATTTTTTGGGTCCTGTCTCAGAGGACTCCTCATCAGGTCCCCTAACAGTGAGCACATCCAAGAGCTAAGAGAAAAGCTCACAGATGAGATCACACAGAAGGTGAAAGCGGAAATGAAGATCGAATTGGAGCAGTACAAGGCAGGAATTGTTGACTGCATCGCAGGCAGGTGCTCTACTCAAGACTTTGTGGCTCATACAGTTAAAATCAGCACAAAGGGTAGTTGTTCACCTGAAGGGGGTTCGGGGGATGAAATCCCATGTGAGTGTATGTGGAGTGCACACCATCCCCTAAGTGGTGGTTATGGGGAAGGCTTTCATAAGGGCCACCACCGGTACATAATATTCCTCTTTCACCAGACACTGTCAAGGTAACAGTGGAAAAGGCTATAGATGGTAATGCTCATGTGCCTATCCAGACATTGGAGGTTGCTATTGTAGAACAAGCATATAAGACCTTTATTGCCTGGCCCCGTCATCTAGTTAAGCAAACTCCAACCCCCATGGTATAGTTGGGCTCTTATATATATTACTACATTTCACATTTAAATGTTTGTTTTTTTATCCTCAACAATGTATATTGTTCTTTATGTGCAGCAAAAAGTTCAGAAAAAAAGACAAAAAGATAATACCAAAAAGGGACCTTTTTCAACCGATGATCCGCTTGCTAGCTTGATAGAGGTTGGATCCGCCATTCATCGAAACTCTATCGAGTTGCCATGGGATGAGGAAGTTTTTGGTCAAACGATGTCCATACCCCTGTATTTAACCGTCTCAGATGTAGCAGAGGTTGGTGCAGGGCGATGAATATCTTAACATCACTGTTATTCATGTGTGGGAGTTGTAAGTACAATTGACATCTAAACTTGTAGTTTTCTTATTAAGTAACTTTAGAAGGAAAATTTCTCACAACGAAATATTTCTTATTTTAGGTATTTGTCTTCATTATCCTCACATGAGGATGTGTATGGATTCATTGACCCTCATCTAACCTGCGAGGGTGTAAATGATAGAACAAAGATACAGGTGTACATCGCCAATGCCCTTGCAAGATGAGGGGAAAAAGATTTATTTAGCACCTTACTTTCATGAGTAAGTGCAAATACTTCTAGGTTATTTAAATATTTTATCATTATCAATGTGAATATCTTGCAGTATTAACTAATTTTCAATGCAGCCGCCATTGGAAACTACTGGTTATATCTGTCGAAGAAGACAACCGTTGTGTGGTTTTGTTCATTGCATAAGAGGGCCGCAAAGAGATTTTTTGACACAAGTCAATAGGTAATGACAATGAATTTATTAACATTATTACTCTTTATTGAATTATTATTCTCTAACTCGTGTGATATTTTTTATATTAGTGCATATTCAACATATCAAAATGTTGATGGGTAGAGGTTCACATAGAGCTCATAAGCTATCCTGGAAATACGTCAAGGTATTTACATGGATTCAATAAGATATTTTAATAAAGTGTTGTCTACGGTTTTAATTATTTGACTAATATTCATTTTGAATTGTAGTGTACAAACAAGTTGGAGGATATGAATGTGGCTATTACATCATGCAATGGATATCTTCCATTGTGCAAGGTGGAATTCAAACTGCATTGGACCAGGTAATCCAGAATATTTAAACAGTTCTTCCATAAATCCACATTCATAATTGATCTATCCACTAATGACAAGTTATTTTATTTTGCAGTATTTCATGGATACTAGCCCTGCTCAACTCTGCTGGCAATTGATTACATCAGAAAGGCATGGGCTACATATGTTATTGAGTTGTATACAGAACTTTAGAGTAGTTAACCATAGTTTGATTAGTTACAGTAGCTTTATGTAGTTTATGTCTAGGTATTAGATTTTACGTGTCAAAGATTATTATGTAAATTGATTAGATTCATTACTATGTGAAGTGTCATTACTATGTTGGTTTTGCTGATAATTCATTGCTGGGATTGTCTGGACTATTTTTGCTATTTGCAGATTTGAGAATATTGTAAAAAACAGAAAGTACCCTAAAAAAAATTAGAGTTTCCACGACGGTTATGGCCACAACAGTCGTGGAAAGTAACATACAACGACGGTTGTGGCCACAACCGTCGTAGAAGAGTTGCTTTAAGAGGGTGGGTTGAGTTGGGTTTCCACGACGGTTGTGATCACCGTCGTGGAAAGTAGGACATTTCACGACGGTTTCCACTTAAAACCGTCGTAAAAAAGGGTCTTTTCCACGACGGGTACCAGTCTTAACCGTCGTGGTTTCTCATTTACAAAACGACGGTTCTCACGCGTCGTCAAAATTCCAATTATCAACGACGCCTGGATATACGACAGTTGTACAACCGTCATAAAAGGCCATTTTTAAAAAACCGTCGTAGAAGGCCCTTTTTGCACTAGTGAGAGTAGGAATATAGAGAACTTAATTAATCTTAACATTCTTAACAAATACTATTCATGAAATGGAATTAATGGCCACCTCGCGAGTACACATACTCTTATGAGCGTGTTTGTTTATAGCTGCAGAATTTCAAATGTACGTTTATTAATGAGTAAACTAACAAATCAGTCCCTGACTCTATAGGGATCATGCAGTTTCGTCCATGACTTTTCTAAAATAGCACTTTAGTCCCCAACTTTGTTAAAACATACATAAACTGCATGTTTTTCAATAAAGTGAAGGAGTAAAGTGCATGTTTTTAATAAAATAAGGACTAAAGTGCAATGTTTTTTAAATAAAGTATAGACTAAAATGCTATTTTAGAAAAGTCAGGGACGAACTCTGCATGATCCCCACAAATCAAGGGGACTGATTTGTTAGTTTACTCTTTATTTAATGGTATTGCTATTTTACTCAAATATATGTCCAAATAATTAATGTATAAAATATTGAATATTAATATATAAATAATGCTATGTACAAACGAATATATGGTAGTTTAATTTTTTATTATTTAATTATAATTAATCTTTTTTTATACACACATTTTAATTTGAGAAATCATATATGAACAATGGGTGTATAATAAAGTGAGAGATAGAGAAAAAGAGAATAGGGTTGTAAATGAGCCGAGTCGAGTCGAACACTTAAAATTCAGGCTTGACTTGTGAAAAAATGGGTGGCTCAAGCTTGACTCATTTATTTAAATAAATCAAACTTAAAATTTGACTTGGTTTGTTAAAAAAAAATAAAGTTTGAGTTGACTTGTTTAAACTCATTTATAACTTCATTGCTTTGATTTTATGAAAATTTCTTTAAAATCATTTTAAAAGTTTATGAATTTAGTATTTAATAAATATTTTAATATTAAATTATAATATAAATTTGAAATATATTCTTAATATTTGGTATGTAGTTAAAAAATTTTAAAATAATATATTTTTTGGAAATTTAATACATAATATAAGAAATATTTAAATATTTTTTTCATATATATATATATAGAGTAATATTCTTTTACTTTATTACTTTATTATTTGTTTAAAAATAAACTTATAACTTTATGTTTTTTTTACCAATGTTACTTTACTTTAATTATTTGATTTAATTAATTATTATATATATAATAAGCGAGCTATTCGCGAGCCTTAATGTCAAGTTCATAAAGATTGAGTTTAGCTCATTTAAATAATCGAGCCTAAATTATAAGTTTGGATTTGTTTTTTAATTAAACAAACGAGTTTATTCGAGCATTTAACGTGTCGAGCTTAAATAGTTCACGAATAATTCATTTACAATCCTAAGAGAAAAAAGTTAGATGGTAATGAAAGATGTGATAGAAATAAAGAAAAAAGTGTGCTGTTATATGAGATGTTTAATAAATTTGCTATATGAATAAGATGTTCCTTACTCTTTTAATTTCATCATTTTGTGATTAATATTGTTACTTAAAAGTCATGCGAGAAATTATTTCAAATTTAATTCTAATAATATGTGGTGTGATTAGGAGACATTACACATTTCATTGACTAGAAATAGGAGACATGTTTACGAATGGTAAGTGGTCGTTGACATTTGTGTAAATAGGAAGTACTGGTATTAATGCGTCTTGAGTCTTCATCTGAGTCGTGATCACTGATGGAACTGCTTAGCTACCTACCGAGAGATGCATTGCATGTTGCTAAGAAATTAAAAACAAATGCCTACGTACGCTTAGGCTGGTCACCTCAATTAATTAAGACCACAAATTAATCAAGAGTTTATTCATAGACTAGGTACCCTCTTCGTGCTCGAGGCAAATTAGATTGTCACGATCCTAATTAATAATCATGTGTGGATTAGTCATTTTTTTGTGTTAACCACATGTATCTCCTATTACCAGGGGCAATCTTGTTCGGGGGTTAGTCACAGTTAAGACTCTTCACCCCTCCCAAAGAGTGTGTTTAGTGGGGAATGGGGATCGAACCTTATGTGTATGGATTATTATTGTAAAATATATATAAAAAAAATTATGGTTAAATATGTTTTTATATAAAGTAAGGTCCGGATTTGATTTTAGTCCCTAAAGTTTTAAATTGTTGGTTTTGGTTCCTTATGTTCTAAAATCACGTAAATTTAGTCTCTCCACTTAACACCGTTAACTTTAATACTAACGTGGCAAAAAGAGCTTGTCTAATCACTTTTAATAAAATTGATCGACAAGAATAACACCCCAACTCATTCAGTCAGGTTTCATTATGATTTTATTAAATGTAATGGAATTATTAATTTAAAATAGAAATTAAAATTATCATTTAATGTGTTGAAATTGTATAAAGAAACATAGTATGTGTAATGTGTCTATCAATTTCCAAATCATTTTCATTAAAAATGACTAGACAAGTTGACATATAAATATGTTTATCATGTCAATATCAAAGTTAACGGTGTTAAAGGGGACTAAACTTACGTGATTGCATAATATAAGTAACTCAAACCAACAATTTAAAACTTTAGGAAAAACCAAATTCGGGTCATATATACTTCAGGACTAAAAATATATTTAACCCAGAAATTAATTAAAAAGTATTTTAAAATTAAAGATTAACTTAATTGATATAAAATTTGAATAATAAAAAAATTAAAATATAAAAATGAAAATATTTAAATTTTTTATTCTTCAAATTCTTAAAATTAATTAGACCTATAATTAATAAGAAATATTTTAATAATTTTTTTCGGTGTACAAGGAAAACAATGAGGTTTGAACCTAGAACTCCATGTTAAACTACCCAAACCTCCAACCACTAGGTCGACCCTAGCTAGTGGGTAAATATTTTAATGATGATAATTTATAAATATTCTATAATTAAAGAAATTTATGAAATATATAATTGATAAATATTCATTCTATAGTTTCCATTGGGTTCAAAAAAATATGGATGCTGGTGACCATACTGAACTGTTGGATTCAATGCCTTCGGGTAATCAAAGGGAAACAATAAGTCTAAAATTTTCTCCTGATCGAACAATATGTTTAGCCCGCAGCTTTATTCAAAGGGTCAACAACTCAAACACAAACTCCCGGTGTTAACCAATTAAGTGAGTAACACTCGTGTAATGAATCCTTCACTCATCATCAATTCATCAACTTCATTATATATAAGGTAACCATTCCGAAACAAATATTTGATTGGGGCTATTCACCATGCATGTTTCAATGTTTCATTCTCTAATTTTTTTTTTTTTACAAATTTGACAAGTCACAAATGTACCATTCTCTGGTCAACATCACTTTTAGGCTTGGACAGCCATCTCATCCTGTTTCAGGCCGGCCCAACCCTAAAGTGGGCGAGGCCGGCGTTAGACCCTCAAAAAAATTTTTGCATACTTATAATATTTATTAAAAAATTAAAAAAATTAATATTTATATAATAAATCATATTAATATATTAAAAATACTCAAAATATTTTTTAAAAAATAAAATGCCCCTTTTATCATAATTTTTTCTTTTTTCATCATATTAATTATGACAATTGAATAAATAATTTTAAAAAATAAAATAAAATTTAAATTAAATTATAATAATTTTTATACATTATTTGTATTAATTTAAAAGGGTCTCATCTTATAACCCACTTTAGACATAGAGAAATGTTGGGTCAGCCTTACCTGTCTTGCATACTATTTATAGTCATTTTCAATATGTGAAATTAGATAAAAAAAATTTGTGACCATTGTCACATTGCTAAACAATCCAAGTTTCCCTTTCCTACTAGTATAAGTAAAAGGCAACAACTCCTTTGATCTTATTTAGATGGACATATGCGATCCTATTGCCACATCATATATTGATGGTTATAAATATTCTATCTATTAATGCAATCTAAAGTTGAAACTTGTGTGGACTAATACAAAACTTTGTCGTACTATTCCATACACAATCTGATAAGAAAATTAAAACCATTGGGACTGATATTAATGGTGTTGGATTTGCTATATATGTAATTCTATGCTAAAAATGGTATCATTCACCAAATTTCTTGTGTAGGAATTCCACAACGGAATTCAGTTGTAGAACAAAAACATAGACATATCCTAAATATAATATATAGGGTCACTCCTTTTTCATTCAAACCTACCAAAGAGTGTTATGCTGCGAATCATGTTGTGCAATTGATAAATACATTTTCATTTCTCATCTTGAAAAATATTCTACTTTAGAATTGTTGCATGGTAAACCAGAACCACCAATATTAATGGACTTAAAATTAAAGTTGTTTGCAGCTTATGTTATGCTTTAACTTTTTCTCAACACAGAGGAAAACTTGATCCAAGGGTAAGAAAGTAAGTGTGTCTTCCTAGAAAATAAATTTTAGGGAAGTTTATATCTAGAAATTTCATATTATGTGAGCATATTTTCCCTATTTACGAGCAAAGTACCTCTATGAATCCAAATCATCTCCAATACCATCATCCAGAACCGATCAACACACTTTGTTCTAACACTAACACACATTACACATGCAAGAATGTGCTGAATTAGACGCAAAACCGTAGCAATGGTCATGTTGTCGCTATAGCATTAATTGCGCAGCTCAACGCGTAGCTGTACAATTAATACTCTGTGACGGTCATGTCATCGCTACAAACTAAAAAACTAATTTTTTTTTTTAAAATTAAAAAAATAACGTAGTTTTTTAATTAGACTTAAAATTTGGCGCTCAGAGCAATTTTTAACGTAGCGACGGCCAGGTTGTCGCTACGTTTAAAACTTACGCGCACAAAACCCTTTCCCCCCTCCCCTCCTCTTCTTCTTCTTCTTCCTCCTCCTCCTCCTCCTCCTCCTCCCTCCTCTCCTTTCCTTACGTCTGGCCATCCCTGTTTCTCTCCTTTCTCTCTTTCATTTTCAAAATCTCACCGATTAAACACTCCCCCTCCTTTATAGGTTCATTTTGAACCGATCAGAATCTTAAATAGTTACCCCTAGGTCCCTTTGCACTTCCTTCCCTCTTCCTCCTCCGGTGCACCACCACCCACCGTTCATCCTCCTTTGGCCGACCACCATAAGTTTTACAGTTTTAGTTAGTTTTAATTATTTATATGATGTTTTAATTGTTTATATAATTAGTTATAATTGTTTATATAATTAATTATAATATTCATTTTATTTAGGATTGGTTTAAATTAGTTTTAATTGTTTATATCCTTAGTTATATATAGTTTTTAGGGTTTCATCTAGTTTTCATTCGTTTTTCTTCTTTCTCTCCTTCTTCGCCTTCGTTTTCCTTCTGTCTCTCCTCCTTCGCTTTCCTTTTCCTCTGTCTCTCCTTCGGCGCCTTCGTTCTCTCTGTCTTTCCTTCTCTCTGTCGTTCTTTCGTCCTTCTTCGTCGTCCTTCCTTCTTCCCCCTCCCTTCTTCGTCCTTCTTCGTCTTCCTTCCTTCGTCCTTCCTCGTCCTTCGTCATTTCTCGGTTTTCTGTTTCCTCTTTCCGTTTCACCCTACTTCACCTTCGGTACCTATGCCTCGTATGTGTGGTAGAGGTGAACAGAAAGGTCCCACCTATTAGAAGGAGGTCCATCCTCAGGGCGAGCTTGTTGCACATGCACTCGCGCACGTTGGGAGAGGACCAACCTCTCTTGTGTTGATCAGCTGCCAAAGCAGCTATCTGCTTCAGCGCCTCCGTAGCCTACATCCAGTCTTCTTCTTCCACCCCTCCACCTTCTGGTCAACCTAACCTGCTGCATCTGACCAGCCAGCATTCGATGGAATGAGGTTCATCCATACACCGGGATATCATAGGATCCCTACCGAGGAGCTTCCACATATATCTGAGCCCGAGGTGGACGCTCAGGCTGCGATTGATGAGGAAGCTGACTCCGAGCCCGAGTCTGATGAGGAGCCTGTTTGATACCAGGGTGCCAGCTCCAGTAGACCTCATGAGGTAGACCCTCATGGTAGGGTTATTATCCGACCTTTTGGCAGGGGCCAGGGGGTGAGTTTGTTTATTTATTTTTACTTCTTTGAATTGATGATATTGAATCTTTATTTGTGTTAACAGTTAATATTGAATTTGTTTATTTGCAGTTGGGTGCCTAACAACCCACTCATCTTAGCCATTGGTTATGCAATTCGATCTCAGTTCCGGGGTCCTCACTACCTGTGGGACGTCACCCCCCGCAGGATATAAGGGACAAGTGGTGGATTGAGTTTATGGTAAATAAAATGTCTTCACTTTATATATTTTTTTTCTTAAGTTGTGCCATTTTCTAATAACTTACCATAATATTTTTTTTTGCAGAGCAAAGTTACTTGGGACCCTTCTAATGAGGCCCAAATTAAGAAAGTGTACGAGCAGAGGATTGCCCGTCGCCTTCGAGATATGATGAACAAGGCCCGGAGAGCTGGGAGAAGGTCCACTTGGTGTGGTGAGGAGGCCTGGGAGGGTCTTTTGGCCTACTAGGCCTCTGATGAGTTCAAGAGAAAGTCCGCTCGTAACAAGAATAATCGGGCTTCTCTTCATGGGGGAGCAATCCACACCACGGGCCGCAAGGCCCACCTTGAGGTGGCGCTGGATATGGTATGTATAAACAAACACCCTTTTGTATTATTTTTGTATTTGTTATTAAAATAATTAATTTGTGTAATTATTGTGTAGGCTTGACAACTTGGGCGGGAGGTAGAGCCCGATGAGTTTTTTGTCGCCACCCCACATAAAAAAGGGTGGTGGCTGGGTAGATGACCGAGCACGGTCCACATATGTAAGTCCAACATTTTTCTTATTAGTGTTTTTTTTTATAATTTCATATATTTGCAATTGAATATATAACTAACTAATTATACGTTTACTTGTACTCAACAGAAAAATTACCAGGATCGCCTGAGGGAGGTGGAGTCAGAGATGGGGACAACTCCAGCTTTGATGGGTCCACCAAGCTACAGATCTGGAAGGATGTTACGGGTGGAAAGACACGAGGCTGCTGTTATGGCACCAGAGACTTGTCAACCAACATTCGTCCTGGTGTGACTAGCCTCACTCAGGAGTCTCGGGCCACACCGGCGGGGGAGCGACGGGTTGCTTCATTCGTCTGAGGAGGCGCTGAGGTAGGAGATACTTGAAGCCAACGTGAAGGCCACCCGAGGTGAAGAGAGGCTGCACGGTTGGAGGAGGACTTCGCACGATTTCAAAAACAGATGCAGATGTTGTTAGAGGCCCATAGTGCAGATGGTTCTACCAGCTTCAGTCAGGTTCAAGCTCAGGCTCAGGCTCAGTCGCACCCACACTACGATGGCCACCTGAATGACCAGTCGTTGGATGAGGATGAGGATCGTCGCCCACCACACCAGCGTCGTCGCTGCCACCCATGATTTTTTTATTATGTTCTTTATACATTTATTGTAGTATGTTTGAACATTCTTTGTATATATACTTTTTATATTTTTTCCTCTATCAGTGTGTTTATATAGTATTTAGTATTTTTCTTTATAATTTTAAAATTAAAATAAAATAAATAATAATAAACTTAATTTTAAAAAAAATATATTATCACCACTAGCGACGGCTATGGCCGTCACCAGTAAAAAAAATATAAAAAAAAAAAATATAATAAGGTGTGACGGTTGCGACGGCCATGGTCGTCGTTAGGTTGTGACGGCTTAGCGACAGTCATTGATCCCTTCACTTAGCGACGGCTTGAGCGACGGTCTAGCAGACGCTACGTAGCAACGACTTATTTTGCGACGACTTATTTTGCTCGTCGCTACTGTATTAACGACTAACATTTTAGCGACGTCCATGAGGTCATCGCTAAATGGATGCTAGCGACAGTTTTCCACTTGTAGCGACGACTTTTGGCCTTCGCTAAATAGCGATTTCTTGTAGTGACACAATTGATTCTCCACATGCAAAATCAACCCAACCTTGAACTTGCCCCAGTAAGAATATAAACTAGACTAATAACATGTTTGTTTTTCAGTTTTTATCTTGCTAAACTTATGTTTTCTCAAACGCAAAACATAGTTGCTTTAAAAATACATGCATTGAAATGTGAAAATATGCATTGGGATGAGCAAACTTATATACTATAAGACAGCCACCATCATATCTTCGTGACTTTTCACTATAATGTTCTGACTTCATCATTTCCCACATCCTCTCTAGGTATTAAATATCTTCTCTCATCTGTTTTATCTTAGGGTAAAGCGGAACGTTCATAAAACAGTACGTCCCGCTTTTTTACCACACGCGTTTTTTAGCCCCCCCTTTTTTTGAGGCGCCTTTTATTTTTGAGCCCCCTCCCCTTTTTTTTGCCTTTTTCTTTTTTTAAAAAATAGTTTTTATATTTTTATTTTATTAT
Source organism: Sesbania bispinosa (assembly GCA_026901365.1). Lineage (NCBI taxonomy): Eukaryota > Viridiplantae > Streptophyta > Magnoliopsida > Fabales > Fabaceae > Sesbania > Sesbania bispinosa. The sequence continues at coordinate 2,476,630 of QLOH01000027.1, read as the reverse complement.
TATATTTATTTTTATTTATTTATCTCATTAAATAAAAATATAGATCAAGAAATACAATAAATGATCACATAAAATTTGTGTTAATCATTCATGTTAACACGAGGTTAATTATGTGTCCCGAAACGGTGAAACATATTAAAAAATGAGGTTAATGGTGTTTCCGTTGTGGTTAATAGAAAAGGATTTTTGGTTAATTGATTTTGTGAGGTTAATTGCAAACCCTTGTTAACACGAGGTTAATTATGTGACCAGAAACGGTGAACATATTTAAAAATGAGGTTAATGATGTATCCATTTGTGGTTAACATAATAAGATTTTTGGTTATTGATGTTGTGAGGTTAATTGCAACTCCTGTTAACACGAGATTAATTATATGTCCAGAAACGGTGAACATTTAAAAATGAGGTTAATGATGTTTCCATTTGTGGTTAATAGAATATGATTTTTGGTTAATTGATTTTGTGAGGTTAATTGCAACTCCTGTTAACACGAGGTTAATTATGTGTCCAGAAACGGTGAACATATTTTTAAATGAGGTTAATGGTGTATACATTGGCGATTAACAAAGCGGGATATTTGGTTAATTGAATTTGTGCGGCTAATTGTGTGCACAGAAACGGTGAATGAAATAGTATATTTGGTTAATAGCATCAAAATAGAATAATAATGATAAGAAACTTATGTCAACCATTCAAAAAACACACATTTATTATATTTCTTGGTCTATATTTTTATTTAATGAAATAAATAAATAATAATAAATATATTAATAAATTAAAAAAATAAAAACTATTTTAAAAAGGAAAAAAAAAGAGACGAAAAAAGAGGAGAAAAAAAAGAAACAAGTTTAAAAAAAAAAGGGAACAGTGTCCAGCGATGTACAAACGCAGGAGAACTATTGTATGTACATATATCATTATTCTTTATGTTATCATTCCTTATTATAACTTATTATTAGAGGACTTATAAAATATATTTTAGGTTAAGTTGAACTTTAAAAAGATCTATATTAAGTAAATAGGTGGGAGTTAAGATTTAGAAAACCTAGCTAACTTATTTCCATCCATTTTCATAATTGTATAATCTCATAACTTAGAGTTTGTTTAGTTTAATTTTTTTTTATATAACTATAAAAATATCATTTTGTTTTTATTTATATTTTCAGTTTCTAAATATTATATTAAAAAGTGATGAAATTAATTAAAACTTTTGTTATTGTTTTCATTGGAGAAGGAAATTATGCTAAAGGGAACAATTTAATGAGGATTTGGATTATCGCCTTTGAGGCAGATGTTAAAAAAAATGCTCTATTCTTAATTTTGTGGGCATGGAACAATGTTTCCATTTCTTTTATCGCTACAAAAATGAAAATCCATGAGCATGTTATTTAATAATTAAACCTTATGAAAATAAAAAAAAAAATTGACACCTTTAATTTTAATTTAAAATATTTTTATACAAATTAATTTAGTTCATTTAAGAAAGTTTGTGAAACACTTTGTACCTTTATTTTATTATATCTATTTTTTTGGTGTAATACCACAAGTATCTTTTACGCGAGACAATCCTACTCGAGCTGGATAAAACCTCTATGACTGATAAATTTCTACTTTGTTTATGTCCGTGTGTTTTTTTTATAAAGAGTAAATATTTGTAATTAATTATAATGACTTTTTTTTAGCCTAAGGAGTTATTTGATTATATATACACTTCTAGAGGTGTTGGGGAAAATGTCATTTTCCTTTGAAAACTCTATCAAAAATAGAGAAATAAGATGTGAAAAATAACACACGATCACAACACAATAATTAACGTAGAAAACTCCAAATCTGGAGGAAAATCATGCTAGACAACAAGAGAAAAACACCACTATATATGTGAATTTTTATAACATAAAGACATTTCTCTCAAACACCCCACACTCTAAAAGCAAATATTTAAACTACTCTTCACAATACTCCAAAAGTATAGAAGAAGGAAGCTAGATACAAGAGCGTATTTCTAACTTGGGGTGTGTAGAACCAAGGGATTTGAGTCCAATATATAGCATTGGTCTCCCCTTTCCCTTACAATCCTAAGCAATTTGGGATTATTTCAATCAACCCCAACAATCTCCAACTTTATTGAAATAGGCAAATCTTATACCTTTATTGTACCAACAATCATAGTTCAAAAGAACTCTCGATCATACTCCACCATAAAACGTATACTCACTTGGAATTAGGCAATTCCAAGAATTTTCTTCTTAATACTTGTCGAAACCTTGCTGGTGCAACCTCCATGTTGGCTACCTCTAGAAGTTCTTCAGCCATCAAACATAATCCACCACATACCTTGCATCAATGCTAACCAATGCTCATGTGCAATTATGGATCCGCTAAAAATAACTTATCCTTTTTCATGAGGATACACTTCTCACTTTTAGAGAACATCATACTCTCCCAAAGTAAGAGAGACACTGACAACATCCGACTTGGAGCCTTTTTCTGATATTACTCCACCTGGACAATTTTTTCTTTACATGGCCAGACTTTCCACCTTTCCAACATGTCATACTCTTTCCATGGTTCTTCTTTCCATAAGGTACACCTCTAGCAACCAACAATGAATTTAATGAAATGTTATCCTCACTTTTCAATCTTCTTTTTTCAAAAATATTTTTACTAACAACTTCTTCAAATTAAATTCAAAGTTTCCTTCCCGTACACTAAAACATATTTGATATGCCCATGGAAAATGGAGAAAAGTCTCAACCCTTTATCTTCTTCATTAAGATTAACTGTAATGGCTTTTAACTTAGAGACAATACCATTGAGAGTACTAAGATGATGAGAGACTTTCATATTTTCATTCATGCGTAAATTGTGAAACTACTCCTTCAACAACAACCGATTTGAGATGCCCTTTGCCTAGTATAACCCTTCGAGTTTCTCCCCATGGTCCTTTGACTGTTGACATTTTCTGCACATTTGCAAGAACGTTATTAGCCAAACACAATTGAAGTGCACTTACCGCTCTCAAATCTAGTTCCTCTTATGTCTTGTCGTCCACATTAAAAATCTTCTCTTTCAATGTCATGTGTAATCATGATCTTATCAACGTAACGTACACAACTTATTTTCCACAAGTCAAAATTGATTCTTTCATTAAATTTTTCTATGTCAAACATGCATCACAACATGCACTTGCAAAACTGGACATTGCAACACTTGATAGTATCACGCTTCTTTACGACAATCAAAGATAATTCAATTCTTTTCTCATGTGGAAGATCAAACAAAGCTGCAACCATTGTATCATAAGCTTTGATACCACTTTGTTGAAATAAAAAACGTCATTTTCCCTTAATAAACTTTGTCAAAAATAGAGAAATAAAATATGAATAATAACACAATCAAAACATAAGAATTAACATGAAAAACTTTAAACCCGGAGAAAAATCACGGACATTGTCTAAAGAGAATCAGAGAAAAATACCACTATGTAAAAAAATTTATAACACAACACTTCTCTGGAACACCCCACATTCTTAAAGCAAATATTTAAACTACTCTCCTCACAATTAATATTCCAAGAGTATAGAAGAATAAACAACTTGTTGCCTTTTGATGTAATGTAAAAGGTAACAGAGGAAGGCTATGTATGGTTATATAAGTGTACAATATATATCCAATTTGTTTATAACTTAAAAACCCACAGAAACACACGTACAAACTGGAAATCACATGACAACCAGTCGTAGTTTTTATTTGATGTAATGTAATGCACTATATCCAATTTGTATTGTTTCATGTTATGAGTTGGATTTCTCTCTTATATATATGAAATATCTATAAGATACCGATCGAGGGGTTTGAAGTTTAATTTAAACGCACCGCGCGCCTGCATTAAGATAAACTTTGTTTCTTAATTTATTAATTAACTAGCAGTGCCGATCCCATATATATTAGTATTAATCCACATGCATTACTTAATTCAAAGATTTTATTTGTTTTGAGAGATTCAAATTAATGGCTTGAAGCTCAAGCATGATCTCATTGAGTATTATTAATTATAACTTGTTGCTCCCTGTTCTTAGAATACGAGGAGCCGCCGTAAATAAATGTTGACCATAGTTTAATGTTGCACTTGAGAACTTTAGGGAGATTATTCCATTTTCTTAAACTAATGCCAGTTGTTGACGTAAAGTATATGCAATTCACTAATGCATTGAACATGGCAAAAATACATGATGTTTAACTGTAACATCATTACTATTTTTTATATTAGTTGTCAAGTTCCTCTGTTTCCACAACTTATCCTCATATCATATATATATATGATGCTGTAATTGCGGAGAAAAATCCACCCAACTTGTTGATATTAAAAATTGTTAACACAGCTGCAAGTATATGTGGGCACGTTAAGCCTAAATAACTAGGGGTCTTTATGGGTGGGATTGGTTTTGGTTTATTGGAATAAAATATCTAACTGATTGAAAATATTTTTTTTGACCATTTTATGTTAAATCAAATCATTAAGTTTGAATTAGTTTCATTTGAATCCTTCACAAAGAGACATAGAATAATAACAAATCTTATTCAGAATATATATCACCAAAACTAGCATTCACCATATATAGATCAACCCATCAAATTTTTTAATAAATTTATGATGATCATACTTTCATTGACACCAAATGTCAAACTTTAAAAGTTACACCTCTTAATAAATTTTTGTAAAATGTGAATTTGACCAATCTAACTGTTAAATCACATTATATTACCTTCATGATCATGTATATCAAATTTCAGATAACTTGGACATTTATAGGTATGTTATCTAATAATAGACTTTTACTTATATTTTAATAATATATTGTATGTTAAAATAAATTAGTTTGATGAAGTATCAATTAATTTTCGATTTTTATGAAATTTTATAAGCTTGATCTACTTTATAAGAACTTTTAATTCAACAATTGAATTGGTCAAATTCTCATTTTACAAAAAATTATTAAGAGGTATAACTCATATAGAAGAGGAATCAAATTACGCCAATATAAGCGTAATATTTCACATATAGCTCAACAATGTTATGCCTCATATTGGATAAGCGTTGCAATAGTGCGAAATTGAGTTTCACATAATTGAAATCAATAATTCCATTTAACATGTTTTATAATTCAATGTTATTAATTTTAAAATCAATTATATCCAACCATAAACCAAATAGATGCATAATATATCACTTATTTGACATTTCATATTATTGTCTTTTTAACGTATCACATTTATCATATATCTCTTATCTCCATCTATAATAATCAAGAGCTGTGTGTAGCCAACATGTTCTATTCTTTTGCTTTTATAATAGTCACATAAAACTTTTATAATTTTCTCTCTAAATTATCAAAATTCCTCAATGTAAAAATAATATTAATTATAGACAGATACTATTTCTTATTCAGTTTTAGGTATGAACAATGAGCTCTATATTTGGTATTTGGACTACTAAATTGAAATTGATCTGTTAATTTTACAAAATCGATCAATAACTATTTCTGAATACGGTTAGGTGTAAAGAAAATAAATAAAAAGAGTATTAATCGTAATATATATGATCCTTCTAGCAGTTTCCTTGTTAAAATCCAAAAAGCTAGGCAGATGGGTCCTATACTATACTATATGCTTAAATTTTAGGGAAAGCAGAGCAAAGAAAAGAAAAGAAAGACAAAAAGAAAGAGAAAGATGGACAACTAAGTTAATCTGTAATAAAAATGACTCTGCTCATTGAATGGTTAGCTATTAGTAGTGTTATTTTATCAAAATATACATTTGGGTTGGTTGAACCAAGACATTGCTGATCTTGGACAGTGACCCCTTTTGGCATTTACAATGACTATGACTTGACCCCCCCAATTTCTTGTCCCTATCTATCTATCCCAATAAAAATCCCTCCCATATCCCCCACTTCTTTAGCTAACCCTCTTCCTTCACCCCTTCTCTTCTCTCTTTCTAATTTCTCACACTCACACTCTCACACTTGATTCACATACTTTTCCCCCCTTTTTCATAGCAACCATAGTTATCAATATCCCCTGACCAATTTATACAATTTCTATAACTAGCCACACTTTTTGGATCAAGATAAAGAGGACAAACAATCCCTAAACAATACTTTCATATATGATAAACCAAGGAGGAGGATTTGTGAATCTCAATGTGGGTTTTCTCAAGCTGTGGGCTAGCTAGCTGACAGGGTACGAGGTTAATTTGATCTCAATATGATGCTTTGCTTCCTCATGGCATAGGTGGAGACACCACAAGTGTTTGATGGTATACGTGGCAGCTAGCTGAAAGAGTACAACAAGAGAAGTACATGCATGTTAAGGTACTCAATGATGGTTTTGGTTCTTCTCACTTTGTCCATTCTGGTCCTTCCGGTGGTGTTACCTCCTCTGCCACCACCTCCTCTGTTGCTCCTTCTTGTTCCTGTTTTTATCTTGGTTCTTCTCTTTTTCTTAGCTTTTTCCCCTTCCAATGTTCCTACTATGGCTCTTGTTTCCTTTTAATGTATTAGAATTAGAAAAAAGAAGCTGTATTATGATGCAACTCAGATCAAATCAAAGAATAAGCAATGGATTGTGTTCTGATCTTTCTTTGTTCCCATAGATCAATCAATCAATCATGATCTATGATGAAGAAGAGGTATTTAATTCATGATCTAGAACTTTCTTTTAATTTCTCCCCCACCTAATATGAGTAGTCCTTGTTTGCTTTGATTGAAATGGTTTCATGATTAGGGGGCAAGATCTTGTGAATCTAGATGTAAAGAGACTTCTAGATTTTGTTCCTTTTTCTTTAGGAAATCGTTGAAATGTAGGATCTTTAATGTTGTTCTGGATTTATTAATTTGACAATTTTTTTTGGGGTGAGGTTTTGGTATTATTATCATTGAAATCTTGTAAATTATGTTAATTTGATTTTGGTCTGAGTCTGAAAGTAGAACAAGATTTTGGAATTTGCCGGTTTGATTAATGGTTTAGTCAAAATACTTCATAATAACAATAATTAGACAAAAATTGAAAAATTAAAATAAAATCTATCAATTTTCTTTATATTTATTCTGTTTATTTAAAAGTTGACCGAGCTGTACCAGGAAAAAAAATGTTTTGACGGAGTTTGATTGAAAATGCTCAGAAATGGGATCCCTGATATTTGGGTCCAGTTGGGCCGTCCTGTTGTAAATTTTAGTTTTGTGATACAAATTTGCTACTAAATATAGTATATGAATATCAATGGAGGAATGTGTATCCTTAATTTTTAAAGATTAGTTGGATACACAATGGGTCGGAGAAATTCCAAAACGGTGTTGACTTGTTGCTTTAGAATTATAAAAGAAACTGACCCCTGAGAGTTGCCAAGAAAGAAACTGTTTACATTTAAAATAATTGTTTAGGGTATGATTAATAGCTAGCTTTATTCGTTTCGTTGCACTTTCCCTTATGAGAAATACTGACACAGATTCATTACAATTCAGGCATAACGTTGGATTTAACCTTAGAAGTCTTAGAATAAGATCCTATTAAAAGTGACGATTCCAGAAAATTATGAAATTAAAAAAGGAAATAAAAAAATTAAAACTGCTTCCGTAATTAACTATTGTTGGGTAAAAATAGTGGGAATGAATAATATTTTTAACAATAAATACTTCACTGTAGGATATTTATTATACTATTGATGAATAATTCATTTCCTTGATTGAATTTCTCCGACAATATTTATTGCATTCTTACCAGATGTTTTCTCCTTGAGCTTAACTTTTCTCCATTCTTATTGATCCATAGTGCTTCTGCTTCAATTAATTTATAATACCCACACTTTGATCATAAATTGTAAAGGTGAGGTCCATTGAGTGATTGACAAATAAACATCAGGGTAAGACATCTCATAAATGTGAAGGGTGCTTTACATTATAAAAGTATCCATGAGAAATGTTATTGAGTGCCATGTAAAAACACTTGTTAAGGAAAAAAAATAGAAGATTTTTATTGGACTCTATGACTTTTAATGTCATAAATGTAATTAATATTATGATTTCCAATAAAAACATTTTTTTTTCTTAACTCGTGCCCTTAGGCACTCGTTAACACAACCCTAAATGTATAAATGTTCATCAAGCACGTATTTATTACTCCCTCCGTTTCTTTTTATGTGTCGTTTTTAGTCTCAAATTTGTTTTGAAATAAGTGTCGTTTTCAAATACCGATGCAATAATAAATGTCATTTTTCCAATTTTATCCCCTTTTTTAACCTGATTCTTTTATTTTAAATATTTATTATAAAGCTATATCATAAATGATTACAAATTCAAAATCTTGATAATTTATGTTTTCAATAAAAAATTATGCTATAGAGGTAAAATAAGTTTGAAAAACGAATATATTTCATTGTAAAAAGAGATGCTAAAAAGACATAGTTGTTGCATTTTTTTAATCATTGTGCAAAAACCTTAAACGACAGATAAAAAGAAATGAAGAGAGTAAAATTTTGGAAAGATAGTGATAAATCCTAATTATATAACTAATTCATGATTTGGGAAGTATTCCATGAATATTATACTTCTATTTCAAAAAAATAGAAAATAAAAAATATAAAGTAAAAACACTTAAAATAAAAAACACTGACTTATTAATAAAATATTTTTTATTGATAATGAAAAATATTTCATACATATATGTACATATACATATACATACACACATATATATATATCAATAAAAAATATTTCATACATATATGTAAATATACATATACATACATACACATATATATATATATATATATGAAACATCTGGTTCTAATTAAAAAATTAATGTGAATGAAAATGCATCAATATATTTTGAAGAATGAAGTGTCACAATTAACAATAACATTATGTATATTTTCATGCATTATTAATTGAAGGAAAATCATCTAGGAATATTAATTTTATTAATTAGCATCATTAAGTGTTTATTTAGTTTTAATTAAAACCATATTTCAAACGTGGATCCATCTCAATAATGTTGACATAGATCCACGTTTTAGTGTAAACCAACACACTTTTATTTATGGAACACAATTGCTCACCAAGAAATTATTTTCATAAAGTTTCTATATTGATTTAAGGTTTAAATCCGGTCAAAAGCTTGTGTTTGATGTTATTTGAAAATGACCGTGAAGAGTTTTGAGGTGTTTTTTTTTGCAAGTTTATGTATTCTAGAAGTCAAAATTAAATAATCTATTATACCATGTGCATAATTGATTATTGCATATGATGTTCGGATTCTCTTTAGGTGTGTAGTAATCTCTAACAGCATTAGCTACTAATAGCTAGGAACTAGCTATTATGCACTTAATTACAACATTTCAGTATAAATTAAATCATAGGTTCCATGAGAAACAATCATACTCGAATCGGGAACATCAATCCACATGTATGATCATGGTGTGGCTAGCTCTCTTAGCGAGAATTTTTTTCCATCAACAAAACTTAAACTTGAGACTTTTGAAAATAAAACATGTATCACTTGAAGCAACTCTTGTTTAGATATACTATACTTAATTACAAAATGACATTTTATAATTAACTTTTAATTATTTGGTAGCTAAATTCTACTAGAGACGGTTGTGCAACTAGAGAGTACTATCCGAATACTTGACTATACAACTTTTTGTAAGCCTCTAATTTTTTTAGTAGTAAATGATTATTAAGATCAAACTATTGTTTATGACTCATATATATATATATATATATATATATATATATATATATATTTGAAAAATAATTGATTATTGATTAAAATATTAAAGAAAATAATTTTATGTAAAAAGCTCAAAAAAAAATATAAAAAATAATACATGACTGTGTAAATAAATGTTTATAAAAACTATCTCATTATAAAATGAACATATTATTCTAATTAAAAAAATTAATTAATTATACATAACGGTAAGCTTTTCTTTCTTATATATCGATCCTATCACGTGATGGTCAAGAAGGTATCTTCTTTTGGTGCCTTTTTAGTGCTAACTACTACACATTTACTATTTTAACTTACTTCATATTAAAAGCATATTCTAGAATTTTAAATTCTGATATGCCATATTTATACTAAATAAAAAGTGAATTAATTAGAGTAATTAAATGTATAATTTGATTTCTAAAAGTCACACCTTATTTATTTATTTTATCCTAAAAGTGAAATGATGTATAATTTGGTTCTCAAATATGTCAAATTTGTTGGTATTTTTTCTATCTCCATAAACATTCATGCATTTTTTTATTTAAATACTATGCCTTTAAAATTAAAAAACATTTAATGAATAAAATATTTAAAATCAAATAAAATATAGATACATATAAATCATTTAAAAATTATAAAAATAAATTAATATGTTAATTAAAATATATCATCATTAATTTATGTCTATTAATTAAGGGTGGGGATCAAGTTACTACCGGAGTAACTCTTGATAAAGTTACTCCATTTAATAACTTTTAGTAAAATATGAATTTCACAATTTTAATAGTTGAATAATGTGATATTAATATGATGATTTTGCATACCAAATTTTAGATAAACTGAATATTTACAGGTATGTATTTTATAGTCAACATTTACTTATATTTTGAAAAGTTTATTTTACGTTAAATTCAAGTTATTTTTTATGAAATATTAAATTGTTTTTAAATTTTATGAAACTTTGTAGATTTGATCTACTGAATGAAATTTTTCAATTTAATAGTTGGATTGATAGAAATCAATATTTGTAAAAAGTTATTAAGTTGAGTAACTTTATCAAGAATTACTCCGAGCTAGAGTAATTTGATTCCCACCCATTAATTTAATATAGTACATCATGTGTTTGATTATAATCAATTTGAGTTTCTTTTTTACAATGAGGTTTAATTTTTTAAACAACTATTCACCGGCACAACCAAATTGATTTACATATTTTTCTGAACTATAAACTATTTTAAGTTTTATTTATTATTTATTTCTTATCAAAGTTTTTCTACTTAATAATTTACATCTGATCTAATAATTCTACGCACTAGTTGTTTTTTTTTTTTATGTCAATGAACAATGATCAATTGGGTAAACTCAAGAATATTATATCAATGAATTAGTTGGATTTTACGTGGGGGGGTTGTATTTTTATATATGCTTGGTTATGGCAAGTTGGATATGAACGGCAGCTCATGATAAAGGGGAAAAGACACTATCCTCTGACATGGTTCTTAGTTCTTACTCTCTGGCAGGGAAAAAAATAATGTGGGTTCATTGTATTCAGTCTTATAAACAGCAGATTATATATAGTTTATAACCTGAAGAACAAGTGGTTTGTGTATGGGAAGTTAGTTCAAAACGTACGTCTTTAATTAAGAATTAAAGTTCAAGTTGTTCAAAGCATGCAATGATGAAATTGCATCGTTTAAAGAGTGGGAAGACATCGCAGATAGATCTACATATATATTTATGTAAAAAGATTGAAAAAAACAATAATTTTTCAGACGAGGTTTCCGTATCTAGTATCCACAACCTGATTATTAATCTATCACAGAGAATCAATATTCCTTAAAGGTAACACCTGCCATTAAATTAATTAATCTGGATTCCTGTGCGTGTACAGAATGCCTTTCTTGCAGAATCTAACAAGTTGATTAAATTAATTTTTATTGTTGCTGATTAAATTAATTACAGACTCCCTCAAGCGTTCACAGCAAAAATGCGACTACCATACTTAATTTATATATATATATATATATATGTGTGTGTGTGTGTGTGTGTGTCGACATTATATTCAATCACAGTGGTATACTATAAATAATACAATGTAACTAAATTAATGTATTAGGAGGAAAGTTCAATTTACAGTAACTTTTATATTATTGATAATTTTAGATAGAATATAAATTTACTATCTTGATTAATATTTATTTAAATTTTATAAAATTTTGACATTAATAAATAAAAAATAAACAGTTCTTAATTTTTATATACTTTAAATGTATATATATAACATTAATTTTAACATATATATCTCAATAGTGTACTAAATAATTTTGAATTAATATATATATATATGAAGATTATATATAGATATTGATTTATGTGATATTAAGTTTCAATCCAACATTGAAGTGTTGGAAAAAATTATTTATTAAAAGGTTATTTAATAATATAAGAATTAATATAATTTACATTATTATATTTTTTTTTGTAAAATCATAGGTATATTTTTTACATGAGATCGAGTCTGATAGAACCCCCGTGAGTGACACAAATCTCTCCTCCAAATATTCAATTCAGCTGCATATCTAGAATCTGAACATGAAATCATTGATTAGTGTATATAACTTGATCCATGCGCACTCGATCGGTTAGTGTAACTTGATTACAATTCATGTTTTATATTATTAGATTTTAATTAATATTATGTTATATAGATTCATGTATATACCAAGAGATAGAAATAAAAAACAAATAAGAAAAAGAAAAATAAGATATGTAATGATAAGTTATATGATGTGGAAAAAATTAGAAAAATGAGGTATGAAAGGAGATATAATGATTACGTAGTATGAAAAATCATAATTTATTAGTTAATAAAAGCTTAAACTATTTTATGTTAGACACTCATCCGGTTTCAAAATGGAAAAACTAATTCTTTTGAAGAATTCAACTCATCAATGTCGAGGATTATGCAAACCTTACATGAAAATATATGTTAGTATACCAAATTTTAATTGGAATTTTCATTTTAAAAAATAAAAACAAAACAAAATGTTGATAAAATTTAAAAAATTACCATCCACTTTAATCTTCTAACTTATTTTTAACTTAAAAAGGTAAAGAAATAGCTTACTTGTGGTTCATAAAGTATCTATTTAATAAACCTTTAATTAGTTTCAAATTGGAAAAGTTTAACTCATTTTTATTCTTCCTTTCTTTTATATATATAAAGAATTAGTCTTCATCGGTTTCGATCATCCAAAAACATTAGGCACATGAACTTAATATAAAAACCAAAAAGATGTGCTAAACAACGATGAAACCACATGTCATGATGAAAAGAGTTTGCACTACGAAGATTGGGGACTCCTTTTTTATTTATAGGGATTAATTTGTTCGAGACTATAAGTAGTTGGGTTTTGAGATAAAGATGATATATTTTAACGTAAAAAGAAAATTTTAAAATCAAACCCATAATAAAAATATTCAAGATTGAGAGAGATAAAATATTAGATAACAAAAAAATACCGAAGCCACAATATAAAACTACTTCCGCTATAAGAAATTCGGTTATTAGCGACGGGGTTGCAACAATGTAATTAGCGACGGCCACAAGGACGTCGTTAAAATGTCTGTCATTAATATCATAGCGACGAGTAAAAACAGCAGTCGCTACGCAATGTCTGCTTGTCGTCGCTAAAGCCGTTATTATGTTGAAAGTCGTCGCAAGCAGAAATGATCAAAGGTCGTCGCTAAGTCGTCATATTGTAGCGGCGACCTATCATTTATATTATTTTTTTAAAAATAAAAAATTATAACTAGTGACAGTCATGGTTGTCGCTATATTATTTTTTAATTGAATTTAGGGTTTTATATTTAATTTTATTTTAATTTACGGATTTATAGTTAAATTATTATAGCAATTCAATTTTTTATTTATTTTATGAATTTATATCATATTTGTTAATGATATAAAATATAAAAAAACAATAAATACTATATAAAAACAATCATATAGAATATATATATATATAAACAATATATATACAAAGTGTATGAACACATAATACAATAAAAAAAATCACAGCTAACAGCGACGACGCTGTTGTGGTGGTTGGCCCTGATCCTCATCCTCATCCATGGGCTAATCATCCAGGTCGCCATAGTAATGCTGGTGCGGCTGAGTCTGACTGTAGTTGGTTGAACCACATGCACTACAGGCATCCAACACTAACTGCAACTGTTGTCGGAGTCGTAAGTCCTCCTCCAAACCGTGCGTACTGGGTCTGACAGTGATCAGCCCTCTCTTCAGCTCGACTAGCCTGCAGCTTTGCTTCGATGATTTCCTGGCGCAGTGCCTCGTTAGACGACTGTCGTGACCCGTCACTCCCGCTAGTATGAGCTCGAGACTCTTGAGTGAGGCTGGTCACACCTGGACGAATGTTGGTTAATAAGTCCCCGGTGCCATAACAGCGGCCTCGAGTCTTGCCACCTGCAACATCCTTCCAAATTTGTAGCTTGGTGGACCCACCAGTGATGAAGTTGTCCCCCATCTGTGACTCCACCCCCCTCAGGCGGTCCTGGTAATTTGTCTGTTGAGTAGAGACAAACTTATAATTAATTAGTTATTTTATTGCAAATATATCAAATTATATAAAAAAAACACTAGTAATTTGACTTACATATGTGGACCACGCTTGGTCGTCTACCCAGCCACCACCATTTTTGTGTGGGTGGCCACAAAAAACTCATCGGGATCTACATCTCGCCCAAGCTGTCGTCGCTACACAGAAAAATTACTCTAATTATTTTAATTAAAAATACAAAAAAAAATATAGAAGAGTAGGTTTTTACATATCATATCCAGCGCAACCTTAATGTGGGCCTTACAGTCCGTGGTGTGGATCGTCTCGACTCGACGAGAAGCCCGATTGCTCTTGTTACAAGCAAACTTCCCTTTAAACTTATCAGAGGCCCAGTAGGCCAAAAGACCCTCCTAGGCCTCCTCACCACACCAAATAGGCACTACAACAAAAACATTTTTTAGTGGCAATGAAATTTGGTTTTAGCGGCAATAAAAATGGCCACAAAAAACTTTACCGGCAATTAACTTTAGCCGGTGAATCCAGCGTCGGTAAAAATTTACCGGCAATTAAACCACCGCGGGTAAAGACTGTATGAATGGCCGGGAAATGTAGTGGACTTTCAGCGGCAAACGGCAATTCTTAGCGGCATTGTAATGGCCACTAAAATTAATTTCCACATTCCCCCTTTCTCTAGTTTACCAGCTTTTTTCTATTGCCGCTAAAAGTTAATGACATTATCCCAACCATTACTTACATAGATATGGATAATTTAATTACCAAATTTCTACAAATATTATAATTTACCTAGAAAAAAATAAGAAATAATACATATATTTCTATAAACCATCCAAAAATTATTTATAAGTGCTTGATTAGGGTTCGTAAGCATGAACTAGAATTTGGGAGATTAGGTTTCTATTTAGAGATTTTGGAATTTTACATTTGAGAGAAAAACAAAGTTGGGTTTATTTTGAATGCACTGGAGCTATAAGCAGAAGATGAAGTAATCTTTAAGCGGGTCAAATAATTATTTTACTGGAAATTAATAAGATTAGCCATTGAAAATTACTTTTTAGTGGCTAATGTTATTGGCCACAAAAAAAATTGAGCAGATAGTAAAGTAACGGCAATCACTTTATTGTCGTTAAATAATAGCCGTAAAAAGTTAATTTTGTTGTAGTGGGGTTGAGTCTCACTCGTCCGAGCCTTGTTCAGCATATCCCGAAGGCATCGAGCAATCCTCTGCTCGTACACCTTCTTAATCTAGGCCTCGTCCTCAGGGGCCAAGTAACTCTGCTCTGTAAAAGAAAAACTTTTAGAGTTAGTCATTTGAAAATGTCATAACAAATTAAAAAAAATGTAAAATGTCATTTGAAAATGTCATACCGTGAACTCCTCCCACCACTTGTCCCTCACATCCTTCAGGGTAACCTCCCATAAATAGTGAGGACCCTGGAATTGTGAGCGGATCGCATGACCAATGGTCGCGATAGGGGGGTTGTTAGGCATCAAACTGCAAAATAAATAAATTCAATGTTAACTGCAACTTATAAAAATACAAAATATTAAAGAAATAAAAAATTGTAGAAACTCACCCTTTACCATAAGGTCGGATGATAACCCTACCCCAAGGGTCCCGCTCGTGATCGGCACTAAAGCTGGCACCCCAGTGCGGAGGCTATTGTACATCAGGCTCCTCGTCAGCCTCCGCATCAATGTCAGCTTGGGGGTCGCCCTCCTAATCAGAAATATGTGGCAGGCTCAATGTCACCCTCCGAATCGGAAATATGTGGCAGGCGATCCTCTGGCAGCTGATGACCTATCTTGAGGGGAACCTCCTGATATCCCGGGTAGGGATGAACCTCAACGGCTCCATCAAGGGTCCAACAGATGGAGCAGGTTGGGCCACCTCTACAAGGGTGGGCACCACGTACGGTGCGGGGGCGGACGAGGAAGGTTGCTCTGGCAGCTGCTCAGGGTGAGGGAGGTTGGTCATATCCTGACGTAAGCGAGCGGCCTGTGCAGCAAGCTCGGCCTGTGCTCTACCACGCATACATGACATATTTACCTAATTTTAATAAGGTTAAATTAAATATTAAAACATACCTATAAAGTAAGTAAATAACTACTCCCTCCGTTTCTTTTTAAGTGTCGTTTAGGTTTTTGCACATGGATTAAGGAATGCAATAAGTGTGTCTTTTTAACTCCATTGTTTACAAATATACCATTTCTCTCTCTCATTAAGCATTTAAAACTCTCCACCATTTCTAGTAATATGCAATAAATACTCCACCATTTAATAAATTTTGAAGAGAGTCAAGTGGAAAAATTAGCATTTATTATTGCCTTGATATGTGAAAACAACACTTATTTAGAAACAAATTTGAGACTCTAAAACGACACTTAAAAAGAAATGGAGGGAGTACATAATACCTAATAATTAATTACTTCATATTACTAATTAATAACTACATAATTACTAATAAATAATTAATTACTAATAATTAATAAATAACTTATAATTACTAACTACGTAATTACTAATAATTAATTACTAATAATTGGTACCTAATATTTAATAATTAATAATTATATAACTACATAATTATTAATAAGTAATACTTAATAAACAAATAATTATTAATAACTACATAATTACTAATAATTACTAAATAACAACTACCTATATACTTAAATACATATATAGCTAAAATAACTACTACATAATTAAATAATTAACTAAATAATTATATAACTATAATTAAAAATAAATTAATTAAATAATTACCTAAACGGCGGCAGGTGGGTGGTGGACTGCAGCTGGTGGTGGTGGACACGGGAGGAGGAAGAGGGAAGGACAGGGGGACCTAGGGGCAACTATTTGAGATTCTGATCGGTTCAAAATGAACCTATGAAGGAGGAAGAGTGTTTAATAGGTGAGGATTTGAAAATGAAAGAGAAGGAGGGAGGGAAATAAGAGGTGGCAGGAGAGGAGGAAAGGAGAGGAAGGAGGAAGAAGGAAGAAGAAGAGGGGAGGGGGAAAGAGTTTTGTGAGCGTAAGTTTTTTATATATATATTTTCAGAAAAAATAATTAGTTTTTTAGTGTAGCGACGACCTGACCGTCACTACAGTGTGAAACGTAATGACAACCAGACCATCACAGAGTATTAATTGCACAGCTATGCATTGAGCTGCGCATTTAATGTTGTAGCGACGACTAGAGTTTCGCGTCTAATTCAGCAAATTCTAATGTTCACTATTTTTATTCTATAAAAAGTACATATTATTGAAATTTAGATTGCACATAACTATTCGGTCTTTGAAAAAAATATACTTTCATTTTTTTTTTTCAATTTATATTTTGACCTAATTGCATTTTTACTCCTTTTAAATTGGATTATTTTATCCATACAATCATGTTTCTAAATAAATAATGATAGAATTACTTTTTATTATAATTTATAAACATATAATTATGAACAAAAACTATTACTTTTGGTTAGTAATGATGATGCTTAGCTATGTGATGTATTTTTAAAAGTTACAATAAGGACGATGGATGGAAATACATTAATAGTCAAATAATGAGAGATAAAGATAAACTAAAAAAAATGTATTAATAGTCAACTAGTTATTGATGGAGATAAACTACAAAAACTATAAATCAAATCATTAATTAAAATAAATTCCGAGCTAAATAAATTTTTTTAAATTAATATGTGATAAGAAATTATGGTATATTTATATAATCGATCTCACCGGCCTAATGAGGGGAAAAAACTTGTTGTTATAACTTCATATATATGATAATTTTGTAACCTCAAGGGGTTAGTCGAGTGATAATTTTGTAACTTCATATATATGATAATTTTCTTTAATTTATTGTACAAAAATCCACAGTAAATTTCCTATATATTTTAGAATCTAAATGAAGTTTCTTTTGAATTTTGAATTGTTAGAGTCCCACATTGCCTAGAGATAAGGTCAAGTTAAAGTATATAAGCTTTGGACAATCTTCACCTTACAAGCTAGCTTTTGGGGTTGAGTTAGGCTCAGGTCCAAATCTAAGATGGTATCAGAGCCTATCCTAGATGATCCGTTATTATTGGGGCCGCCACCCGTATTGTTGTCCACGCTCTAGATGTCCAATCCTGGGCGTGAGGAGGTGTGTTAAAGTCCCACATTGCCTAGAGATAAGGCCAAATTAAAGTATATAAGTCTTGGGCAATCCTCACCTTACAAGCTAGCTTTTGGGGTTGAGTTAGGCCCAGGTCCAAAATCTAAGATGAATTTTGAATTTTGCAGAAAAAATTGAAGTAAAATTCATAGCAAAAATTACAAGGAATATTGTTACGACTTCGCTTAATAGAACATACCAAACATCAAACAATAAGGACTAAAATTATGTGATTTTAAAAAATAAAGAACCAAAACCAATGAAAAAATTAAATGAGGGACCAAAACCAAATTTTGCTATATTTTTAGTGATGAAAGCATATTTAACAAGATGAAAAAACATAACTTGAAGCGGTGGAAGCAGGCACGATGTAGCTCTACTCCCTCTTACTTGTACGCATCGAAGCGACAGTTAGTACTTGAATTCAAGTGATCCATGTTTGATTATCCTTAAACAATGTCTTAGGTTCTAGTCTTCATAATGGAAAAAATCTCCACCGAGAGAGCTAGTCTCATTGTGATGTGGACATTCTTGACTTAAGTTGAATTATCTCCGATGGAGAATGTTTGTGTTCTATGGGAATAACAAAGTTTCAGAAAGATGGGATGAAGATGCAAACAGAGAAAGAGAAAGATGAATTCTTCATGATGGAAGAATGAAAATTCTATTATTGATCAAAATTGGAGAGAATACAGAATATTACCTACTGGACTCGATCTATATACAGAAAAGCTGATATAGAAACACGGCAAGCTAAGATAACAAACTAACAGAAAAAACTGAAAAGTAACTAACTGTAAAATAACTAACTGATTTTTTAACACCCCCCTCAAGCTGGAATGGTTATGTCTTCCAGTCCAAGCTTGGAAATATGCTTCTCAAAGAGCTTAGGTGGAAGAGCCTTGGTGAAGACATCAGCCATTTGAATAGAAGAAGATATAGGCATAAGATGAAATCAACCCTTTTTGAACCTTCTCCCTGATGTAATGACAATCCAATTCGAGATGCTTTGTTCTCTCATGGAAAATAGGATTATTGGAAATGTGAATAGCTGATAAGTTGTCACAAAAAATTCTAATGGCCTCAGGTTGAGTGACCTACAGATCCTGCAACAAATAATCAATCTATTGAGCTTCTGCTACTTCTGCCTGACTAAGAGCTCTATATTCTGATTCAAATGAAGACTTGGATACAGTGCCTTGCTTTTTGCTTATCCAAGATATAAGGCTAGATCCTATAAAAAAACAGAATCCCGTGACAGATTTTCTTATGTCTGGGCAGCCTGCCTAATCAGTATCAACAAAGCCTTTGAGGAGCAAATCTGACTTGGCAGGGAAAAGAACTCCCTTTCCAGGGGACTTCTTTATGAATCTGAGTATCCTCTAAGCAGCAAGGAAATGTTTGTCAAGGGGAGAATGAACAAACTGACTGAGATTATGCACACTATGACAAATGTCAGGTCTGGTATGGGTAAGGTATAATAACCTTCCAATAAGCCTTCTGAAAATGTCATGTTCTTTTAGAGGGACACCTTCTGTTTTGCTATGTTTGAAGTGATAGTCCATAGGTGTAGAGACAGGTTTAGCATGCTCAAGGTTCATTTCCTTGATAAAGTCCATGGCATATTTCCTTTGGCCTCAAATGTATTCCTTTGCTTGATCTAGCTATCTCCATGCCAAGAAAATATCTTGCAACTCCAAGATCTTTGATAGAGAATTCTAAATCAAGCTTTCCTTTAATCTCTTCTATCTCTTCCAAGTAGTTACCTGCCAGTAAAAGGTCATCAACATAAATTAGTAAGGCAGTGAAGCTTTCATGAGAAACCTTTGTAAATAAAGAGTGATCAGCCTTGGATTGTTTATATCCATGTTGGATCAGAAAATTAGTAAGTTTGATGTTCCATTATCTGCTGGCTTGTTTCAATCCATAAGGGATTTACTAAGCTTGCAAGCAAGAGAAGGGTCATCAACCTTAAGACCACAAGGTATTTTCATATAAACTTCTTCCTTAAGGTCTCCATGAAGGAAGGTTGCATTTATGTCTAACTGATGTAAATGCCATTCATTAGCAGCAGTGAGAGCAAGAAGAAGCCTTATTGTTGTCATCTTAGCCACAAGGCTAAAGGTTTATGAATAATCAAGCCCAGTTGTTTGAGAAAAGCCCTTGGCCACTAATCTAGCTTTATGTCTTTCTAAAGTTCCATCACTTTTCCTTTTGGTCTTAAAAAACCCATTTTGAGCCTATAACCTTCTTTCCTTGAGGCAGCTGAACAAGGGTCCAGGTTCTATTCGCCTACAAGGCCTTTAATTCTGCTTAAATAACCTTTCTCTAGCAATCATGTTTGACAGCTTCTTGATAAGAGTCTGGATCCAGGTTAGAATTTACTATAAGGCAATAATTTTTGTAGGTAGGAGAGAATTTTTCATAAGAAACAACATTAGACATAGAGTGTTTTGAGTTTTTGGTTTGAATATGGTTTAGTTTAGGAAGAGAGTAGTGATAATCTTGAAGATAGGTAGGCTCTCTCCTATCTCTAACAGATCTTCTTGGAGGATCAGTTTGTTGATTGTTGGTAAAGGCCCTCCTTGGTCTTGACTTCCATTGTTGAGAATATCTAAATTCTGATCTTGGTGATCAACTTCATTGTTTTGGGAAGATGATCCAACATGTGTTGATGCTTGAGGATCATGATCATCCAGATCTTGATGCTGGAAAAAATAAAAGCCAGTAGTTTCTGTAAAATCTGAAATGAGAGGCTCAAGAAGAAAATCATTTTCCTTATTTAAAGGGGCAAACATGTAATCTGTTTCCTTAGCAATGTTGGTATAAGGAAAAAAAACTTCATAGAAAACCACACTTCTGCTTATAAAGGTCTTCCTACTTTTTAAGTCATATAGAATATAGCCTTTGATGCCAAATTTGAAACCTAAAAATATGCATTTTCTAGCCCTATGGTCTAATTTCTTTCTATTGGAAAACAAAGTAAAGGCATAGCATAAACACCCAAGGATTTGAAATCATTTATGTTAGGAACTTTATTGAAAACCAACTCATGAGGAGAGGTATTACCAAGAAGCTTGCTAGGAAGTCTATTAATTATATAAACATCATAAGCAATTCCATAGCACCAAAAATTTTTTGAAATGTTAGAATGTATGAGGATGGCTCTGGCTGTGTTAAGAATCTGTTGATGTCTCCTTTCTACACGGCCATTTTGTTGAGGACACTCAACACAACTCCTTTGATGCTCTATTCCTTTTGAAGCAAATAAGTCCTTGAGCATGAATTCAGGTCCATTATCTGACCTGATGCACTTAATTTTCTTTTCAAATTGATTTTCAACAAGGTTAACAAAAGATTTAACAAGCTAGATTTTCAGATTTAAGTTTCATAAAGAAAACCCATATGTGTCTGCTTTTATCATCAACAATAGTTAAAAAATACTTGGCAGTGTACCCTGATGAAATCGTGCATTTATTGAGCATCTTGGATTTAATTGGGAAGGTTGTCTGCAGAATCCTTGTTTGATTGGCAGTGATCTCCTCATTGATTACTTCAAATCTTTATTAAATGTCTTCAATCAAACTTAAATCTTGCAGATATCTCCCTCATTTAATGTCATCTTTCCTTCAAATCAAATATTTGCAATATCCTGCAAAAATCAGGCAATATTTCTATTAAAATAGTATCAAATTCAAATCCAAGATTAATAAATACAATTTATCTAATATTTAATAAAAAGGGATTAAACTGGGGGCAAAAATATCATTTTATCCTTGATAAGTGAACTAAAAAGTGCTCTAATTTGTCATATGATTTTCACTTATCACACCCCCTTTCCATAGACCTTGTTAGAAGATGGGGATTTATAGGTTTTGTCTTTCTTTTTAGCTTTACTAAAAGATGTAGTGTTGGAGAGAATCCTGCCATCATCACTTATCTTACCAATTTCTCTTTCTTGTTGGCAAAAAGGTAGAAAACCTTATTTATGTCAAGAAGGGGTTCCATAAGCATAATTTGGGATCTAACCCCAGCATACTCATCATTAAGACCCTTAAGAAACATAATGACACAATCGTTATCTCTATAAATTCTGCAGGGACATTGAACATCGCATTTACAACCTTGGGATAGGCCTAAACTGTTCCAATTCTTGCCAAAGAATCTTCATGTGTGTATAGTAGTCAGTGATAGATAACTCACCTTGTTTGTCCGATAATCTCTTCTTGAAGATCACAGATTCGGAAAGCATCACCCTAATAAAATCTTGCACGAAGATCCCTCCAAATATCATAAGAATTTTGAATCCACAAGACACTGTGAGCAATGGAGGAATCAAGTGATCTATTGAGCCAAGAGCGAACAAGGGTATTGCATCTGTCCCAGGCAGCAAACTTCTTGTCATCCTTTGGAGGCATTTTGATGGAACCATCAACAAATTCAATTTTATTCTTGATTTTGAGGGCAAGACTCATTTCCTCGTGCCATGTGTGAAATTGTTGGGAGTAAGAAGAACAAAAACAAGAACAGAGGCTGGATTTTCATTGGGATGGATATAATAAGGTGAAAGAGAGGGATCTTCCTTGCCATCAGCCATGGCAGAAAAAGGAAGGAAGAAAAGAGAACAAAGAGCGGAAGCTTAAACTCCTAAGGAGCTCTTGATACCATAAACAAAGTTTTCAGAAAGATGGGATGAAGATGTAAATAGAGAAAGAGAAAGGTGAATTCTTCATGATGGAAAAATGGAAATTCTATTATTGATCAAAATTGGAGAGAATACAGAATATTACCTACTGGACTCGATCTATATATAGAAAAGCTGATATAGAAACACAACAAGCTAAGATAACAAACTAACAGAAAAAACTGAAAAAGTAACTAACTGTAAAATAACTAACTGATTTTTTAACAGGGAAAAAAAACTATTATTTTACCAGCATTTCAAAACAAGGGACATTGGGTAGTGGATGGTCAGATTACATCTTGGGTAGATAAATATATTTATAATAGATTAATTAAATTTGCTGGCTTAAATCTCTCATTAAAATGTATTGCAATTTTGCCAAATCCAGTATTGGACTTCATGCATAACAAATTGGGGCCATGTATAGGGAACGTTTGTTGGAATTGGGCCTTATCAGCTAAATGATAGCTAAATAGCCCCCTTTTTTATCAACAGTTCCATAGATTGAAGAAAGGTGGGCCAAGGCCCAAAACAATAGCCCTTCCATTAAGAGACCGTTAATACAAGCGCACTCCACACGTTCAAAACAAATATGTTGACCAAAAAAAAAATGGTGTTTTGATAAAAAAAAAAAAAACAAATATGGTGTTGGGTTGCATGGAGCCTCACAATCAATATTGTTCAAAGATCTACCCAAAAATCATTACTAAATTGAGAATTATATCTCCATTTATTTAGCTTCAATTGCAGTGTAATTCATTGCATAAAAAATCATTACTAAATTGAGAATAAAAAAAAAAAAATGAAGGTGAGATAAAAAATAAAAGAAAATAATAGGATCAAGACTGCCTTCGGTGGAGGATTCCCGTGATTCATAAAAAACTGCAATTGAAGCTAAATAAATGGAGATATAATTTTGATAAAAAAAAATAAAAAGAAAGTAGAAAAGGATAATAAAAAAGAAAATTAATGTGTGAGAAAAAATAAAATGGCAAGAACAAGACTGTCTCATGTGTAGAATACCCGCAGTTCATAAAAAATATCTTTATAATAAAACATATTAATAAAAACACAGTTGTCCAGGAATGCTTCCCGGACAATTGTGTTTCGAAGTTATATTTTTTTAATAAAAAATATACCTTTCAGGCAATCCTCCGGGACACAGTTGTCTGGGAATTGTTCCTGGACAATTATGTCCGGAAGTTATAGTTTTTTTAAAAAAAAAGCACTTCCGGACAAAGTTGTCCGGGAATGGTTCCCGACAATTGAGTCCGGAAGTTATTTTTAAAAAAAAAAATTCGGACAACCATGTCCGTAAGGGAGGGGAATAGAGATTAGAGAAGGGGGGCGAAAGGGGGGCGGGTGGACGGGTGCAGGGGAATGGCTGAATGGGACGGGGGAGTGGGGTAAGGGGAGGGTTAGGGGAGGGTAATTTGGGGGAAGAAAAAAAGTAGGGGGTGGGAATAGCAAAAATAACGGTGTGAAAAGTAATGACCCCCAAAAGCCTCTAAACTGGAATTCAAATAAGACCTGGGTTAACTTATTTAGAAGATTATTCTCGAGAAAAAATATAATGAATTAAAAAGATAAAATAAATCTAATTACTTTTATATGTTAAAATAAATCTTTTTTCTATTATTCAACTTTCTAAAAAGGTAAATGAGAGAGTTTATATGATAAAATTAAGTTGTAAAAACTAATTTAATATAAACCGTATTGTGATACTAACTTCATGTAATAATAATAAAAAATAGGACGTGTTAACAAGTATTTTAAGAGATAAAAAAACATTATATTAAACCTTGTTTACAATAATAATTTTAATTTTATTATTTTATTCTATTGGTTAGTGCAATGTATGGATTCTAAGTAACTTAAAACGAATAAAGCTTATTTCATAAATTTAATTGCACGAAACAGTTCTTTTTTATTTTGTTAAAAATATGATTAAAACTATGAAAAAATATTGAAAAACTTTAACATTTTTTAGGTTTTAATTTTTAAACAACTTACAAAAATACTATAATTTTAAATATAAAAGTACTTGAAAAAACTATAAACAAATAGCCCTTTAATTACTTAATAAAAATTAATATTATTAAAAACTTAAAGTATTAAATAAATTATTTTAGTTAATATATATATTAAAAATCCCACCAAATGTAAATGTTGATTATTTCTCTAGAATATTTATCATGGGTGTTTCTAGGGTGTTTCACCTCACGGGTGTAACATTAGTGTTTCACCCTTTTGACTCGTTATAATAGGTTTTGTTAAATGCTGGTTAAAAATAAGACAATTTTTAAAATTACAAACACTATAAGAAAATCGCAGTTTAGGCCAAAAGTCGTCGCTATAATCCACTTAGCGACGACCTTATGGACGTCGCTAAAATGCTTGTCGTTAATACAGTAGCGACGAGCAAAATAAGTCATCGCTACGTAGTGTTTGTCAGACTGTCGCTCAAGTCGTCGCTAAGCTAAAGGTCGTCACTAAGTGAAGGGATCAATGACTGTCACTCAACCATCACACAAGGTCGTCGCTAGTTATAAAAATATTTTTTTAAATTAAGTTTATTATTATTATTTATTTTATTTTAATATTTGTTAATTTTAAATTATAAAGAAAAATACTAAATACTAAATAAACACATAGATAGAGGAAAATATATATATATATATATATATGTCAGCACCCAATTTCGTCCGGAAATTCTATTTCACTTTTTCTATCTCTTATTTCTATGCACGTATGTATTTGTGGTATTTAATTATTTCTTTTTTACCTTATCAAAAATATAAAAAAATAAAAAATGGAAATGGATTAATTAGTTAGTTAATTAATTAACTGTTGGATAATTAATTAATTAAATGATTGATTAAACTTTAAAAAAAAGGGATTTTGTTTTTCTTTCTTTTCAGAAATTGCATTTGGGCCAACTGGGCCATCATTTGTAAATCTTGACTTTTTTACATTTTTCTCTCCTTTTTCTAAATCTTTTGGGCTTGGATTTTTTTTTCTTTTTTTTTTCGTCTTCCTTTTTTTTCCTCTTCTTCCGGGCTAGGCTTTTAGCAAGCCCATTTGACATGGTTATTTACCCAAAACCAAAGCAAAAGAATAAAATAACAAAAATAAAAGTGGGATTGAGCGGTGGAGTGCAGACTAAAAAAAAGAGTTCAAAGCTGCAGGGCAGTTTCAGAGCAAGCAACTTGCAAGTTCAAGCAGAGCAAGTTGCGATGGGACAAAGGCGATTTATTTTCCCTATATATACATACACGAACTGTAAAAAAGGGGGGAAGAAGGATCTTGATTCTCAGCAGGAGTTTGAGCAAAGCAAAGTGAAACAGAGGAGGAAGAGGAGGAAGTTATAAGAGCAGGACTAACACACAAATTATAAGGCAACAGGACTAAACACACAAATTATAAGGCAACGGTATCATTTTATTCCTTTTGCTTGCATGAAATCATACTGTTATGTTCCTATGTATGCTTGCTGCCTAATTCCTATATATATTTTCTGTGAGCAATCAGAATGTACTATATGTGTGAGGGTAATCATAAAAACCAACAAACAAAATAATGCATACTAAACCAGTGCAAAAAGTTAACCAAGCCACTGCCTATGAGTCGCCGGCTCATTCTTCAACAGGCACGCGGTCAGAGCCCCGAGCTGGGCTCCTCCCACTGCTTGGGAGCTTACGGTTTCATGTTCTATTTCACTCCCCGATGGGGGTTCTTTTCACCCTTCCCTCACGGTACTACTTCACTATCGGTCACCCAGGAGTATTTAGCCTTGCAAGGTGGTCCTTGCTGATTCACACGGGATTCCACGTGCCCCATGCTACTCGGGTCAGAGCGTAAGCTAGTGATACTTTCGGCTACTGGACTCTCGCCATCTAGGGTGCAGCACTCCAACCGCTTCGCCTAGCAGCACGACGCTTGTATAGCTCTCCCACAACCCCGTTTTCCACGGTTTAGGCTGCTCCCATTTCGCTCTCTTTGCTCAATGGATACAAAATACCCATGCTTTAGCACCAGGCACAACAGCCCCTGGTGCAACAACAAGCACCAGTTTGACTTGGGAGGTGGTGATTTAGTGACAGTGGGCAGCAAAGTAGCTTTGTTACCTATTCCATTAGGAACTGCAGATTTTTGGTCCATCATATTCATGCATTTACAATTCATGTGACGGTATTGATACTCTAATCGAATCAAAAAATCAAAGTCCTCAATTAATCAGTACAGAGTCCAATGAACAGGGTCCCAATATACAGAATATAAAAGGCAAAAGAAAGAAAAATAGAGAAAAGAAAGGTAAATAAAACAAGACAATCCCTCCCAGTAAGTCGCAGTCTCACCCCCACCATTAGACCACCATCATCACCGGCCTCTGCCGCCATGAATCCCTCACCAAATAGCCACTATACTTGTACAAGAGAGAGGGAGAAGTTAGAAACAGAAAATAAAACCAAGCAGAGAGAAAAAATAACAGAAAGGGAGGGACCACCGTACCTGCGGTTCTCTGCTGGCCGCGCCGCCGCGCATGGCCGCCGGCCACCAAGCCAACACCGTTGCTGTAGCTCCCTGTTCCTCTCCCTACGCCGTTCACCCCTCGCGGCTGTTCACCACCGCCAGTAACCACCAGCCACCGCGGCTCTCCGTCGCGAACACTTCAGGCCGCCGTGGACGGCCGTATCCCCGCCCCTGCATGTGTAGCTGCCCACCACCGTCGCCTGAAAAAAAAGGAGAGAGAACCCAGATTAGAGAGGGAATGAAAAGGAGTAACAAAAAGGAAAAAAAAACAGAGAAACAAGAGGAAGGGAGGCCGCGGCGGCCTCCCGTTCCGGCGCGGCCGTTCCTCTGCCGCTTCGCGCGGCCTCGTCCCTGCCGCCTCTCTCCACCGCTCCGTCTCCGTGTCGCCGCTGTTGCTCGCGCGGCTGCCCTCATTAAACCACCAGTGGCCGTAGCCGCGCCCCCTTCTCCTTGCCTCTTTCTCTTCTTTTTTTTTCACACCAAAAAAAACACAAACCCTAAGGGGAACCATGTGAGAGCAAGAGATTAAGAGAGTGAGTGAGTGAATGAGGAAAGGGACGGTTGAGGGAAAAGAGATGGTGAGAGTTTGAGAAGTTTGAGAGGATGAGATGAGGGGACAGAGAGTTGAGTGGGTGAGATTGAGAGAAAAGAGTGAGAGGAATGTGCCTCTGGGAAGATGAAAGGGTTGAGAGTGAGGAAATGGGAAAGTGAGAAAAAGAGGAAGAGAGAGGGATGCGTGAATAGGGGGATGGAGAGAGAATGAGTCAGTGGGTAAAGGAATGAGTGCATATTCTAGAAATCTCCCCTGTTGAGTTGTTCCAACTCTTTTTATCTTTATTTTTTTCTATTTATTATTTTCTTTTCATATTATTCATGGTGTTTGAAATTCAAAATGTTGGTGCAAATTTCTGGGTTGTTACATGCCCAGCCCAACTCCCTCTCTAAAAATAGCAGCAGTAATAATGGTAATTATAATAATGGTAGTTAATAGTAAATACATAATAATTAGGATAATTGTTTGACTTGTTTTCTGTGTTTTTCTTGTGTTATTGTGTAGGGCCGGTGATGCAACCTGAGGCCCAATTTTATTTCGTTGTGTGTAATTCTTGTTAATTTTCTGTGTTATTATTTATCTCATTTTCTTTTGACCCACCATCTTGTATTTATTGTAAATATTTGTTCTTTTATTTGGCCTCTTTTAAATAACTGTGAATAGTTGTCTGGTGTGCATTTTAGTTGTCGTTGTAAACATTACTCGTTTATAATTTAGGACACGTGTAAATACATTTAGTTTAATTTACCCTTTTTCAACAAAATGAAAATAAAATAATAATTTTTTCTAAAAAATAATCGATCACGTTAATGGAATAGCATTTCTATCCTTTAACGTATTTTTTTTAAGAAAAGCGAAGTAATTGAGTATAGTCATTTACTAGCTCAATTATGTGTCTTCCTGAAAATAATCCCTTTTCAAAAATAATTTCTTTTCAAAATTACGTTAATTGAATAGCATTTCTATCAATAACGTAAAAAAGAAAAATATTGAGTATAGTCATTTACTAGCTCAATAATGCGCTTAATCTCAAATCTCTTCCAAAAATAATTTCTTTTTAAAAATTACGTTAATTGAATAGCATTTCCATCAATAACGTAAAAAGAAAAATATTGAGTATAGTCATTTACTAGCTCAATAATGCGCTTAATCTCAAATCTCTCCCAAAAATAATTTTCTCAAAAGTTACGTTAATTGAATAGCATTTCTATCAATAACGTAAAAAGAAAAATATTGAGTATAGTCATTTACTAGCTCAGTAAAGCGTGAAAATTCAAATTCTTTTTTTCAAAAAAAATGATTCTTTTCAAAAAAATTACGTTAATTGAATAGCATTTCTATCAATAACGTAAAAAGGAAAATATTGAGTATAGCCACTTGCTAACTCGATAACGCAGAATTTCAAACCTTTTCTCAAAAATGTTTTCTTCTCAAAATAAATTACGTTTATTGAATAACATTTCTATCAATAATGTCGTCTAAACAATTTCAAGGGTTCTTTGTATAGCCATTTGCTAGCATCAACTCTGTTAAAAAATAAGTTTCTTTTTTTCTTTGAATTAAAAACACTTCCAAAATCAATTTCCTCATTTTCCTTTATTTTCAAAATTTAAAATCAATTTCTTTCAAAAAACAAAGTCAATCTTTTTTTCCAACACGTTTTCAGAACTACGTGGCTTTGATTTCTCCATTGCACCTGGGGATACGTAGGAGCGAGAACCGGACCCATCAAGCCAAAATAAAGAAACAAAAAAAAAATGACTTCTTCACTTTTAAAAATTAATTTCTTTTTTAGATTTGGATTGTTTATTGTAAAAATATAAAAAAAAAATAAACAAAAAAATACAAAAACAAAAAAATAATTTCATTTTTATAAAAGGGGTAAAGTGAATATTTTCAGAAGTTAACAAGTTTTGTACAATTAATTAGAGGTAACCGTCTTAGGACGGATGTTGTAGGGTGTTAATACCTTCCCTGCACATAAATGACCCCCGAATCCAAATCTGGTTTGAAGACCATTTTTCTTTTTTTAAAAGGTTTTTTCCAAATGTTTTCCCTTAAAATAAACTTTGGTGGCGACTCCATTGAAATTCGATTTTTCCAATATGTTTCGCCGACCCGTCGTGACCCCGGTTTCGACAGCTGGCGACTCCACTGGGGACGTTTGAGAGTCAAGCCTGTCATAATTAATTGTGCAAAATTTTTAACTTTATACTCATTTTACCCTTTTTTGTTTTGTTTTGTTTCGTTTTGTTTCATGTGTATTGTTGTAAATATTTTCTGCTCTTATGTAAATATCCTTTTGTATTATATTCTGCTTCAACACTAGGGTAAAAGACTATATCTTGTATATATTTGTGCTGTTTGGTTTGTTTTGCAGATGGGGAGGGAAAGGAAAGGTTTGTGTGCCCCTACACACACCACACCATCACCAACCTCACACGCTCTTTGGCTCTATACCCGAGCCTGTGCACACTGAGGAGTAGAAAGTGTTTCAACAAACTGCCATTGAGGGGCTTTATGCTCACGTGGCTTTTGTTGATTCGCCACTCAGATTGTCACCAGTTTTACAAATTAATCACAATCGAGAGGGTCCCATGCCTCCTTGTGGTAAATTTGTGAAACCGGGGTCCTTGTCTATTTGATAAAGGGCAATCTGGGAACCATCATCCATGAGAGTTTAGTCCCAACCTTAAAAATCGTGCACAATAAGTTGCCCTAGCAACCACCAAATTTAGAGCCTTGATATTAGGTGATACTGTGCCATAGGGTTCACCTGAGCTAGGACACATGGGGGCACGTTTTCTCCTTTTCCTTCCATTTATCATTGTATATATTTACTGTGACATTTAGAAATAGGACATTTATCTTTTTTTAAAAAAAAACATACACAAAAAATTTCTCTAATAGCAAAGCCGTTTTTTTTCCTTTCTTCTTTCATTGATCTTTCATACATGATCCAGCTCATCAAGTAACTCATCTGGATTGTAAATATAATAAATAAAAAGAAAGCCCCACAAATTATCTCTGCTCTAAAAGCCATTTCATAATCATGTTAAATGAGAGGTAATTTTGCATCTGCATGGAATGGAAAGATTTCTATTACGTTCAATAGCAAAGAATGAAAGAGGTTCAATGTCACACTAGCCATACATCAGAGTTAGAGGGAGGTATCATAATTACAGTGACGTGCAATGACTTGTGAAGAGATAAGAAGACAAATGGACCAATAATCAAGGGCGTTTTGACTGATTTTGGCATTGGATGTGCATTGGTTTAGACATTTCATTAAGGGAGAGATTCTCCCTTGTGTCAAACACATTTTCAGAAGACTCGTCCTTGACGGGTAATATGAGACTCTTGCAAGAGATCGATCACATTGCTAGTGTGAAAATGTCACTTATCGAGGAGGGAATACTTCCCGTAATTGACCATCAACCACTTTGTAACCTAAGAGGAAATTTGCCTCTAGCGTTAGAAAGTGGGGAACCCCTTTAGTTATTGAGCGCTTGGAAAATCTTTCCACAACCAATAGCATGTCATTTCGCCTTGTATTCTTTTCCTTTACCTGATAAAAATAAAAATAAAAAGAAATAGAAATAATTTCCTCGCAATCCTTATAGGATTTGTGCTCAGTCAAGGATCATGGATGAGCTGGAACAAGACCAACAAAAGCTGAGGAATGATGTCAACAAGATGCAGGGGCAATTAACTAAAATTTTTGAGCTGTTACAAGAAAGAGATGTAGGAGGAACTTCATCTGGGGCAGGCCAAAAGCAACAAGCCACACGTTGTAATTCTCTTGGCCTCTTCCCAATGCCAGTACAATCCTTTGGACGAAATTCTCATGAGATGATGGTTCCTCCCGCCGTATGTCCGTATAACCATCCCCAAGCAACCCTTCCAACACCTTTTCCTTCCCATCAATGCACTGCCACAACCCCAAACACATCATATCCCCTACCATATCGTCCAATAATGTCTCACCATCCTCCATGTCCCATCCATTCACAACACATATTCCAAGCTCCTAACATGCCATACGCGGTTAAACCTTTTCAAATGACGCACCCACCCCATCCTTATAATCCAACGACACCATACTCCACACCATATTTCCCACCACTTCCCACCCCATATCATGCTTATAATCCAACCACACACCACGCTCCGCGCCATATTGCCTGCCACTTCCTGTCCCATATCATCCTAATAATCCAACCACTCCATACTTCCCACCGCATCCCACCCCACCACGAGCAATGTTTACCACATCACCTCGGCCAAATCAATCACCAATCCATGTTCCTAACTCCAACCCGAACCAACAGAAGCGAGGAAAGAAGCAGGTCCAGCCTGACCCAATCCTCATGTCTTACATAGAGTTGTTGCCGCATCTGATTCGTGGTTCGTTGGTTGTCCCTCACCCATTACCTCCAGTTGAACCACCTTACCCAAGGGGCTATGATCCGAATGCTAAATGTGATTATCATGCTGGGGCACCAGGACATTCCACTGAAAATTGCTGGACTTTAAAGCGCAAGGTTCAATAGTTGATTAAGGCGAAGTGGTTGAGCTTTGAAGGAAATGATCCTAATCCTGTGATTAAAAATGGAAGTCTCGCTGATGGTGTTGTTGCAAGAGAACTAAAGGATGGCTGTTGATCTGGCTTATTCATGTTATGGCCAAATTTAAGCTCAATTGTTGCGAGATTGTCAAGTTTCATGTGTTTTTGTTTTTTTTACTGTTAATCACATCGCTCTACCTAGGGCTTTTGTGACAACAATATGCTTAGCAAGTGCACAATTCTCTTTCAAAATATGTAATCAGTGAAATGCATGCTGAATTTGCCAACAACTTTTTGTTCTTTACCTCTGACCTTAACTTTGTTCATGTCATTTCATTTCCCAAGTCCATTGTAAATAATGTTGACCCTCATGAGTCTCTCTCACAACAGTGTTAGTGTCACATCCTAAAATTTTGGTAATCCATCAATCATGCTAATAAGGATTGTGAAAATGATAAGGAATTCCTGGGAGTTGCGGAGTTAGAAGTTGCTGGAATCCAAATCGCTTGAAGGAGTTGTGGGTGGCCTAGGGTAGACACCATGGTAAAAGAAGGAAACTGCCTTTAAAATCTGAAATAAGGGAAATAAATGTCATTTTATTAAGTGTATCGGTGTCATGGACCCTTTAGATGATTCCTCTTCAAGGAAGAAGCTTGTTTTGGAGGGTTAAAAGATGAGTTTGAGATTTTGATCTCAGAATTAAAGTATGAAAATGGGCAATTATGATTTGAAATGATGATGGCCATCTTTCTCTATCCCGAAAATATCAAATCATCATCCCTAGTTGTCCCCATTGAGCCTAGATTTTTTTCTTTCAAATAACCCTGGACAAGGATCACCCCCACATTGGGGTTGCGCAAAACGAAAGTCAACTTTCACTCATGTTGTTTCATAGTTTGAAATGTAAAAAAGAAAGAGAAAGAGAAGAAAAAAGAAAAAGAAATCAGTGAAAAGAAAAAGACAAGCAAAAGCATGAATGAGCAAAGTAACAAAAAAGAAATAATCGTTGACTTCAAAACTCCCACTTGAACATTTGTTTTCATTAAAAGAATGGAGTTATCGATCCTTGATCCTTTGAACCTTTAAAACACTTATTTGGGCCTGATATACCCTTTCTTTCTTAGCCATTAGCCCTGACCCCGTTACAAGCCTTACAAAGTCCATTCTGATCAATGAAATGATTGCCATCATTTTCACAACTTTAATTCTGAGAACAAATATTATTCAAACATGCAGTCAATAGCCAAAAAAAGAAAGAAAAATGATAAGGAAGATATAAGGGTCCATTAGGTTGAAAACCCGTAAGGGCAACCTAAGCAAAAGTTAGGGCAAGCAAATGGGGCAACCATGACCAACACTGGGGCAAAAACAGGATACAGGAGATCAAAATCATTCTAAGAACCAAACTGGGGCAAAAATGATACTGGGGGCAGATAAGATGTTGAAATGTATTCAAACAGGGGCAAACAAAGTATTCAAAATACAATAGATTAGAGTCATTATGAGGCACTGGGGCAAATGTAACATTTGAAGCGTGTGCAACCAGTGAAATTCATATCCTTAGAAATTGGCTGATAGGGGCAACTCACAATCCCTAGAAACCGAATGATGGGCTCCCAAAATTTTAGATATGAGAGACTAACTCTGTTGATTGAGAGAATACCATACAAAAAAAACAAAAAAAGGAAAAGAAAAGAAAAAAGCTTTACCCTTGTTACTACCTTTTGTAAATTCTTGATCCCTACGTAGCAGATGTAAAAAGAAAAAGAAAAAACCAAAAAGTCCTTACCTTTGTTGCTACCTCTTGTAAATTCTTGATCACCAGATAGTAGATGTAAAAAGAAAAGCCAAAAATAGTCCTTACCTTTGTCACTACCTCTTGTGAATCCTTGACCTCCATGCGACATACATGACCCTCTTCTTTGTAAATGTGCAATCCCATTCGGCAAATTCATATTGCATTTATTGACATACATATATTGAAAGAAAACATGTGTCAACACTTGAAAAGCATTTTGATCATTTTTATGACTTCAAAGACACATGGAATTTGATGAACTCCCAACAAAATAAGGAATGGCCAAATCACAAGCTCAAATGATAAAACTGCAACATGCGCTTACTTCATAATATACTCGATTAGGCATCAAGAGCATCAATTGATCAAAGGACCCAAGCTTGATTCAGAGATATGTCATTGCTCATCCATGAACCTTGTGTGGCACCTAAGTCTATAAGGATCGAGGATTCAAGAAAAATTAGGATTAATTTGGCCCAAATTTGGTGAAGACAATAAAAAAGATCAATCCAAAAGGAAAAGTTCTAGGGAGTATCCAATCTCTTGCATCAACAGTCATCCTTGTAGCATTACTCCTTTCATCATGCACCACATTTGCATCATGAATTGCCAATCAATCTCATCTTTCATGTTGAACATAATTTTTGTATTTGACACTATTTGTTAATCTGATTCTTTACATTGTGGATCACTCATGTGGCACACTCCACTCACTCTTTTGTTGCTCATGCTATTATAATTTGGGATTTCCTGGGTTCTTGTACCCACACATCTCGGTTCCCGGGGCACATTGCTTCCCTTGGGTCCTTGAACCCACCATACTTTAACTTCAAGGCCCCTGTGCCCACTCCATACTCACTATTGGGCCCTTATGTTCATCATGGCTACATTCTTGGACCTTTATACCTAGGACACTCTTGTCTGATTTCCTCCTACCCAATGTAACTCCATTCTTGGGTCCATGTACCCATTACATTCTCAACATCGGCCCCCTATGGGCCCTCTAACCCATTTCCTCTTCATTGAGAATCTTTGTATATCTCTCATACATTTTGCGGGGCTCACACGACTGTTGTCGCCCTCAATCAATGATTCCATTGCCCATTGCACTCCCATTCTCAGGTTCTCATACCCAGTACGCATAGATCGATGCCCACCAAAAGTTGATGTCAAAGTCCCCATACCTGATGCGTCTTCAGTTCCTTGAGTCCTTATACTTATGGCTTCTTTCGGTTCTGAAACCCAGCAGATCCCGATTTCAGGGTCCATATACCCGTCAAAGTCAATTCTTTGGGTTCATATGCCCAATTCATCCTCAGGGTCCACATACCCGTCAAAGTCAATTCCTTGGGTTCATATGCCCAATTCATCCTCAGGGTTCACGTACCCGTCAAAGTCAATTCCTTGGGTTCATATGCCCAATTCATCCTCAGGGTCCGCGTACCCGTCAAGGTCGATCCCTTGGGTTCGCATGCCCAATTCATCCTCAGGGTCCACGTACCTGTTAAGGTCAATCCCTTGGGTTCACATGCCCAATTCATCCTTGGGGTCCACATACCCATCAAGGTCAACTCTTTGGGCTCGCATGCCCGATTCATCCTCAAGGTCCACGTACCCGTCAATTTCAATTCTTCGGATTCATATGCCCAATTCATCCCTAGGGTTCACGTACCCGTCAAGTTTTGTTCTTTGGGTTCATATACCCATTGAGTCACTTGGGTCCTTTTACCCATTGCATTTCAATTTCTTAGGCTCTAGCGCCCTTTACAAAGGTCCGCACACCCATTCTCTGAGATCATCATGATCAAATCATTGGGTTCTCATACCTTTTGTACCTTCGATATCGGGCCCATGTGTCCATCACGTACTCTTTGGGCCACTTCGACCATGACATCATCCACTTTGGGCCCTTGTATCAATGACTTACTCACATTGGGTCCTCGAACCCATTTTTGCTTTGGGCCACTTTGCCCATCACATTTTCCATCTTGGGCCCATGTGCTCGTTACACACTCGCTCTGGGTCTCTATACCCACATAATGCTTACCTTGGGTCCTCGCACCTATTTCTATTTTTGCTTTGGGCCATTTTTCCATCGCATTCTCCATCTTGGGCCCATGCGCCCGTTACACACTCACTTTGGGTTTTTATACCGATGATATGCTTATCTTGGGTCCTCGTACCCATTTCAATGCTTACTTTGGGCTACTTTGCCCATTTAATCCTCCATCTTGGGCCCATGTGCCCATGACACACTCATCAAGGGTCCTTAGGTCCATTGAATCTCTCTTTCAAATTCCTGCAACCAGTTTGTGAGCCCCCACTCCCATTACGGTCCTATCTTGGGTCATCATGTCCATTACATCATCATTCTTGGGTTCATGTGCACTTTGCATCCTCAGTCTCGCACAGTGAACTCATTTGATCTTCATTTTGGGTCCCTACGCCCATGACATCTCTTCGAGCCCATGTGCCCACTACATGTCCTATTCAGCCCACCTAATCTCCTTTTCACTCTGATCAAAACGTGCAGAGTCAGTCTGGTGCCGTCAGAGTTTCAGCCTACCTAATCCCCTCTTCACTCTGATCAAAACATCCAGAGTCGGTCTGGTGCCGTCAGAATTTTAGCCCACCTAATCTCCTTTTCACTCTGATCAAAACGTCCAGAGTCAGTCTGGCGCCGTCAGAGTTTCAGCCCACCTAATCCCCTCTTCACTCTGATCAAAATGTCCAGAGTCGGTCTAGTGCCATCAGAGTTTTAACCCACCTAATCTCCTCTTGACTCTGATCACAAGCGTCCAGAGTTGGCCTGGTGCCATCAGAGTTTCAGTCTCAAAGCCCGGAATCGGCCCGACATTCAACTCATTTCAAAGCCCAGTATCGTCCTGGCATCCCTTTTACCCTTCTGTTTCAAAAGCCCAACATCGGCCTGGCACCGCTTTACCTTTCCGTCTCAAAGCCCGGAATCGGCCCGGCATTCAACTCATTTCAAAGCCCAGTATCGTCCCGGCATCCCTTTTACCCTTCTGTTTCAAAAGCCCAGCATCGGCCTGGCACCGCTTTACCTTTCCGTCTCAAAGCCCGGAATCGGCCCGGCAACCCCTTTTCCTTTCAGTCTCAAAGCCCGGAATCGGCCCGACATTCAACTCATTTCAAAGCCCAGTATCGTCCTGGCATCCCTTTTACCCTTCTGTTTCAAAAGCCCAGCATCGGCCTGGCACCCGCTTTACCTTTCCGTCTCAAATCCCGGAATCGGCCCGGCAACCCCTTTTCCTTTCTTTTCCAAGCCCAGCATCGGCCTGGCACCCCTCTTCTGCTCTTCTGTTTCAAAGCCCAGTATCGTCTTGGCATCCCTTTACCCTTCTGTTTAAAAGCCCGGAATCGGCCCGGCATTCAACTCATTTCAAAGCCCAGTATCGGTCTGGCTCCCCTTTAGTTTTCCGTCTCAAAGCCCGGAATCGGCCCGACAATCTCTTTTAATTTTCTGTTTCAAAGCCCGGAATCGGCCCGACACTCAATTCATTCTAGAGCCCAGAATCAGTCTGGCATCCTTTGCGTTACTGCAATACCCTTTTACTGTTTCTATAAAGCCTAGCCTTCAACTGGCGCTTGTAAATCCCAGTTCATGTCGTGTTTTGTAATTCATGTCATTCTCTCTCTCTCTCTCTCTTTCATTCGTGTCTTCCGAACGAAATAAGTGCTTTTGTCTTTACTTAATTTTTAGTTTAGAATATGAAAGCCTAAGTTATTCATATTCTATAGTAAAAATATAAGTAAAGAGGGGCAGCTGTCAACACCCAATTTCGTCCGGAAGTTCTATTTCACTTTTTCTATCTCTTATTTCTATGAACGTATGTATTTGTGGTATTTAATTATTTCTTTTTTACCTTATCAAAAATCTAAAAAAATAAAAATGGAAATGGATTAATTAATTAGTTAATTAATTAACTGTTGAATAATTAATTAATTAAATGATTGATTAAACTTTAAAAAAAAGGGATTTTGTTTTTCTTTCTTTTCAGAAATTGCATTTGGGCCAACTGGGCCATCATTTGTAAATCTTGACTTTTTACATTTTTCTCTCCTTTTTCTAAATCTTTTTGGGCTTGGATTTTTTTTTTTCTTTTCTTTTTTTTTCGTCTTCCTTTTTTTTCCTCTTCTTCCGGGCTAGGCTTTTAGCAAGCCCATTTGACATGGTTATTTACCCAAAACAAAAGCAAAAGAATAAAATAACAAAAATAAAAGTGGGATTGGGCGGTGGAGTGTGGACTAAAAAAAAAAGTTCAAAGCTGCAGGGCAGTTTCAGAGCAAGCAACTTGCAAGTTCAAACAGAGCAAGTTGCGATGGGACAAAGGCGGTTTATTTTCCCTATATATACATACACGAACTGTAAAAAAGGGGGGAAGAAGGATCTTGATTCTCAGCAGGAGTTTGAGCAAAGCAAAGTGAAACAGAGGAGGAAGAGGAGGAAGTTATAAGAGCAGGACTAACACACAAATTATAAGGCAACGGTATCATTTTATTCCTTTTGCTTGCCTGAAATCATACTGTTATGTTTCCTATCTATGCTTGCTGCCTAATTCCTATGTATATTTTCTGTGAGCAATCAGAATGTACTATATGTGTGAGGGTAATCATAAAAACCAACGAACAAAATAATGCATACTAAACCAGTGCAAAAAGTTTCGAATCAAAAAATCAAAGTCCTTAATTAATTAGTACAGAGTCCAATGAACAGGGTCCCAATATACAGAATATAAAAGGCAAAAGAGAGGAAAATAGAGAAAAGAAAGGTAAATAAAACAAGACAATCCCTCCCAGTAAGTCGCAGTCTCACCCCACCATTAGACCACCATCATCACCGGCCTCTGCCCCCATGAATCCCTCACCAAATAGCCACTATACTTGTACAAGAGAGAGGGAGAAGTTAGAAACAGAAAATAAAACCAAGCAGAGAGAAAAAATAACAGAAAGGGAGGGACCACCGTACCTGCGGTTCTCTGCTGGCCGCGCCGCCGCGCATGGCCGCCGGCCACCAAGCCAACACCGTTGCTGTAGCTCCCTGTTCCTCTCCCTACGCCGTTCACCCCTCGCGGCTGTTCACCACCGCCAGTAACCACCAGCCACCGTGGCTCTCCGTCGCGAACACTTCAGGCCGCCGTGGACGGCCGTATCCCCGCCCCTGCATGTGTAGCTGCCCACCACCGTCGCCTGAAAAAAAAGGAGAGAGAACCCAGATTAGAGAGGGAATGAAAAGGAGTAACAAAAAGGAAAAAAAACAGAGAAACAAGAGGAAGGGAGGGCCGCGGCGGCCTCCCGTTCCGGCGCGGCCGTTCCTCTGCCGCTTCGCGCGGCCTCGTCCCTGCCGCCTCTCTCCCACCGCTCCGTCTCCGCGTCGCCGTCGTTGCTCGCGCGGCTGCCCTCATTAAACCACCAGCGGCCGTAGCCGCGCCCCCTTCTCCTTGCCTCTTTCTCTTCTTTTTTATTCAAAAAAAAAAACACAAACCCTAAGGGGAACCATGTGAGTGCAAGAGATTAAGAAAGTGAGTGAGTGAATGAGGAAAGGGACGGTTGAGGGAAAAGAGATGGTGAGAGTTTGAGAAGTTTGAGAGGATGAGATGAGGGGACAGAGAGTTGAGTGGGTGAGATTGAGAGAAAAGAGTGAGAGGAATGTGCCTCTGGGAAGATGAAAGGGTTGAGAGTGAGGAAATGGGAAAGTGAGAAAAAGAGGAAGAGAGAGGGACGCGTGAATAGGGGGATGGAGAGAGAATGAGTGAGTGGGTAAGGGAATGAGTGCATATTCTAGAAATCTCCCCTGCTGAGCTGTTCCAACTCTTTTTATCTTTATTTTTTTTTATTTATTATTTTCTTTTCATATTATTCATGGTGTTTGAAATTCAAAATGCTGGTGCAAATTTTTGGGTTGTTACATGCCCAGCCCAACTCCTTCTCTAAAAAATAGCAGCAGTAATAATGGTAATTATAATAATGGTAGTTAATAGTAAATACATAATAATTAGGATAATTGTTTGACTTGTTTTCTGTGTTTTTCTCTGTGTTGTTGTGTAGGGCCGGTGATGCAACCTGAGGCCCAATTTTATTTCGTTGTGTGTAATTCCTTGTTAATTTTCTGTGTTATTATTTATCTCATTTTCTTTTGACCCACCATCTTGTATTTATTTGTAAATATTTGTTCTTTTATTTGGCCTCTTTTAAATAGCTGTGAATAGTTGTCTGGTGTGCATTTTAGTTGCCGTTGTAAACATTACTCGTTTATAATTTAGGACACGTGTAAATACGGTTAGTTTAATTTACCCTTTTTCAACAAAATAAAAATAAAATAATAATTTTTTCTAAAAAATAATCGATCACGTTAATGGAATAACATTTCTATCCTTTAACGTATTTTTTTTTAAGAAAAGCGAAGTAATTGAGTATAGTCATTTACTAGCTCAATTATGTGTCTTCTTGAAAATAATCCCTTTTCAAAAATAATTTCTTTTCAAAAATTACGTTAATTGAATAGCATATCTATCAATAACGTAAAAAGAAAAATATTGAGTATAGTCATTTACTAGCTCAATAATGCGCTTAATCTCAAATCTCTTCCAAAAATAATTTCTTTTCAAAAATTACGTTAATTGAATAGCATTTCCATCAATAACGTAAAAAGAAAAATATTGAGTATAGTCATTTACTAGCTCAATAATGCGCTTAATCTCAAATCTCTCCCAAAAATAATTTTCTCAAAAGTTACGTTAATTGAATAGCATTTCTATCAATAACGTAAAAAGGAAAATATTGAGTATAGTCATTTACTAGCTCAGTAAAGCGTGAAAATTCAAATTCTTTTTTTCAAAAAAAATGATTCTTTTCAAAAAAATTACGTTAATTGAATAGCATTTCTATCAATAACGTAAAAAGGAAAATATTGAGTATAGCCACTTGCTAACTCGATAACGCAGAATTTCAAACCTTTTCTCAAAAATGTTTTCTTCTCAAAATAAATAACGTTTATTGAATAGCATTTCTATCAATAATGTCGTCTAAACAATTTCAAGGGTTCTTTGTATAGCCATTTGCTAGCATCAACTCTGTTAAAAAATAAGTTTCTTTTTTTCTTTGAATTAAAAGCACTTCCAAAATCAATTTCCTCATTTTCCTTTATTTTCAAAATTTAAAATCAATTTCTTTCAAAAAACAAAGTCAATCTTTTTTTCCAACACGTTTTCAGAACTACGTGGCTTCGATTTCTCCATTGCACCTAGGGATACGTAGGAGTGGGAACCGGACCCGTCAAGCCAAAATAAACAAACAAAAAAAAATGACTTTTTCGCTTTTTAAAAATTCAATTTCTTTTTATAGATTTGGATTGTTTATGGTAAAAATATAAAAAAAATAAAACAAAAAAAATACAAAAACAAAAAAATAATTTTCATTTTTATAAAAAGGGGTAAAATGAATATTTTCAGAAGTTAACAAGTTTTGCACAATTAATTAGAGGTAACCGTCTTAGGACGGATGTTGTAGGGTGTTAATACCTTCCCTTCACATAAATGACCCCCGAATCCAAATCTGGTTTTGAAGACCATTTTTATTTTTTTAAAGGGTTTTTTCCAAATGTTTTCCCTTAAAATAAACTTTGGTGGCGACTCCATTGAAATTCGATTTTTCCAATATGTTTCGCCGACCCGTCGTGACCCCGGTTTCGACAATATATATATATATATAAAGTATATATACAAAAAATGTTCAAACATAATACAATAAATGTATAAAAAAAACATAATAAAAAATAAAAATCATGGGTGGTGGCGACAACGCTACTGTGGTGGGTGACGATCCTCATCCTCATCCTCAGTCAATGATTGGTCATTCAGGTGGCCATCGTAGTGCGGGTGCGGCTGAGCCTGAGCCTGACTGAAGCTGGTTGAACCACCTGCACTTTGGGCCTCCAGCAACATCTGCATCTGTTGTCGGAGTCGTGCGAAGTCCTCCTCCAACGGTGCAGCCTTCTCTTCAGCTTGGGTGGCCTTCAAGTTTGCTTCAAGTATCTCCTGCCTCAGCGCCTCCTCAGCTACAGTTTTTTTAAATGTTGACAAAAAGAGTGTTGCCTAAAGTAAAACTTGTTGTAGTGGAAGTTTATATCTTGTGATCATATTTTAATCTCTTATCTCTATGGGCGAAAGAGCTTTTACTCCCAGTATTTAAAACAACCTATTTTTATTTGTGACTTATTTTAAGTAAATTAA
Source organism: Sesbania bispinosa (assembly GCA_026901365.1). NCBI lineage: Eukaryota > Viridiplantae > Streptophyta > Magnoliopsida > Fabales > Fabaceae > Sesbania > Sesbania bispinosa. The sequence continues at coordinate 2,433,715 of QLOH01000027.1, read as the reverse complement.
TTCATATGTAAAGTTTTTGCACAAGTTGGTGTGTATAGTCGTTGTTGTGAAATTATTTATTAGAAGGAATAGAATAGTCTTAGATAAAGTAGGGCGATAGGTTCCACATCCACATGAACATGTTAGATGGGAAGTGAGTGGGATTCATTAAATCAAAATCAAAATGGCAAAAACTCATCAGATGTAGGCAACAACAAACAACGCACACGTAACCATATTCTGAACTGAAGCAATGATTATGTGGTTCTGTGTTGTTTCATTTAGCTTCTCCCTCCTAGCTAAATATTCCATTCTCTTTGGTGCTTTATTTGCCTTCTGCAGTTCTATCAATTATCACACCACTTAAGACTTTGCCACATGCACCAATACTAGACAAATTCCCCTTCTTTTTTATCATTACCGTTTATTTGGCTTTATAATTTTTCGTATTAAATGTGGGACACTGTAATGGCCCGAGTCGAGGTGCTACCAAATTTTAAAAAACAAATTGTTAATTGAATAGTTAGGACTTAAGAAGTCAAGTACCCATTAAATTATTTCATACTTAATTTCCTAAAGATTTTCTAGCCAGTGATATAAATTACAAATGAAATTCAAAGGTACTTCACACATTAACAATTGAAACTTTCTGATATGTGTATGGTAGTTGATTGTTCAATACAAATTACTGATAATGTGTTTGGTTTACACTGAAACCAAATGCACATTTAGAAGTTATTATAAGTAGCGTTAGCCCAAGTACACGTTTGAAATGTGATTTTGATGAAACCAAACACGCAATTAAGTATTATAAAATAGATAGGTAGTGCAACCGAACTGTAAGGCAGGCAGAGGAAGGCTCAACAGACATAGAAATTGGGCAGTATACGGCGAATCAATGAGGTCCACCAATTCATAATCATAGTATCTTCATAAATAAGGAAAGGAAAAAAAAGGGGAGACAGGACAAGATAACAAAGCACTTTCTATTTTTAAAGTTTTATATAGTAAATAATGAAAATATGTTTTTATTATTTTCACTATTTTTATACAACACTTTAAAAACAGATCATAAAGTAAAATAAGTTGTCTTTTTTTTGAAAAACAAGAAATGAAAACCAAATAAAACCCTTTGACTCTCTTGTATCTCCTGTTCCACCTATTTTTCTCCTTATTCTCTTTTTTTTCATCCCATCTCTATTCTTTTTTCTTTTTTATTCATATCTCTTTCATGATAAAGGTATATTGTAATAAGTTCTAATTGTCTAAAATATACTTTATTTCACATATTATAATAATAATAATTTTTTTAAAATATATATTTTTATCAAAAGATTATTATCATATTTCATTTTTACTTAAGGATACTTATATCATTTTACAAACATGTTATTTTCTTTCCTTTCACCTTTTCTCAAACCAAATAACCTACAAATCATCTCAATTTTCACTTTCTTTTCATGTTGCTTTCACAACCAAAGTGTAAATCCAAATTAAGAGCCTTATTTTGCAAAATTATTGGCATTTTATTTAAAAATTTAAAACTAAAAAGCGTAATTACCACCTTTTGGTTTTTGGGTTAAAATATGGATTGAGACACTGAATGGGTGGTGAGGAACTTCATCCTCTATTCCGGCCTATTGTAGTGCCATTAAATCAAAATACACTCTAAGTTACAAGACATAACAAGGGATGAGGAAAAAGATAATACAACCAATTTTTTTAAAATTAACCGCCAGTAAAACTAAATCATGACTCATAATTCTATTTCTCATCATGAAACATTTACACATTACTAGTGAGCAAGCCCTTCTTCCACAAAGATATTTAGCTAGGTCTCGTTCTATTCTTCATGCATATGCTTTGTGTTTCGCACAACCAGTCACTTCCAACTTCTTTCCCTATGTACCTGTTTGCAATCCAGAAACAAAATAATGAAAACAAATTACATTTACATATAAAATATGCATAACAATACTTAATAATAACTCTCCTCATCTTTCAAAGGCAACATCAAATAACAGTACGGAAAGGTTTTCAATAGAGTATACTATATATTTGTGTCTACTTCTAGAGAGCTGGGAGGCAGATTTTGGATAATATGACATAAGATATTGCAACTAATAAAAAGAGACAAGAAGCAAAACGCAATTAATAATAAAAATAAACTTTAAAAAATTCACCAATTTATGGGGGGGTTCAAACCATGGCAGATCAAAAAACTCTTAGTGAAGAAAATACTTACCATAATTTCGGTGCACTTTGGTGAAGTTGTAAATGACTTTATTAAGGAACCATATCTCATTACGTTCGATGGTCCTATATGCCTATAATAAACATCAGACAGAATCTATTCAAAGAAAAAACAGAAAAAGGAAAAAAGATATGTACAAAATGGAACTTCTTATACTTACATCACGTACAACATATGCAATGCATGGAAGTTCATTTTAAAGGTCTAATTTTTCTGCAGCAGAACTATGGAGTTGCAAATATTCCACAGACTACCCAAGATAGAACATATAACAAAATGTGAGAGAAAAAGAAAAAAAATAAAGAAAAAGTAAATCAGATCCAATTATATTCACTGACCACTCAAAGGTTACAACTACTTTCGTTAATATGAACTTCTCTTCCAGCTTATCATAAACAGAAACCCATGTAACATTGGTGTTACATGGGCTTCCTTTAGCAGCTATGCATAAACATTGTCTCACTTCATGAGAACAACAAAGCTGATTTATTTTTACAATAACAATAATAACTTACACAATCTCTGTATATCGAATTCTCCATGCCGGAAAACCAAGATGGCTCCTCACAGGTCCATAAACCAGTAGAAGGTCAGGTTCAGGGCCTTTGCTACCTGACAGTAAAACAAGATCATTGTTAGTCTGTAAGTGTTGTATTGCACAAGGAAATCATCTGTTCAAATTACTGGTAGGTTTAGGAAGCAAACATACCAGCAATTTGAATTGCCTTATTCAGGCGATGCTCTAGAAGGATTTGCCCATCGAGTTCTCCGCCCAAGTTATGTCGTTTCAAATTGTCCATGAAAAGCAAGTTAACTGCTTTGGCCACCGCCTCCCTCCCATCCACATAAGAAACAAATTCTAAATTCATGTGATCTGGAGCATGGTGTGTGACAGCTTCATTAACTTCCTGCACTAAGTTAAAGCTAGATCATATCAAATGAGTGATAAAACATTGGAAGTTGCAATTGAGTCGTGAAAGTGATGGCAACTGAATGAGCGCTTTAATTCATACTTTATATCAACAAATATGCACACACACACACACACATGTGTGTGTGTGTGTAAAGGTTTTCTGATGATTGGGGGAAGAGAAAGAAAAACAAATGTGGCTGCTGTATTATAGAGCTTGTTCTCTCCCTTTTCACCTCATCTTTAGAGAGAATTTTCACATTGTCTCAAAGGAACTTTTTCACGCCTTTTTTTGTCACTCCTATTTAAGACATACCATCCAAACATGTAAAAACTAAAAATAACATTCTAGCCTTATTTTCTCTCCCCCGTTTTCCTCTCCCCCAATTTACTATATCATAACAATGCATGAAGTCTATAGTCTAGAGCCCAGACTCAAGATTTGAAAGGCATTTAGCGAATAATATATCAACAGAAACATGTATCATCTTCTCATCAATAATTTTCAGAGATGATACATCCACAAATACTATTGGTAGGTCCCATCGGTTATGAAATTTTTAAGACACAAGGGCAACTGGGAATGAGACAAAATATTCAACAAATTTCAAGTGTAAAATCAATTTAACTCAATCTAGGACACATCATCTCCCATTATCTAAATAAAGATTTTTTTATATCCTTCCCCGTCCTTTATATATGCATAGGATGATAGGAAAAAAAATCAGTCAAAATGAAACAAGGTGAAGGTGGGAAATACCCAAATTGTGTGAAACATGGCAAACACTCAAGATGCACTGCTTGGTCACAAGCAAGTTAATATCATAAACCAGGAGAGAAATTTATTAATATAATAAGAAAGAGGCAATCTGTTGGGGAAAAAATTATATGGTACCTCTATGGGTTTTGCATTCTTCAGTTTTTGAAATATGGCTTCCTTAGACTTCTTCAACACTCCTACAATGTAGAGTTCAAGGAAAACATTATAGTATAGCCTAAGTAAAAGAAATGTTACATTTTACCATCACTGGTTCTCCAAACCTTTCATACCATTCATGTCATAGAGGCATACATTTTTTACACCAATAGAGTCCAGCCACTTCAAAGTTTAACAACTTTTGAAGTTTGATGAGCATCTTCACTTTCTATGACAATGGCGAGATACCGAAGCTTTCCAAAATGAAGAGACTTGTATTTCTTCAATACTCCATTAGAGATTAAATAGCTTTCTAACAAATTCTGCATCGCTCGTATGGAACACCATATGCTAAAAATTATTTGCAGAAAGTACCATAGTAGTTGAAGCCCAGGATTGCCAATCTGTACAAGCGTTAAAACCGATAAGGAATGAACTTATATATTTTAGATAGAATGGAAAAGTATGTGCACTACATAGGCCAAGTTAACAACCATTTATGTTAAAGGCCATTGTGTTGAACAATAATTGGACAAAACATAAAGCATTGTTAACATACATTATGTCATAAGCATACTTATTTTTTCTTTTAGAATAGCTATATTCACTGATTTAGTATTACAATTTTTTTCGTACATATTTAGATGACCGATTTCTTGAAGAACATATGATGACTACAAATCTATTAAATTTCATTATGTAGATAGATTTCTTGTTTTTTCTTTTCCATCTTATACTCTTGTTTTGGTTTAATATTATTTTTGAAAATCTTTATGCTAGGATTGGCGCACTTGGAGCCTTTGAAGTCAACATTCTGGAGTTTAAAGATCTTTATATGACAGTGTGATATTTGAAGGAGATAAATTCCTTGAAATTCAAACACATGATCTCCAATTTCTTGCAAAGAATTACTGATGAAACCAAATAAAGAACATGAAATTAAAGGAAATTAAAAATTGAACAAACACTTACAACAACAATATAGTGAAACAACTTCTGAGCTCCATCTCTATAATCCATGATCCTAAAAGTATGAAAACGTCAAATGCGTCAATTTCTTAATCGAAAAGTCTTGGAACCGATTTTTGTAGAGGAACAACATAGTGTCCAAGGTTTTCTTAAGTCGAATTGAAGAGAAATCATTTTGAAAAGTTATATTGGGCATAAAACAGAACTGAAAAGGAAAAGTGGTTCCATTACCTGCTTTTGACGTATTGCAATGCAGTGACCACCACGCAAAATAGTAGCAACACGAGAGAGGCAATTATTTTGGGGCTACCACTCTGTTTCTACTACACTCCCAACACCTCACCTTCTCCGCTTCAATTTTATCACCTAGGATATATGATCATACCCCATGCATAATAGTCTTTTACTGATCCTAGACTCGTGTTATGTCCAGGGAAAAATAATAACTGAATATTATCTTACTTTTATTATTTTTTAAAATTATTTTTGCATCTTTTACTTTGTAATAGTTTCATGAAAAAAATCATTTTCATCTTATACATATTTATTGTTATGATTTAGATGTTAATACTCTTTGGTGTATAAATTATCTCCTTGTAAAACATAAAAGCACGAATAGAGCGTGATATGATGAAAGCACGAATATAGTGTGAATGTGAGAGTGTTGAACTCGTGAATGTGTGATATGACGAAAGCACGAATAGAGCGTGAATGTGAGAGTGTTGATCTCGTGAATGCGGCAGTAGTGGTGATTTCGTGAATGGGTGGCATATGCATGTGCTAAGGATTTCAAAAGGGAAAAAATGGTCTTATGAACTGGAAATTAAAAGAGAGACATAAATGGTATAATACGACTTGTGTGGCCATGTTAAATTATTTAAAAAAAAAGAATCAAATCTATGTAGCCTTATTGTCATATGATTTACATGTTCTTACCCCGGCCAAGGAGGCAATCCCCACCTCTCTTATTTGTTCAAAATGTCCTATTGTCATAGAGGGGAGAGCCTTTGAGGTCGATTTGATTTGTTTACCTTTGACTGGCATAGACATTATTCTGGGCATGAACCGGTTGTCCTGCAATCAGGTCATGTTAGATTGTTTCAACAAGCAGGTTGTCTTTCTCAACCTTCCTCTTCTTCCGAGGAAGAACCCACCATATTTGTTCTCCAGTGTAACTCAAATCTCTGAATGCCTGTCTAATGGGAGTCAATGTTTCATTTTGCTACTTTCCTCAACTGTAGAGTCTCATTCCGACTTGAGTAGTATAGCAACGGTTAGGGAGTTCCAGGAAGTTTTCCCTAGTGAGGTAACCACCTTACCTCCGGACCGAGAGGTTGAGTTTTCAATAGACTTGGTGTCGGGCACCGGGCCTATTTCCAAAGCAACTTATAGGATGTCGCCCTTAGAGATGAGTGAGCTAAAGAAGCAGTTGGAGGAGTTGATTGAGAAGAAGTTCATCCAACCTAGCTGTCACCTTGGGGAGCTCCGGTGCTCCTGGTTAAGAAAAAGAATGGGAGTATGATATTGTGTGTAGACTTTAGGCAGCTTAATAAGGTAACCATTAAGAACAAGTATCCTCTCCCTAGGATAGATGACCTACTGGACCAGCTCAGGGGAGCGTCAGTGTTCTCCAAGATAGATTTGAGGTCAGGCTACCATCAGATTAAGATTAAGAGCGAGGATATTCAAAGACAACCTTTAGGACTAGATACGGCCACTACAAGTATTTGGTGATGCCATTTGGCTTAACCAATGCTCCTACCGTGTTCATGGATTACATGAATCGGATCTTCCGGCCATACCTAGATAAGTTTGTTGTCGTATTCATCGATGACATTCTTATCTACTCCCGATCCTTAGAGGAGCACGAGCAACACCTTAGGGTAGTGTTGGGAATTTTAAGGGAGAAGCGATTGTTCGCCAATCCTGAGAAATGTGAGTTTGGATGGACCGAGTTCACTTCTTGGGTCATGTCATCTCCAAGGAGGGGGTGTCTGTAGACCACAGCAAGATAAGGCCGTAGTTGAGTGGGAGAGACCTAAATCCATCACTGAGGTTAGGATCTTCTTAGGTATGGCCGGTTAATACCGATGATTCATCAAGGGTTTTTCCCAGATAGCTCTGCCCCTCACTCAGTTGACCCGTAAGGGCCATGCTTTCGTGTGGGACGAGAAGTGTGAGAGAAGTTCTTAGAACTTAAGGAGAAGTTAACCACCACTCCAGTGCTAGTGTTTCCAGACTTGTCTAAACCCTTTGAGGTTTATAGTTGATGCATCAGGTAAAGGTTTAGGCTGCGTCTTGATGCAGAAGAGGAGAGTGGTGGCCTACGCCTCCAGGCAACTCAGGCCCATGAAGAGAACTACCCACCCATGACTTAGAAACTAGCGGTCGTGGGTATTTGCCCTCAAGATTTGGAGGAATTACCTGTATGGAGTGAAGTTTGAGGTCTTTAGTGATCATAAGAGCCTTAAATACCTCTTTGATCAGAAAGAGCTCAACATGAGGCAGAGGAGGTGGATGGAGTTTCTAAAGGATTACGATTTTGAGTTGAAATATCACCCGAACAAGGCCAATGTGGTGGCCGACGCCCTGAGTAGGAAATCCTTGCATGTATCATCTATGATGGTACGTGAGATGGAGCTTCTAGAAGCCTTTAGGGACCTTAAGTTAGATGTGAGCTTAGAGGGTAGTAACCTGAGACTTTCTAGGCTAGAGGTCACCTAGGAGCTAAGAACCTGCATTAGGGAAGCCGAGGCACTAGACTTAGACCTCCAGGCCCACAAGGGGCAACTGGGTTTCTCTGAGTCATGGGACAAGATGATTCTCTTCCAGGGAAGAGTCTGTGTCCCTAAGGGGGTAGTCTGAGAGCTGAAGTTCTGGAGGAAGCCCATAGGAGCAAGTTCACGGTGCATCCTAGTATCACCAAGATGTACCAAGGCCATGTTTTGGTGGGAGCGCATGAAAAGGGATGTAGCGGAGTAGGTTTCTAAGTGTTTAGTATGCCAACAGGTTTAAGATTGAACATCAAAAGCCTTTAGGAACACTCCAACCTTTAGAAATCCCCGAGGTGAAATGGGAGGACATCTCCATGGACTTTGTCATGGGCTACCTAGAGTCCCCGCTGGTTTTGATGCATTTGGGTGATAGTGGACCGACTGACCAAGTCAGCCCACTTCCTGCCGATTAGGGCTACCTACTCCTTAAGCAAATTAGCGGACATGTACATCAAGGAGATTGTGAAGGTCCATGGTATAACCTCTAGCATAGTGTCAGATAGGGATCCAGGTTCACCTATAGGTTTTGAAGGCGTTACACCAGGATTTTGGTACTAAACTCAGGTTCAGTACTGCATACCATCCTCAGACTGACAGTCAATATGAGGAGGACCATCCAAACCTTAGAGGACATGTTGAGGGCATGTGTGTTAGAAGAGAAGGGAAATTAGGATAGGTACCTGCCACTCGTAGAGTTTGCCTACAATAATAGTTTTCAGAGCAGTATAGGTATGGAACCCTATGAGGCCTTGTATGGAAGGAAGTGTAGATCCCCACTCTGTTGGTATGAGGCGGGGAGAGTAACTTGTTAGGTCTGGATTTGGTCCAAGAGACCACTGAGAAGATTAAAAGAATAGGGAAAAACTGGTAACTGCCCAAAAGCCGGCAGAAGAGTTATGCAGATAGGAGGAGTAAAGACTTAGAGTTTGAGGAAGGTGAACATGTGTTTTTAAAAGTCACTCCCATCACAGGCATTGGGAGGGTAATCAAAGCTAAGAAGCTCAATCCCCGGTTCATTGGTCCTTCCAAATCTTGCAGAGGATTGGTCCTCTTGCATACCGGATAGCCGTACCACCCCAATTGTCCAATCTTTCATGATGTATTCCATGTCTCTCAGTTGAGAAAATATGTCAACGACCCTTCCCGCATCATAAGCACAGAATCAATTCAATTAAGGGAGGATCTGACTATTCCAACCAGACCTGCACAAGTTATCGACTGGAGTGTCAGGCATTGAGGAATAAGACCATCCTGTTGGTGAAGGTGGTTTGGGCGGGATAATAACCTGAAGAGGCTACTTGGGAGAAGGAGGATGATATCCGTGCTCAGTTCCCGGAATTGTTTTTGTGAGGTAAGACTTTAGTTTTCCTTTAACTTAGCCAATTTTGGGGACAAAATTGATTTTAAGGGGGGTAGAAATTGTATCATCCCAATAGTTAAGATTGGTAATATGTATATAAGACCGTAGGGTAATGATTCTAAGAGTAACAATAAATATAAAGCAGAGAAAATATTAGAGAAAGGATTAAAAGTAAAAAGCTAAGAAATCAAGTTTTAGCATTCTCGCTCAAGCGAGAAAGGACTCGCTTGAGCGAGTTATGCACTAACGATGCAAAAATTGTATTCTGCATATCTCGCTTAAGCGAGAGCATACTCACCCAAGCGAGATACAGGGTAGTTTTGGGGGGACTCTTGGACGTTTTTCACCTGAGCGAGGAGGGGCTCGTTCGAGCGAGAAACTTCCAGATAAGGGGAAATTTCTTGTCCATTCTCGCCCAAGCGAGAAGCCTCTCACTTGAGCGAGAATGTGAAAGGAAAACTAAGCCCCGACCCCCTTGCTCAAGCGAGAATTGGAATTAAGGCATTCATCTTCTCACTTGTTCCCTTTTCCCTCCACATTCCATAGAGAGAGAGAGAGAAACTCTAGAGAGAGAATGAGCTTGAAGGAGTAAAAGAAGCTAGCTTGGGAGCACCTAACCACCATTGGGAGCTTGGATTCATCAGCTTTCCCCCTCCTCATTCCCTCTTTGCCCCTCTATTCCAAGGTGAGTGTGATCCTCACTCACTCTTATCTTATGCCAATCCATTGTATGACCCCTCATCCTCCCTCCCTTGCTTTTATTACTGCCGTGGTTGTTTATGTTATGGTTATACTTGGATTGTGGATTGTTGGTTTGAAGTGCTTGATATATCAAACCCTAGGTTAGATTGTTTTGGAGATTTCGATAACCATTGTCATATTCTGTTTTCATTTATGTTCATGGGCCTTGGGAATCATTAGATTATGTCATTAAGGTCCTAGCGACTAATCATGGAGCCCTCAGGCAATTACAGGGCTTTCGGGCCATCACAGGGTCATTGACCATCACAGGCCTTCGAGCACTAAATCTTAATAACTAGGGGGTAAGGTTTAGCCACATCGAACTCACGACCCAAAAGAGTGAGATGGGGGTCCTCCACATTAAAAATAACTCATGAACATTGATTTTCTCCAATAAAACTTAATCATAGGGGGCCCTGGACGACGTCCTTGGTCACATGACCGATGTGCTCAATCACAGTAATAGCGAATAGACCCCAGGTGTCGGGTAACAACACCATCACAGTCATAGTTACTGGCTCTACATATGTTATGTGTTGGTGAATTGATTACTTAGGAATGCATGATTAATTCTGAGTACTGTATATTATTTCATTGAAACCCCACACCGCACACACAGTATCGCACTCACTGGGACGTTGGTCTCACCCCACTCCGTGGGAACTCTACTTTCAGATATGCAGGAACCTCAGCATGGTCGTGGGAGCCAGTAGGAGCTGCTTTAGGCTTAGTGATGCCATTTTTCTTTCTGTTATACAATGATGTATTTAAAACTCTTTTGTATAGGTATACACTGATTCCTTCTGATAGGATAGAGCTGTACATGTGGGCCTCCGGGCTGTATTGTATATCCAGGACATATGTATGGTTATATCATGTTTTTCCAAAAATTGCTATGTTGTAATTGAACCGTACGTGGCAAAATATGTTGATAGCTTCTTGAATGGATTATGTAATTGATGGTGGGCTTTTGTAAGTGTTGGATTACTTAAGCGGATCAATGTTATGTATGTCGATATCGAAAATGAGCGAAATAATTTCATGAATTCGAAAGTAGTGCTCCCAACAGGCATTATTTTTGAATTTAGAGATTAGGACGTTACATCATCTCATCATCAATAATTTTCAGAGATGATACATCCACAAATACTATTGGTTGGTCCCATCGGTTATGAAATTTATAAGACACAAGGGCAATTGAGAATGAGACAAAATATTCAACAAATTTCAGGTGTAAAATCAATTTAAATCAATCTAGGACACATCATCTCCCGTTATCTAAATAAAGATTTGTTTACATCCTTCCCCATCCCCCATATATGCATATTATGATAGGAAAAAAAATCAGTCAAAATGAAACAAAGTGAAGGTGGGAAATACACAAACTGTGTGAAACATGGCAAACATGCATAGTGCATTGCTTGATCACAAGAAAGTTAATATCATAAACCAAGAGATAAATTTATTAATATAATGAGAAAGAGGAATATGTTGGGGAAAAATTATATGGTACCTCTATGGGTTTTGCATTCTTCAGTTTATGAAATATGGCTTCCTCAGACTTCTTCAACACTCCTACAATGTAGAGTTCAAGGAAAACATTATAGTATAGCCTAAGTAAAAGAAATGTTACATTTTACCATCACTGATTCTCCAAACCTTTCATACCATTCATGTCATAGAGGCATACATTTTTACACCAATAGAATCCAGCCACTACAAAAGTTTAACAACTTTGAAGTCTGATGAGCATCTTCACTTTCTATGGCAATGGCGAGATACCGAAGCTTTCCTAAATGAAGAGACTTGTATTTCTTCAATACTCAATTAGAGATTAAATAACTTTCTAACAAATTTCCCATCGCTTGTATGGAACACCATATGCTGAAAATTATTTGCAGAAAGTACCATAGTAGTTGAAGCCCAGGATTTCCAATCTATACAAGCGTTAAACCCATAAGGAATGAACTTATATATTTTAGATAGAATGGAAAAGCATGTGCGCTTCATAGGCCAAGTTAACAACCATTTATGTTAAAGGCCATTGTGTTGAACAATAATTGGACAAAACATAAAGCATTGTTAACATACATTATGTCATAAGCATACTTACTTTTCTTTTAGAATAGCTATATTCCCTGATTTAGTATTACAAATTTTTCACTACATATTAGATGACCGGTTTCTTTCAGAACAGATGAGGACTACAAATCTATTAAATTACATTATGTAGATAGGTTTTTTTTTTTTTTTACATCTTATACTCTTGTTTTGGTTTAATATTGTTTTTGCAAATCTTTATACTAGGATTGTCGCGCTTGGAGCCTTTGAAGTCAACATTTCTGGAGTTTAAAGATGTTTATATGAAAGTGTGATATTTGAAGGAGATAAATTCCTTGAAATTCAAACACAGGATCTCCAATTTCTTGCAAAGAATTACTCATGCACCCAAATAAAGAACATGAAATTAAAGGACATAAAAAATTGAAAAACACTTACAGCAACAATATAGTGAAACAACTTTTGAGCTCTATCTCTACAATTCATGATCCTAAAAGTATGAAAACATCAAATGCATCAATTTCTTAATCGAAAAGTCCTGGAACCGATCTGTGTAGAGGAACAATATAGTGTCCAAGGTTTTCTTAAGTCTAATTGAAGAGAAATCATTTTGAAGTGTTAGATTAAGCATAAAACAGAACTTAAAAGTAAAAAGTGGTTCCATTACTTGCTTTTGAGGTATTGTAATACAATGACCACCACGCAAAATAGTAGCAGCACGCGAGAGGCAGTTATTATGGTCTGTTTCTACTACACTCCCAACACCACACCTTCTCCGCTTCTATTGTCTCATGTAGGATATATGATCATACCCCAGGGCATAATAGTCTTTTACTGATCCTATACTCGTGTTAATTATTTTTGCATCTTTTACTTTGTAATAGTTTCATTAAAAAATCGTTTTCTTCCTCTACATATTTATTGTTATGATTTAGATGTTAATATTTTTGATGTAAAAATTATCTCCTTGTAAAAATTAAAAGCACGAATAGAGCGTGATATGATGAAAGCACGAATAGAGTGTGAATGTGAGAGTGTTGATCTCGTGAATGTGTGATATGACGAAAGCACGAATAGAGCGTGAATGTGAGAGCGTTGATCTCGTGAATGCGGCATTAGTGATGATCTCGTGAATGGGTAGCATATGCATGTGCCAAGGATTTCAAAAGGGAAAAAATGGTCCTATGAACTGGAAAATTAAAAGAGAGACATAAATGGTATAATATGAATTGTGTGGCCATGTTGAATTATTTTAAAAAAATCAAATCTGTGTAACTGAAACCACCAAACAAAATTCATGATGTTTACTTTTGCTAACTTTCCTTAATGCTTTAAGTATATATTCTTAATTATATTTGACATTAAATTAATTTTATGACTTATAATTTTTCTAAAATATATTTCATTATTTCTCTATTTTATCCATTACCCTTTTGAGATACATATGTATATGTGTAATTTTATTTAAATAAATTATTTTTAGATTTTTTATACTAATTACTTCAAAGAAAGAATCAGTTGTCTTTTTTTTTGTAATTTGATACATAGTTACGAAACACAAATTAACCGTTATTTCTTTTTGTAACTTATAGTTAATGAAAACAATAATAAACAAGTTTTTTTTTGTTTAATGCCCATACATGTTGTGACACCCTTCTACCCCAATCTCTTATATATTCATCAAATAGAAAGATTTAGGAAAAGTTACAAACAACATCGGGTAAAAAGGTTCACATTCTCTCATTAAAACATCATTTGTTTCAAAGTCAACTCAGTTTAGATAAAAATTAAGTCAATGGTTTTTCAAAGTAATTAAAACATAAAAATCTCAAATGTCAACATTAAAATATCCATCTTGGCCATGTAAGGCACTTAAAACAATTTCATAATCTCCTCTTAAAATCATAAATTAAACCCCATCTCACAAGTATTAGAGCGACACCCCTTCATTTCAATCTTGGCACCTAACGTGCATCTTCATCACCTGTAAATTAACCACAGAAAACACGGTGAGGAAAAGAACACAACTCATACATGCACGCAGAAGGCTACCCTATCCTCACCCACACATAGTCATAATAATCATCAATCATATCATTCTCACACTCTTATTATCAACATATATTATCTCATCACAAGTTTATAAGACACATTTGCAAATCATCAAGAAAACACATTCCACTACTCAACAAATAATACTCATATCATCATTTCACATTTCAATTCCATCATAAATTATAATGTAGGTTCACTCTATGATCATGCACACCAAAACTCATCCCAAGAATCATGATTCGGAACTCCGCAACAATGGGCGCACCTCATCATATCCTCTTAGTTGTTACCAATGATGGCCCTATCGTTAACGCCCTCTCTTGGCCGATAGGTGCACAACACCCCTCTCTTGGGCTCGTTGTAGAGACATCCGCCCCGCAATGATGGCCCTACAATTAAATGCCCTCCTCTTGGCCGATAGGTTTGCACAACACCCCTCTCTTGGGCTCGTGCATAGAATGTCCCCCATCATGGTCTTTGCACCCCCTCTATGGGCTCGTGCAGTTCACTTCCTGAGTTGCACCCCCTTTATGGGCCCGTGCATCTCAGTTACCACACCTCATATGCTCAACGCATCATCATCATACATATCACACCGCATATGCTCAATGCATCATCATCATCATCATATCACACCTCATATGCTCAATACATCATCATCATACATCTCATACCTCATATGCTCATTACATCATCATCATACATCACAATATTATAAACATCTAACATGACATGGGATATTCATATCATCATACTCATACCACAATCAATACACTCTAAACATCTAATTAATCTATCAATTCCACAAATAATTCACATAATTATCAACACAAATAATTAAAGGATCACAACACCACTTAAACAACACTCTCATACTCATTTTTGGCCTAGTAATCGATTACCACACAGTTGTAAACGATTACCAAAGACCGTTACTCAATTTTGGAATCTTCAAATTTAAGCTTAATGACCTTGGTGCACAAATTTGGAAATATATAGAGTTTTAGGTGTCAAATTAAGATAATTCCACTTCTATTAGAGAGTTAAGATCCGGGGCTTCAGTTTGATATGCTATATGATAGTACTCCGAGCTCATTTGCACCCTTAACCGACACATTCTTTTCCAAGCGAGAAAGCTATCAAAACCTGGTAATCGATTACCACACATCTGTAATCGATTACCAGCAACTCAACTCTCTGGTAATCGATTACATACCCCTTGTAATTGATTACCATCAACCCAATCTCACTCAACGCTGCCCAGAAAATCTTGTAATCGAGTACGGACTGCTGTAATCGATTACCATCAACCCAATCTCACTCAACGCTGCCTAGAAAACTCTGTTCTTGCGATTTTCACCCCTTTTAAACCCTTTTCTTCAACCCCTAATCAATCCTCATTGTTAATACCTTAATCCTACATGTTTTCACCGAAAAAATTCAATGAAAACATCAGTTTTTACTACAAATTAACACATCTATCCATTATGGTTCCTCATCAATCAACCCTTATTTATCCCTTTTCCGCCATTCTCGCTACCATCACCCAATTCATCAAGATCATCAAGAGATTATCACGTTTTAAACATCAAAGCAAAACATATTTCATCATACAACATATGATGCACATAACAAATTTGAATTTAAAAGTCTTAGAGGGTCTATGGTTGCCCTCACTACCCAAGCACCCAACACATACACGCATAAGCAGCATCCTTTCCCCCCGCTACCTTAGAGAATGAAATCCAAAAAGTCGAATGGTGACTCCCTCTGATGATCTACTCTGCAGCACCTTCTCCGTTGGAATTGCTTCTCTCCTCCCTAGGGTTTGGTTTATCTGATGTTTTAAAACTAATAGGGTGAAATATGTAACCCTTCCCTTATATAAACATCTAATGGGACTGGGCCTACTCCAACTCACCCATCCCCTTTTTAATTTAATTATTATTATTCATAAAATATTAATATACTAATACTATTATTATTTCTTTTATTTTATTTATAAATTGGGATGTTACACATGTCCAGTCCAAACTTGAGACAACTTATTAATAGCTCATCCACACATTCAATGTTAATGAATAAGTAATTATCATGATAAGACGTCCAAATTGAATTTTAAAAGAAGGAATTGTTAAAATTAAAATTAAACCAAAAAGGTCACGTAATGCAATAATAAGACTGTTAGCCAACGTGAGGATGAATCCAAACACATAAAACACTATTCTCTTTAATACAATGGATTTTTTTTTGGGTGCTTCTAGGGTTTTTCCCTCACGGGTGTACACCGTGTTCCACTCTTTTGACCTGTTATAATAGGTTTTGTTACCTGCTGATTAAAAATAAGATTAATTTTTAAATATACAAACACTACAAGAAAATCGCAATTTAGCGACGTCCAAAAGCCATTGCTATAATCCACTTAGCGACGGCCTCATGGACATCACTAAAATGCTTGTCGTTAATACAATAGTGACGAGCAAAAATAGTCATCGCTACGTAGCGTCTGTCAGACTGTCGCTCAAGCCGTCCACTAAGTTAAAGGTCGTCGCTAAGTGAAGGGATCAATGACCGTCGCTCAGTCGTCACAACCTAGCAATGGTAGTGATAAAAATATTTTTTTAAATTAAGTTTATTATTATTATTTATTTTATTTTAATATTTGTTAATTTTAAAATTAAAAGAAAAATACTAAATACTATATAAACACACCGATAGAGGAAATATATATAGATATATAAAGTATATATACAAAGAATGTTTCGAACATAATACAACAAATGTATAAAAAACATAATAAAAAATAAAAATTATGGGTGGTGGGCGCCGATCCTCATCCTTATCCTCACTCAATGGTTGTTCATCCAGGTGGCCATCGTAGTGCGGGTGCTGGCAGAGCCTGAGCCTGAGCTTGTAGCCTGACTGAAGCTGGTAGAACCACCTGCACTTTGGGACTCCAGTAGCATCTACATCTGTTGTCGGAGTCGTGCAAAGTCCTCCTCCAACCCGTGCAGCCTTCTCTTCAGCTCGGGTCGCCTTCAAGTTGGCTTCAAGTATCTCCTGTAGGAACACAGGGAAACACTAGAAGGGGGGTTGAATAGTGTTTCTGAATATTTTAGAAAGCTTTTCGCAAACAGGTGTTAAAAACACAATTTCAGACAGGCTCTTGTCTGAAGTTTTCAGACAGTCTAAAAATACTGATTTTAAAAGATGTTTTTGTGTCTTTATAAAATATCAGATTAATTACTCTAACCCCTTGATTAGTATAAAAAGAATTGACAAGAGATAAAGGTAAGAAAACATAGCCAAGGAATTTATCCTGGTTCACTCACTACCACTGTGAGCTACGTCCAGTCCCAATGCCAACTAGCACTTGGATTTTCTTTTAATCTTTCAAGATTACAAGTATTCTTTTACAGTCAAGCCTCCTCAGGCTCTACACTCAGTATTCTTTTATCAACCAAGCCTCTCCAGGCTCTACAACCAAGTATTCTTTTATCAACCAAGCCTCTTCAGGCTCTACAACCAAGTATTCTTTATCCAACAGCCTCTCAGACTCTACAACAAGTATTATTTTATCAACCAAGCCTCTTCAGGCTCTACAACCAAGTATTCTTTATCAACCAAGCCTCTTCAGGCTCTACAACCAAGTATTCTTTTTATCAACCAAGCCTCTTCAGGCTCTACACAAGGTTTACAAAGAAAGGAGTTTAAGCCTTTAAACTATACGAGTTTGAAGCTCAAAACCAATACAATGTACAATAAAATCTGAGGTATGCTCAGGATATACAAATGTGTACAGCGAATTTTATCAGAGAGATGTTACAGAGTAAAAACTTGCAGCGTGATGTTTCTCTGGGCTTTTCTTGTATACTTAATTTTTCTTTTTCGCTTTCTCTCTCTGTCTAATGGTCTTCATGGAGGGGTATTTATACCCAAACTTCAATCCGTTGAAATACCACCGTTTAGAGATAGCATTAAATGCTATTTAATCCGTTGTGAGACATGCTTCTGAGAGCTCTGATGTTTCTGACAGAGTACAACGTTGGTGCTGCCTATAAAGCTGCCACCGTTGTTACTGCAATTTCTGCGTTTGCAGAGATTTCCTCAGTAGTGTATGAAATTCAAAATCACCAGGAAAGGTCTCTGTGTTCCTTGCTATAAACATGTTTGAAAAGGTACATGCAGCAGAGGTTCAGAAAAGTCTTCGCAAAGCTTCAGCAGAGGGGTTGCCACGTCATAAGTGATAAAAGAATACTTGGTTTGTAGAGCCTGAAGAGGCTCAAGCGAGAGCGCAGAGAGAAAATTCTGAATTCGCATTCTCGCTCAAGCGAGAAGCCTCTCGCTTGAGCGAGAATGCTCCAGAGAGCATCCCCCCCTCTCTGGATGAATTTCGCTTGAGCGGGACCATCCCTCGCTCAGGCGAAATTCCTCCAGAGATCACTCTTCCTCTGAATGAATTTCGCTCGAGCGAGGCCCTTCTCGCTCAAGAGAAATTCTTCCAGAGATCACTCTCTAACTCCCCTGTTTCTCGCTTGAGCGAGAGCCTTCTCGCTCAAGCGAGAAAACCCATAACTCAATTATCAAATTTTACTGATATGCTCGCTCAAGCGAGCATTCTCGCTTGAGCGAGAAACATCAGAACCCAAAGTCCTGAATTTCTCCACTCTTAAGCCTTCTCTTATCATTTTCTTACTCTTTTTCTAATCCTTCCCTTAATGGTTATTACCCTACTAACCTTCTATGTGCAATTGATTTTCATTATTAGGATTGTTACATTTTCCTTGAATTTGTCTACAGTTGTTTTGACTTAATACTCGGTCCCTCTTCGAAATCTCCTAAAACTCACGACTCTTAATGTTTGTCTAATTCTTGTCTATATTACATTCTAACCCCAAATTATCCCTTCTACTCCTAACCTTCCTCTCTTGGCTGGATTCACAACCTAAGGCTTTCACTATACTTCTAGCCCCTAATTTTCGGGATGTTACACCACCACCCATTTTTATGTAGGTGGAGACAAAGAATTCATCGGGCTCTACCTCCCGCCCCCCATCTGTCGAGCCCTACACAGAATAATTACATAAATTAATTATTTTTAATAACAAATACAAAAATAATACAGAAGGGTGCTGTTTATACATACCATATCCAACGCCACATCAAGGTAGGCCTTGCGGCCCGTGGTGTGGACTGCTCTCCCGCAAAGAGAAGCCCGATTGCTCTTGTTACGAGCGGACTTCCCCTTGAACTCATTAAAGGCCCAGTAGGCCAAAAGACCCTCCCAGGCCTCCTCACCAACCAAGTGGGCCTCTTCCCAGCCTTCCGGCGTGTGTTCATCATATGTCGAAGGCGACGGGCAATCCTCTGCTAGTACCACCTTCTTAATTTGGGCACTCATCAGAAGGGTCCCAAAGTAACTTTGCTCTTCAAAAAAAAATTAGGGTAAGTTAATAGAAAATGACATAACTTAAGAAAAAAAATATAAGTGAAAACATATTATTACCGTAACTTCGGCCCACCACTTATCCCTTACATCCTGCAAGGTGACCTCCTATAGGTAGTGAGGACCCCTGAACTGCGATCGAATCACATGGCCAATGGCTGAGATGGGTGGGTTGTTAGGACACCCAACTGCAAAATAAACAAATTAAATATTTATTGTTAAAACAAATAAAGAGCAAATACTATCAATTCAAAAGAAGTAAAAATAAATAAACAACTCACCCTCTGCAAAAGGTCCAATAATACCCTACCATGAGGGTCTACCTCATGAGGTCTACTGGAGCTGGCACCCCGGAACTCGAACAGGCTCCTCATCAAACTGGGGTCAGCCTCCTCATCAATCGCAGCCTTAGCGTCCTGAGCGTCCACCTCGGGCTCAGATATATGTGGAAGCTCCTATTGCACCTCAGAAGGGATCTCATGATATCCCGGTTGTAGGGATTGTGAAGAGGATTTTGGCAAGTGTACCAATCGTATCAAGTAGACAAGTGCAATCGGGCTAGAGTATCGTCTCCACAGGGATTGAGAATTCAAGTACCAAAATACAGAGAATTTGGCTAGTTGAATAAAAGAATCACAAATATACCAATGTAACAAAATATAATGCAGAAAATAAAACTAGGAACTTTAAATCAAGATGTTTAGAATGCAATGGAAAAGACAAAGATTGTGAAAAAACAACTCTAAAAAACGATTAGGGGTTGGTTCCTCTTAATTCTCCCTCTATGGAATTCAATAGCGTATTTATTCAGTGATTATGATTCAATTCATGATTCAATTCATAAATATAGTTAAGTCCCAATTCCTTGGTGAATTAACCCTATATCATCAACTAAGAACCCCAATTTCTTAGGTGAACTCAATGGAGACATGCATTAATATCAAGAATTGATAAAGGTCACACAAGAATCAATCCCTATCCCTAGGTAATTAACTTCTTATGTTGTTTGCTTCATATCCAAGTTTTTTCCCCAATTTCCCTATTGTGAGAATCACTCTAAGTTCATGCAATTGAGTGGCCAAATCAATTGAAGCATTAAGGGTAGAAGAAAACAATGTAATTGGATCACAATACTTTGAATTAAAATAGAAAATAGAATTCACATAGAGTTTGAACTAAGATTCCCCAATCCGTAACCTAAAGGATTTAGAAATCAATTACAATTGAAAAGCAATGAGAGAAAAGAGGGACAAATTCTAAAGAAGAACTCATTCTAAAAAGAATTGAAACCCTAATATTCAAAAGAGAAAACTCTATGTTTTCCAATCCTAATCAATGAGAAAGAATCCTAAAAGTCCCCTTTTAAAAAGATAAATACCTATTTATATATTGTCAGCGCGTGTGGTCGCGAATTACTTTCTTATCCCCACAAGCTTATCCAAAGGCAATCTCCTCTCATCCTTTTGC
This sequence comes from Sesbania bispinosa, assembly GCA_026901365.1. Taxonomy (NCBI): domain Eukaryota; kingdom Viridiplantae; phylum Streptophyta; class Magnoliopsida; order Fabales; family Fabaceae; genus Sesbania; species Sesbania bispinosa. Next base: position 2,412,783 of record QLOH01000027.1, on the reverse strand, counting down.
TTCACTTAATCAAATACCTACAAAAACACAAAATTAGTAACCAATTAAAACATATTTACTCAAATTTAATTACTACCACCTAAATAACACAAATATATATTCCTAAACATTTTTAATTGATTTTTCACCTACTTTAATAACCTAAATGACTAAAATTACCTAAAACTAACCTATAAATCCACTAATATTGTGATTTATCACAACCCCAAACTTAAAACTTTGCTTGTCCTCAAGCAAATCGTTAGAGCTCATTCAAAATATTTACAAAATCACACCAAGGGGTTGGAATCCACAATTGACATTTCACAATTTTCTTCCAAAATTAATCATTTCACTATTAAATTCATTCATCAAACAAATACTCACAAGTGTTAGCTACAATTACACAACTGCAATACTTTCCACAATGGTTCTTAGTTCCACTCTTGAAACATCACAAAATAATATGTGTAGTAGCTTCTCAAAACAAAGAATGAATTGCATTTATCATCCTCATTGGTCTAGTGTTTCACTCACCACTCTTAAGTGTTTGAGGACAATGTTTACTCTCATAAATTGCTACTCAACTTAAGAGCCACTGCCATAGGCTTGACAATATTCTGAAATCTCCACTGCTTATGAAAATGAAACCACACATCATGAGGACTTTTATTGGGTTGTAATGAGGATAAGGACTAGGTAGTAGATATGCTTTAGGATTTAGGTTAAACCAAAAGAAAATCAAGGGATATAGGTGATAATAGAGAATTAATATGGAATTAGGTGTTGATCTCACTTCAATCCCTTTTTTTATTTCTTTTTCATTTTTTTACCTCCCTTTTCCTTTTTCTACACTTTTCTTCTTTTTTTCTTTTTTTTTTCTTCCTTTTTTTTGTATGCACTAAAAAAATTTACATTTGTAAACAAAAACAAGTAGCTCTTGCTACTCCACCCCAAACTTAAGATAATTGCTTTCCCTCAAACAAAGAGAATATATAACCCCAAACTTAATTCAAAACTCATCTCCTAATGTAACCTACATACCTTAATCCTCAATGGTGGGAGATATATGATTTTTCACTTAAAGTTTGTAATGAGTTTAAGAACAAGGGGGGAACAGGCACAAAAGGACTAAGCAAATGATATAAATATAGAGCGGCTTATTTGGCTAACTGAGTAAACAAAAAGAAAAATGCCTCAATCACATATGTGGATGCATAAACACTTGCAATTTTAATCAAGAAACATGTCAAGTTCTGAAGTGAAATACTAAGTGAGAGCTAAACACACAGAAGAAATAATGAAAGTGTGTAGGCCCAAATCCTCTCAGTTTAAATTGTGAAAGCAATCCATGCAATGCAATGTTCCACTGCTAACACAAAAATCAAGCAGAGTTCTAATTTCCCAAAATGGCTAGCACACAGTTAAGAAATTGAAGCACCCTTATGAAAATTATTTTCAGAAAGAACCAACAACAATATGATTAATCAGGAATAACAAGAAATGTCAAATCTCACAACCAAAGGCAAATAACCAAACACAACAACAACATGAAAGTGCCAATTTAGTAAATAAACGAAGCAAAGCATAGAAAGACACTCTCTGGGATGCTTGAGAGTGTAGTTGTCCCTGTGAGTATACAAATCATCTTGTGGCTGCTCGAGATGCAAAAAAAGTCTTTCTGCATGAGAACATTCACACACCAGTAGCTTTGAGTCTTCTAATATGCTCTTCTCTACATTGCACAAAAAGAAAAATCAACAAGAAAATTGCTTTGCTAAAGCAATGATTACTCATATATAAATTCCTACCAACCTAGATCCTAATTATAGTTAGTTGCTAGAATAAATAACACTAAATGAGGTGAATCCTATAGAACAAATCTAAACTAGAATAACTATAACTAAAGTAAACCAACATAAAAAAAAACTATGGGTTGCCTCCCATATAGCACTTGTTTAACGTTATTAGCTTAACATAAAACTCCTTTTTCATGGTAGCTGAAGGCGCGAGGAAGATTTTACTCCCTTTTCCTTCATAGCATTGTATTTCAAATGTGAAGGAAGAAACTTCAACTCAAACTTTGGATTTTCTTGCACCACATCTTCTTTTTCTAACTTTTGTTTCTTTAAAGATGAATCCACTGCATGAACTCTCAAACATTGTTGCTTGTCATCCAACTATTGTGTACCTTCAAAAACATTGAAGGTAACTTTCTCATCTTGTACCCTTATAATAATTTTCCCTCCTGCACATCTATGAGAGCTCTTCCAGTTGCCAAGAATGGTCTACCAAGTATAAGTGGCACATCAGAATCTTCTTCCATGTCAAGAACAACAAAGTCTGCAGGAAAAATAAACTTGTCCACTTTTATAAGAACATTCTCCACAACTCCATATGGATTCTTAATTGATCTATCAGCCATTTGAAAATCTATCTTTGTAGGCTTGACCTCTCATACTCCTAAGTTCTTCAAGATTGATAAATGCATTAGATTTATACTTGCCCCTAAGTCACAAAGAGCTTTGTCAATAAAAACACTTCTAATAGTGCATGGAATTGTGAAGTTGCCATGATCTTTGAGTTTAGGAGGGAGATTCCTTTGTAATATGGCAATACACTCTTCTGTCAAAGCCACTATTTCATCTTCCTTTAGCCTTCTTTTCTTACTAAGCAACTCTTTCATGAACTTGGCATAGGAGGGCATTTTCTCTAATGCTTCTGCAAAAGGAATATTAATTTGTAGTTTCTTGAATATGTCTAGAAACTTAACAAACTGCTCATCTTTTTCCTTCTTTTTACTCACATGAGGATATGGTAGTTTCACATAAGGAGGTATTTCTTGTTTATGCTCTGAATCTCTCAACAACTGCTTCTTTGTTTTCTTCCAAGGTGCATTCTCATCAACCAACTTGAGCTTAGGTTCCTCTTGTTTTGGTTCTTCAACTTCTTTCTCTGCAACAACTTCTTCTTTTGATTCCTATTTTCTTCTCGCTTGAGTCTCCTCTATTTTTTGCTCAATCACTATACCACTCCTTGTAGTTATGGCATTACAATGCTCTTTTGGGTTGACTATAATGTTCCCTAAAAAGTCTCCTTGAGCTAACTCATCCATGTGTTTTGAAAGTTGGCCAATTTGATTCTCTAGATTTCTTATTGAAGCCTCTTGATTCTTGAAATTCGTCCTTGTTTCCTGCATAAAAGAAGAAGTTTGTTGAGTTAGTTGAAGAAGTGCATTTTCTAAAGTAAACACTCTATCTGATAGTTGAGATTGTTGTGCAGCATGAGAATTTTGTTGCACAAATGCTCCTCCTTGCTGAAATTGTGCATTATTGGGTTGTGGAATTTGATTGCCTTTATGCATAATTCTAATTAAATGTGTTGTTCTGCTGATAAGGTTGCCTGGGAGCAAAATTCTGCTGTCTTTGAAAATTCCCCATGAAATTTATTTGCTTTGAACTTTCTTGTTGGAGAAATTCCTCTTGCACCTCACATGCTCCATTTGGATGATTATCTTGACAAAAATCACAAACAAGCTGCACTTGCTTGCTTGTTTCCTTTTGCATTCCTTCAAACTTTGCATGAAGAGAGTTTATCCTCTGAGTGAGTATCTTCTGTTGTGCTAGCATTGCATCCAATGAGTTAAGCTCCATAACTCCTCTCTTAGGAGTCTCTCTTTCCTTGGCCACATTGTAATTGTTGTCAGCCATAGTCTCAATTAGCTCAATAGCCCCTTCTGGAGTTTTCTTCCTTATTGCACCTCCAGCTGCTGCATCTATTGTTGCCCTTGTGCTCTCATTGAGACGATCACAAAATGTTCTAATCTACAACCACTCTGGTATCTCATTGTGAGGGCATCTCCTTTGCAAATCTTTCAATCTTTCCCATGCCTCATGTAAGGATTCATTCTCCCTTTGAGTAAAAGAGAGATTTTCTTATATCAACTTGGTTGTCTTAGAGGGAGGGAAATATTTAGCCAAGAATTTGGCTTCAAGATCATCCCAAGTGGTGATGCTTCCTTGTGGTAAAGATCGTATCCAACTCTTAGCCTTGTCCCTCAATGAAAATGGAAAGAGTCTCAACTTGATAGTTTCATCACTTACACCATTTATCTTGATCATATCACAAGCTGAAAGGAAGTTTTGAATATGATTATTTGGATCTTCAAAAGGTAGCCCCATGAGTTGATCTTGCTGCACTAGTTGTAGAAGAATTGGCTTGACTTCAAAATTTTTGGCTTGGATTGGAGGTCTCACAATAGATGCAGTGTTTCCTCTTAGGCGAGGAAGTGAGTAATCCTCCAATGTCCTCCTGTCACCATCTCCATTGTTTGCCATGATTGGTGATCCTTGATTATCCCTCTTTGGTGGAGAGAAGTTTGTAGCAGAAAGATGAGTGCTTGGTTGCCCTACTGAAGTGTCTGATCCTTCTTTGTCCTTCCTCTTGAAGTGAATAAGTGGTAAATCAAGCTCTGGATCAAGAAATACTACAACTCTTTGTTTGGTTTTTCCTCGCATAAAAGAAAAGAAAAAAAAACAAAGTTAAACTAAATAAATCAAAATAGAAAAAGAATCCAATCTAGTAAATTCACCGTTACTAATGATATTGAATTTATCAATCCCCGGTAATGGGGCCAGAAAACTTAATGAGGATTTGGCAAGTGTACCAATCGTATCAAGTAGACAAGTGATAAGTAGAGTATCGTCTCCACAGGGATTGAGAATTCAGGTACCAAAATACAGAGAATTTGGCTAGTTGAATAAAAGAATCACAAATATACCAATGTAAAAAAAATATAATGCAGAAAATAAAACTAGGAACTTTAAATCAAGATGTTTAGAATGCAAGGGAAAAGACAAAGATTGTGAAAACAATATAAAAAACGATTAGGGGTTGGTTCCTCTTAATTCTCCCTCTATGGAATTTAATAGCGTATTCATTCCATTGATTATGATTCAATTCATGATCCAATTCACAAATATAGTTAAGTCACAATTACTGGGTGAATTAACCCTGTATCATCAACTAAGAACCCTAATTCCTTAGGTGAACTCAATGGAGACATGCATTAATATCAAGAATTGATAAAGATCACACAAGAATCAATTCCTATCCCTAGGTAATTAACTTCTTATGTTGTTTGCTTCAGATCCAAGTTTTTCCCCAATTTCCCATTTGTGAGAATCACTCTAAGCTCATGCAATTGAGTGGCCAAATCAATTGAAGCATTAAGGGTAGAAGAAAACAATGTAATTGGATCACAATACTTTGAATTAAAATAGAAAATAGAATTCACATAGAGTTTGAACTAAGATTCCCCAATCCGTAACCTAAAGGATTTAGAAATCAATTACAATTGAAAAGCAAAGAGAGAAAAGAGAGACAAATTCTAAAGAAGAACTCATTCTAAAGAGATTTGAAACCCTAATCTTCAAAAGAGAAAACTCTATGTTTTCCAATCCTAATCTATGAGAAAGAATCCTAGAAGCCCCCTTTTTAAAAAGAGAAAAGGGCCTATTTATATATTGTCAGCGCGTGTGGTCGCGAATTTACTTTCTTGTCCCCACAAGCTTATCCAAATGCAATCTTCTCTCATCCTTTTGCTTCACTTAATCAAATACCTAAAAAACACAAAATTAATAACCAATTAAAGCATATTTACTCAAATTTAATTACTACCACCTAAATAACACAAATATATATTCCTAAACATTTTAATTGATTTTCACCTTCTTTAATAACCTAAATGACTAAAATTACCTAAAACTAACCTATAAATCCACTGATATTGTGGATTTATCATGATGAACCTCATTCCGTCAAATGTTGGCTGGTCAAATGCAGCAGGTTGGCCAGCAGGTGGAGGGGAGGAAGAAGAAGACTGGACGTATGCCATCGGAGGTGCTGAAGCAGATGGCAGATGGCTACTCTACCAGCTGATCAGGGTGAGAGAGGTTGGTGCTCTCTCGAGCTGCACGAAAGCGAGTTGCCTGTGCAGTAAGCTCGCCTAGAGGGATGAACCTCCCTTTAATAGGTGGGACCTTTTGTCCACCTCTACCACGCATACGAGGCATATTTACCTAAATTTAATAGTGTTAAATTAAATAGTAAACATCAAACCTATAAATTATTAATTAATTACTACTACTAATTACTAATAATTTATTTGTGAATAAATAATTACTACTAATAATGAGAGATTGCTCTGTCATGCAAAATGGTCATTTTCAGATAAAATGGTCCCTAAAAATTAAGCAAAAACAAGGAAATTAGTCACTGAAACATTAAAAAATCATGCAAATTAATCCTTGAAAAGTGGCCTTTTGACCATTTTGCATGACAAAGCAATCTATCAGAGACCAATTTGAAATTTTGACTCTTTCAGGGACTAAACTGCAGGATCAGAAATCTTTCATGGATTAATTTACTAGTATAGTCTTTTTTTTTTTTTTTTTCTACTAAGCTGCATGGACTAGGGTACGTACTTCGCCTCATTTTGCTCACAAACACGTTATTATACTTCCACTATAATCACACACCGAATAGTGCTAGTTTATCACAGACCTGATTCATCTTTTACTTTGTTTTTTCAAGTTGTCCAATCATTTATTAGAAGATAATGGGAATAATGTATAATAACAATAATTAATGCCTTTCGTCTAATCCTAACAAGAAAATTTCTAAATTTAGATATTGCATGGATTTGCATTAAGATATAGAACACAATACCCATATTGAAAGTGTCACAATTATCCCTCACCATATCCCTCTGTGGAAACCATGAAAACGCACGATTTCTTTTCTGCCATAAGCTGCATAAATTAAGGTACCTCCACTCCACCTTATTTTACTATCTCTCTCCCTCTCTCTCTCTCACACACACCTTATTATGGGTCAGTTTATTTGTGTTTAAAAAAAGTGTTTTTTTAAATTATTTAAAAAAATTGATTTTATTTTAGAGATTCTCTTGTATAATCAGAAATAAATTTTCGTTTGACTACAATTAGAAAAAAACACTTTATTAATTGCCATAATAAATACTTTCGAGTAAATTAACAAATCAGTCCCTAACTTTGTGGGGACCATGCAATTTCGTCCCTGACTTTTCTAAAATAGCACTTAAGTCTATACTTTATTAAAAAACATGCACTTCCTTATTTATTAAAAACATGCACTTTAATCCTTCACTTTATTGAAAAACATGCACTTTATGCATGTTTTAACAAAGTTAAGGACTCACTATGCCAGAATAGGGCTTTTACCATACCCCAATTAACCCGGTTACAACTGATAACCGGGATAAAATGTAATGAGTTGACCAATTACCACGATTCCGAGAACAAACCGTGGTAATTGGAGTAAGGTTGTGATTTATCTTTTTTTAAAAATAAAATTGACTAAATTACTGCGATTACAGATCGGAACCGCGGTAAAAATGTGAAAGCTGAGTTAAACACAGTAATTTTTAGCAGCCGCGGTAACAATATTTTAAAAATTTAGGTTTTCTTAATTAATTTCTTTAGTATTTATCGTGGTTCCGAAAAGTAACCGCGGTTTTTGGTATTGTTTAAATACCTCTCCCAGATCAGAAACTCTCGTGCCCCTGTATCTGTCTCGCCTGAGAACCTCCGTAGCTCATCTTCTCCGTCGCGTCCTTGCCGCCGTCCGCCTTCTCCGTCCGTCTGTGGTCGCTGCGCCGTCGCCTCTGCGAGTGCTCCAGGTTTGACGCTGCCGCTCTGCTGCTCTCTCCGCCCGCTGTCCGCCCTGAACCGTGCTGCAACTGTGTCGTCGTCGTCCACTCCGCTGCTGACGCCGCCGTGCCTCCGTCCGTGAACCTGCTGCTGCAAATGAGCCGGTCCTAACTAGAGGTATTCACCAAGCTTCATATTGGTATTTATTAGTGGATTTGAGAATGAAATTTCTAGGTTTTCAGAATGAACATGAATAGAGGTTTTAGACATTCCCCAAATCTGATGCTTAGTTTCATTTTGCTATGCGGTCAATTGCGTTACTTGCATGAACTAATTAAGCCAATAAGTAACCCTTTTGAATATAGTTTGATTTTAAGATTAAACCTCACATGTTAAACTTCCTTCATTTTTCACACAGATTTAGAATATGTTTTAGGACTTCAGGTGCAGTCTTTAACCGAATTCAAATGCTGAATTTGTGTTGAGCGCCTTTTGTCTAAGCTCCTTTAGCAAGATTTTGTTCATTGATGTTAAGAGAATCAATATAGTTTAAACCATGGCTGGAACCGAATGATAATAACATTGATTTTAAAAGCATGTTAACTGGTACAGAATAGGAAATCAGGAATAGGATCAAGATTGAGAAAGGAGTTTGGAAAATTTTGATGGGTTGGGAGTGATCCATGGTTGGTGGTATTGTTCTTTTGGATAAATGAACCTGTGTCCTTGTATATATAACATGGTTACTACCACATAGTTGTTAGATGTAACTAAACTAAGCGTAATTATGAAGTGTATATATATAGTGTAAATAGTAATCTTTGCCAAAGTGATATCTTTTAGAGCTTTTGCAATTCTAACTTGATGGATAGAAAGAAGTGCAGTAGCAACTAGCAAGTAGCAAGTTTAAGAAACAAAGGAGATTGGTCAGAGCATTATATAAATGAAAATGAAATATTGTAGAGTGGTTATATTATAATATTGAGTTGATTGTTTTTTTTAAAACAAATAGATCTTCTGCTTGGACATGCATGTAAAATTCATCAGCTACAAGTTTCCTTGTTATTGTGCTTTAATTTCTCAACTGTTCATAACTCCTTCATATTTTTATTGTGATTTTCTAAGATAGACTTTGACTAACTTTATTGTGAGATATGATAATATCTTATAATGTAATCAATAGGATTGTTTAACGTAGACTTTAGCGGTTGTCCCCCACATGAACATCAAGCCAAGCAACATGTCACATCCACATACCTTAATATTCTGTCGGATTCATTAGTTTTAGGAACGTGTTCAAAGCCCTTTGGTCATTCATTGTGACGACAAGGATGGTATTTACAGATAGCAGAATTTGCTGCATTCTTTTTAATTTTTTATATGCTGATGAATAAGATTGTTTTACGGGAATAAGATTGTTTTACGGGAAAACTTCGCTTTGTGATTGCTATTTAACGTAAATTACATGATTTGTGATATATAGGACATATAGTAAGCACTTATAGCTGTTATATTTTTCTTAATATTGATTTGTTTGAGTTTTGGGTTCTCTTCACAGTTTTCTGAGTTGTGTTAAAATATTCTCTTACTTATTTTATAGTCTTCCACTATAAACTTTTGTTGTGTTTTTATTCTCTTATTTTATAGTCTTCCACTATAAGTTTATTTTTTCAGATTTCAGAGATTATATCTCGTTTTGAGAGAAAAGGGTACAACTTTTTTGGAATTAAAGTATTGATTCCTTCAAAGGAATTTGCCCAAAAGCATTATCACGATATGAAAAGAGACCCTTCTCCAATGGGCTGTGTGAATTCCTAAGCTCTGGCCCTGTTATTGCAATGGTTAGAAATGGCTGACTTAATCTCTGACCTTGGGAATCAAACAAAGCGGTGTTTCCTAATCTGTGTGTTTTATTTACCAAAAAAATGATGTAACAGGGTGTGGGAAGGACAAGGAGGCGTGGGGGCACCTACAAGGTTTTGAAAAATTTGCTCAAGCATAAGTTGTTAGACCGTACTCTTCTAAATGTTGGTATCTTCTAATATCTTTCTATCGTTATTATTTTAAAAAAAAATCATAATTGTAATAGTGTAAATATATTGAAGTTCATATCAATGACTCTCTAATCTGTCAAAGCCTAATTTGCTTTAGATGATGGATTCCGCCTCACCTACCTTGGTTATGATTTTCTTGCCATTAAGACCATAGTGAACAAAGGAGTAGTGTTTGTGGATATGTTCCTGGGGCATTGGCTTTGGCTATATTTTGTTTCATTTTTTCCTTTACGGTTCAATCTGGCTTTGATCAAGACAAGGGGAAAGGAATCAGGCCCTGCAATATTTAGTCCCTTGATTAAACTTGATTGAAAACTGAGTTTATTAATTTATGGTTCAATTTTGTCATGCGCTTTCATTCCAAGTTGATTGAAAACTGAGTTTATTAATTATGTGCAGGTATTGCCTTTGGATATTAGGAAATGCATCAACTTTAATCAGCAGTGACTCTAAGTTGGAAAAGACCTGAACAATATTGGAAAGGCTGGTATGTTTTATCTTAATCTTTTCATGCTTACTTCTCACAGTAGTTAACTAATACTATAACATGAAGCAATGGCTTTCTATATGTGTTTTATGTAAGAGGTTCCAAAATATGATAACTTGATTCTGAATAGATAGAATCAGGCTAAATATGTCATCAGTGAAACCTTTTCTTGTTATAGTTTCTCAATTTCAATAGTTAGAATGGAATTAAACAATCAGATGCAAATTTTATTTGGACTTTATATCTTATTTCCAGAAAGTGCTGATAATGTTGTAGAACAAATTGTGATTAGAGATTAGTTCAATTTTAAGTTTCTTTCATTAAAAGCTGAAATCCAAATGCATGATCTGGTAAGAGTTGAGTATTTCAGCTTCTGAATATTGGTATATTGGCATCAAATAAAGTGATTAATTATCCGCATTCATTGGAGTCTGTATCTATCATTTTGAACTCTTTAAGTTTTCTGAACTACATAAAGGTTTTCATGGCATATAAAATGGAAGGTGTTATGTGTACTTTAGCCTAAATAAAAGGTTCTTCACATAGCAAAGATTGATTCAGGAGTGTAACCTGCAACATTCATTACCTATATTTTACTGGTCATTCACATCCAGTGGCTGGTTTACAATAAATTTTATTTTATTCTTAGAAGTCATTGTTGATGTTGGATGAACAGGTGAGTGATGCTAGTGACTATCTGGAGAGGACATTTTTGAGTCCTGCATCCATGGGGGCAATCAATCTTATCCGTGATTGGATGAAGGATGCTGGTTTGAGAACGTTAGCCTTCTAACTTCTTCAACTTTGAATAGTTTTTCTGAAAGCTTAACTGATGTGTTTGTTGCTTCCAGTTGGGTGGACCAAATGGGAAAATGTACATGGTCTAGTTGAGGGTGCAAATGCAAGTGCTGAAGCTTTATTGATCGGATCTCACTTGGTGAGGCATTTATATCCTCAAGTTATTTTAAATAAAACCGAACCTTTCCTTGGCAATTCATGGAAGTTTTTAAGTGACAATCCATATAAATGATTGATACTTATTTTGGATAGGACACTGTTGTTGATGCCGGGATGTTTGATGGATCACTAGGAATATCTGCATTAAAGGCTATGCATGTCAACGGAAAGCTGCAAAAGCTAAGGCGCCCTGTTAAGGTTAGTCAAGTAATTGATATAGTTTGCAATATTTTTAATGAGTGCCACTGCCAGGGATCTAAACTTGGGATTTCCTGATGTAGCTAGCTACTATGTTCATTATTTGCATGCTTTCTGATATATTAATTAACACCTAGCAGGGATCTACCAAATATATTTGATCAGTTTGAGATGTGTATTGACTTTTTCATTATTTGATCAGTTCATTATTTTCATTATGAATTGTGTTATGAATTGTGTGATTGGCTTGTATTAGAATCTATACAGTATTGAATGCCATTATAAAATTAGTAATTGCAGCTTTCTTGAGGAACTCTTGTTGCAAGTCGAGTTTAGATTTGCAACAACTCTGGTTGAATTAGTATATAATATTTTACCATCATGGTGTTTTTAAGGGGGTTGCTGTTTCATATTTACACAGAGATTGGACTGTCATTGTGCATTGAAAACTAGCAATATTATTCCCACTGCTTATTGAATAGTATTATTTTGGTTCCAATAATTTTAGAATTTAATCCTCCTCCTTATTATTATTTCATGCTATGATAATTTATGCTATGATAATTTATGTAGTAGGAGAGAGTATCCTAAAATTTTGTTTTTTGTTAGGTTTTTAATAAAATAACTAGACATTAACTACAGAATAGCTACGATATTCTATGGCTTTTTACCAAGTTCCTTATTCCAACCGCGGTAAACAGCCCTAGATTTTTTTTAAACTACTCACCTTTTCTACCGCGGTTACTTTGCGGAACCGCGGTTAAAAAGGCTTACTCAATTACCGCGGTTCCAAAAAGTAACCGCGGGTAAATTCCTTTTATCTCACCGCAGTAAAACGCGGTCGTAACCGCGATAAAAAGCCTTTTTTGGTATAGTGACTAAAGTGCTATTTTAGAAAAGTCAGGGACGAAATTGCATAGTCCCCACAAGCCAGGGACTGATTTGTTAGTTTACTCAACTTTTTTCACATTGTTAATTAATGTTTTCACATTGTTAAAAAGTTTTCTCTCTCTTCTAATTTAACTATTTTTTTAAGAAACAACTCTGAGTTGCTTCTTAAAAAAGCAGAAAACTGATTATTTTTCTGATTCTGTTTCTTGAAAAAAGTTTAGACAAATGTCTTAAAAGTTCTTATAAGTGATTTTTTTTTTAAAAAAGAAGTGATTCTTTTAAGAAATAATTTTAAACAAACGATTTCAATATTTGCATTTTAGTCACCTGCCATGCTAGTGTTGGTTTAGCATCAATTATATTAATCTTTCCATTTTATTTTTTTAGTTGTTCATTTTTATTTTATATCATATAATCGTAATAATGTATAATAACGGTAATCAATGTCTTTTAATCCCATCTTGACTAAAATATTTATAAGTTTGGATTGCGCATGTCTTTGCATATTAAGATAGAGAAGTCAATATATACCTATGCCAAGGCGTCATATTCTCCCCACCATCTCTTTCTGTAAAAATCATAAAAAGATTTCTCTCTCTCTCTCTCTCTCTATATATATATATATATGCTTGATGAGCCAAGGTTACTTGCGCTTTTTTTATTGGCTCAAATACATTTTTGATCCTTATACTTTTGTAAATGGGTGATTTTGGTCCCCCTAGTTTTAATTGCTCAATTTTGGTCCCTCTCCTTGTAAAATTGAACAAATCTAATCCTACTGTTAGTCTCCCATTAAATATTTAGCAGAGTTTGCTGACATTGATTTAATTTTGTAACATGTAAATTATCACATGACAAAGATTATTATTTAATTTTATCTCTTAATTTTTTAAAATGAAAAATCAGAAAATAAAATCAGATTTTGCATAATTTAATACAATGAGAAAACAAAATCAAAAAACAAAATCTCACTACTACACTCCAATTTCCTCAAAAACAATAAAGCAAATATAGGTCCCAAAACTAAATAATTGCAGGTCTGCTTCAAGCCATCAACCAAGTGAACTGAAATCTCATTCGGGCATTAAATGAAATTTAAAATGAAATCGAGAGTGAACTGAAATATGCAAGCTCTGATTTTTTGTTTAAAAAAAATTAAGAGATAAAATTAAATAATAATCTTTGTCATGTAATAGTTTACACACGTCACAAAATAAAATCCATGTCAGCAAACTCTGCTAAATATTTAATGAGAGACTAATGATAGGATTAGATTTGTTCAATTTTTAAAGAAGAGTGACCAAAATTGAGTAATTAAAAATAGGGTGACCAAAATCATCCATTTACAAAAGTCTAGGGACCAAAATTGAACAACTAAAACTAGAGGGACCAAAATCATCCATTTACAACAGTATAAGGACCAAAATTGAGCAATTAAAACTAGGGAGACCAAAATCACTCATTTATAAAAGTATAGGGAAAAAAATGTATTTAAACCTTTTTTTTATTCACGCACACCTTAATATACTTCCACTATAATTACACACCAAATAGTGCATGTTTAACACCAATCAAATTCATCTTTTACTGTTTTTTTCAAGTTGTTCATTCATTTATTGGAAGATAACGGCAATAATACACACACATTCATTAAATTGAGCGTAAGCCAAATAAGTAACTTGTTCTCTTGCTACAAGTTTCTACATGATGTAATAAATGAGATTTAAATATTGTGATCTATTTGGTTTATAAAATATTTTTTATTTTTTAATTATAAAAATATCATCTTATTTTTACTTTATTTTTTTTCAAAGTTTTATATATGAAATAATAAAAAATGTTTATATTATGTTTATAGTTTCCATACAAAATTTAAAAATAGAAAATGAAATAAAAATAAAATAATATTTTTATAATTAAGATAAAAAGTTAAATTTTTTAAACAAAATGGTTGATCTTACGAAAATGAAGCAACTGAAATCACCTGACTTGAAATTAACAAATTTATACACCATGTTTTCTTACAAACCAAATATTAAATTAAAAAAAAGGCTTAAATACATTTTTGGTCCCTATAATTTTGTAAATGGGTGATTTTGGTCCACCTAGTTTTAATTGCTCAATTTTAGTCTCTCTTCTTTAAAAATTGAACAAATCTAATCCTACTTAGTCTCCCATTATGGGTGGGAATAGGCTAGTCGGCCTGTCAGGGGCCTGGGGCCTGGCCTGACTCGTTTATTAAAAAAGTCAGGCTAAGGTTTTTTAAAAAGCTTATTTAGCTAAAAGGTCAGGCTTCAGGCATATGAAAAGACCTGACAAGCCGACCTGTTTAATATATATAATATATAATTTACTAAATTAATTATATATATATATATCAATTATAAATTTTTAAAATCAAATAAAGTAATTAAAAAATCATATTCTGATTATAAAAATTTAAATAACAAAAAAAATAAAAATACACAACAAATAGAAATTGAACAATCAAATAAAAGGTGATGAAACAATGAAAAACCCTAGTCACTTTCTCCCTTTAGCAGTCACACTGTAGAAACTAAGAATAGAGAAACCTTGCTCTCTGAAACTTCACCGCCGCCACTGAAACTTCACCGCCGCTGAAGCTTCATCGATCGCAGCCGCATCGCAGCTTGCAGGCCTTCGACCTCCGACGTGCAGGTGAGTCTCTGTTCTCCCTTTTGTGTGAGAAAAATCCTTTTTCTTCCTGTGTGAATAATCCCCTTTGTGTGCAGTTGCAGATCGGTTCTAGTTCGTCTCTTTTTCAGGCGTGAAGTTGCAGATCGTCCGAAGCTGTTGCAGTGGCGGCAGCTGCTGTGCGCGTGATCGTGGAAGCTGTTGCAGATCGGAGCTGGGCGGAGAATGGCACGATGGTGAAGACGACGACTATTGGAGCGTTCTGCACGACGATGGCTGCACAGCGGACGACGGAGATGCGGCGGTATGGCTCGGTGCGCGGCTAAGGCATGGTGGAGCTGCGGTGGTGAGATGGTTGCTTGCCTGCGGTGGTGGTAGACGCGTATAGGAGACAATGAGGGAGGATTTCTGGACTGAATTTCTTTTTCTATTTTGTAAATTGGACTCTGTTTTTTTCTACATTTGTTCTGGACTCTGATTAATTTTAAATTGTTATTCCTATATTGTGACTGGACTTTGATTCATGCTAAACTTTTGCTAATTTCTCTGTTAATTTCTCACAATTGATTAAGTTGATTATATGCCTATGGTGAGATTTGTATTTACCCAGTACCTAAATTAAAAAATTTGATTGTAGAAACAGACTTCTAAACAGGCTTTCAGGCCCCCGGCTTTTATACAGGCCAAACTGACCCTTTCAAAAAAGCCTCTAATAGGTAACAGGCCCAGGCTCAGGCATACAGATTAGGTGTCAGGCCAGGCTCAGCCTGAGCCTGTTCCCACCCCTATCTCCCATTAAATATTTAGCAGAGTTTGTTGACATAAATTTAATTTTGTGACGTGTAAACTATCACATAACAAAGATTATTATTTAATTTTATCTCTTAATTTTTTTTAAACGAAAAATCAGAAAGTTTAATCTTTGTCATGTAATAGTTTACACGTCACAAAATTAAATCCATGTCAGCAAACTCTGCTAAATATTTAATGGGAGGCTAACGATATGATTAGATTTGTTCAATTTTTAAAGAAGAGAGACTAATATTGAGCAATTAAAAGGGGGACCAAAATCACCAATTTATAAAAATATAGGGACAAAAAATGTATTTAAGCCAATAATTAAAAATATAAAGTAAAATAAAAATAAAGTGATAATTTTATAATTAAAAGTAAAAGTTAAATTTTTTAAACAAAATTATTAATCTTACGAAAATGAAGCAACATGAAATCACCTGACTTGAAATTAATAAATTTATCCACCATGTTTTCTTACAAGAAGTTAAATTTGGTTAATTATTTATGTTGTCATATCTCTTCTCATATAAGAAAACTTTTCATGATAAATAACACATCTCAATTAATGTTTAACTATTAAATGTGCCACTGGAAACTCTATGTGTATATAGATCTTCAAGATTTTAATTTTGTGTCTCTGACTATAACATGAAATTTTTATCTTTTTAACATTTGGCAATTTAATTCATGCATGTTAAAATTAGAAGTAGACGACTCAACAAAAAGTCTTGAGATCAATATATTTTAATAGTTTGAATGAGTAGAATTATAAATTAACAAGTCAGATGAAAAGTTAGGAATGAAAACAAATGCTTGAATTTAAATGATTGAGATGTAACAAATATATATAGCAATGCCATTGAACCTTTTGCCATTCTAGTGATAACTGACACGGCTTCTTTGAAATGTGATAATTAATGTTCATTAAGCTTTTTTTAATAAAATAAATTTTAAGATAATGGATGATATCTCGGTTTAAAATAGGAAAGACTTTCGAATTTAGAGAACACTTATAAAAGACTTACTAGTAGAGGTTTAAACTTACGACCTATTAATACTAGACCATATTTTACTACACGCAACTAACTCATTGAGGTTAATGACCATTTAAGTTTGACCACGGTTTCATATATACTTTATTGTCTAAATTTAATTAGGTCACAATTCACTTCAACCTTCAAGACAGAAAAAACCTCTAGATTTTAAGATAACCTTATAGAGGTCTTACTCTAAAAAGATACTCCCTCCGGTTTATAAGACAATTCAGAAAAAAACACACATATTAAGAAAAGTAATAAATACATTGATTTTTAAGAAATTAGTCTATAAAATTACAAGTTTACCCATATTTAAAACTAAATGTCACTACCATGATAATTGTGTCACCTTTAAACCTTTAATAGTCAACAAGGGCAAATATGAGAAAAAACAATAAATACTTCTAGATTTGTATACTTTATCTTATAAATAGGACCATTGAAAGTTTAACCTTTATCTTATAAATAGGACCAGAGAGAGTAAATGATATTCAAAATTTATAATGTGTATGCTATCTTGCTTCATTTTATCAATCCCTTGGGATTAATTACCATTACAATTTTGACTAAGTATAAGATCTCAAGTACTTTGATTCACGAGAATGGTTACTAATATAATTTTTTAAGACCTTTTTTTTATTATTTTTTCTTTAATCAACTAAGACTACCCATAAATATAATTTTAGAATTAACCTTTAAATCAGGGAGGATGGATGGTTGAATAAATTTCATTTTAAAATCATGATTTCAATTTATACCCTTGATATTATAGGTAAAATTCACTTAAAGCTACCACCAACCATGTTAAATACACATTATTTATTAATTAATTGTAGAGTAAAAGTCCTATGAAAAAAGAGAATAGATAACTCACATGATTTTTTTTAACCACAAATATTCTCTATGGGAGGCAATATTCTTGTTCGAGCCAGAACATCCATATCATGGTGGGGCTAGCTCTCCCAGTGGAACTTTTTCTATCTACAAACCTTACTTAAGTGGAAACAAACATGTACCACTTAGGGGTGTTTAAGATCCGGTCCGTCCCTTTGACCCGTCTCAACCCGTCCTACTCGAGCCAGGTCTGTTCCTGTCCTACAAGGAAGAATAGAACCAAAACGGGTGTCATCGGATCTCATTTTTTGACCCGACATTGGGTTGAGGACGGGTTCGGGTTAACCTTCGGGTTACCCGACCCGCCCTTTATATATAAATATAATATTTATTACTTATGATTTTCTATTACGTAAAGTCCTAACTTTATCTTTTTTTTATTTTAGATAGGATTTTTGAGTATAAGTTTCATCTATTTACCTTTAAAAATACATTATATACATAAAATTATATAGTGATATAATGTTATTATTGGTTTAGTAATGTCCCAAATTTTAAAAAAGTAAAAAATATTACATACATTAAGAGATATTATATTGTATGCAATATATTTATTAATTATATGAACTATTTTCTTTTGAACATTGTTATATGATCATTTCATGATTATATTTAGCTTATATATCGGCCAACCCGGTCTTGTCATACTCAGACTCGGTCTTACTTAGACCCGCACATCATCGGGTCTCTTCAGGTCTATGGACGGGTTTGGGTCTATATAATTGGCCCGGTAAAAATTAGGACCGAGTTAGGGACAAGTAAAACCCACCCCAACCCGTCCCATGCAAAACCCTATTATTACCACTTGAAATATCTCAGACGGTTTAATAAATTTTATTTTATATTTCATTTAATAATAATACGTTAAATAAATGCATTAAAGAGTGAATAAATGCATTTCTCTTAGATGAATGGTGACATGGGCTGGCTATATATAAGAGAAAAACAAAGACCAGTGTAGACTGACAGACTGTGACTTGTAACGACTATGCTACCCCTTTCTCTCTTTTTCTTGTATGAACGCAGCAAGCAGCCCTCAAGATCTCATCTTTAGCTTCCATAACCCAAATTCAGGACAAACCTCCATCTGAAGGAGCACATAGGATCAAGGATTTTGGGTAGGTGAGTTAATTTGGTAGATTATCAATGAGCAATTTTTGTGAATTCCCAGCTGAAAGAAAGAAGAAGCTCCCATTGATGATAAACTTTTTTGGGGTTAAGTCATTGGTGTTTATGGTGGTGTTGAGCATAGCACTCCTTGTTCTGCCTCTAGTGCTGCCACCACTCCCTCCACCGCCAATGATACTCATGTTTGTGCCGCTTTTGATAATGCTGCTTCTCTTCATGGAGGCTTTATCTCTCAACAGTTGCCCTCACATGATGTGCTATTCTAATTCTGTTTGATACATGCATCTCTGTCTCTAGCTAGCCTCTTTTTCCCTTCAAGATATCAACATGCAGCCATAGTAATCAAAAGATATATATGAACAATGTTATATATTTATGTAAATGCTTCAATTTATAAACTTGAAATGTAATTACTATTATTTAGTCCCTTTTTCTTATATGTTTTTTTCCCCTTTATATTTGTTTTGTTTCTGCAATTGAGCTGCAAAAATGCAGAGCATTTAACCCAGAAACAAAGAATGTAGCTAACTTCTTCGGTGAATTCGCCATGCAAAACAGAGAATCCTCTGAACTCCACCGCTAAAAGGGTGCCTTCAAGTTTTCATTTTTCTAATCAAGAAAATGGTTATGCCTCGAACGGATAAATTAATAAAGTATTACTTTCCGGAATATATTAAAAAATCATGTGACATTTTTAATTTTAAAACATAAAAATTACATTGCAAAGCCAAAATGGGAAGAAAAAACAAAGGGGAGGGGAGGAGAGTAGGAAATGAGGGGCGGAATTTGGTGAAAAAAGTTGAGGAAAAGAAGGATGAAAAGGAAGACGGAGTGAACGAGGAAAGACATGAGAGTAGCGTGGAGTAGAAATTGAAACTCTGGGTTGGGTTCAGTTTGTTTTGTTTCTTGTTCGGAGATGAGAAGCCTGACATTGTGACACGTGGAGTGCGGAGGTTACATTTGGTTGTTTGAAATTTTGAATCCTTTTTTGACCAAAAATAATTTGAATCCTTCTGTTTTCTAGAAAGTAAAAAAAGGGAGAAAACATGTGAGAGAGAGAAAAGTGAGTAAGTATTTTAAATTTAAATAAATAAATATTTACTCCATTAAGTAATCTGAGGCAACATAGGCAGGCAGGTTCATCTGTATCTTTCTTTGTTGGTTCTGGACTTGACTTTAGCCATTCTGCTATTTACAACGCCACCTTAACAGCTGGAGCTATTTTACCACTCCGTAGTTTCTTCTCTACATCGTAGAGCCACAGCCACCCCTCATTAAATATATTGAAGTAATAACTGGGAGTTACTATAACAATTCTAACCATACATGGACGGACTCTTTATTACTTTCTTTAGGCAGCATATTTAACGTGTTTGATTTATCATTTCAGCTACTTGAAAGTTAAAAATAATAATTGAATTTATTTCAGCAGTGTTTGGGAAGGTAGTTTTTTGGTAGCTATAAGTTTTTTTAAAAAAATTCCAATTTTTCAGCTACTAACTGAAAATTAATTACATATTTAACCCTAAGCCATCCTCACTTATCATTATTTAATAATTAATGTTGTCCTTAAATGTCATTTTACCATTTTCAATTAGTTTATTTTTCAACTTTCCGCTAGCTTTAGACTTTCAGCGAGTTTTTCAGCTTTTAACTGGTTTTAAACTTTTTTAGCTAGTTTTATATTATGATTTTATTTTAGTTCTCCGAAATGCTAAAGAAGAAGAGGTGGGTAGACGTGGAATTCTAATTCTTCATTTATACAGCTTTTGTGTGCATGGTTATTGAACCGGATTGGTTGGTTTTACACAGATTCATTACTCTTTATTTATTATTTTTCAAAATTAAGATGACATTAGTTATTTTTATTTAGTAATATCTATATTAAACGAAATAATACAATTTTAATTTCTTATCTTTATTGTAAGGTATTTAATTTATTATAAGGAAGTATTATCTATAAGTGATTTTTTTATAAAACATTTTATAATTTTTTAAAAATATTATTCTTTTCTCTTATTTGTTTTAATTAAAGTTTTTCATTATTTTTTTGTTGGTTGTTCATTAATATATAATAAAGAATTATAAATTCCACAGATGGTAAGGTATATAAATAATATAAGTAAATATTCAATTTAATGTTGATATTGAAAATTAAAATCAAGTTCAAATTTCATGTCACTAGCTATTATATATCAAATCGGAATTGGATTGCTATACCTCTTTAGTAAAGTACATTAATGAATGTTAAATGAGGGTAATTTAGTTAAATTTATGATAAGGAGAGGATGAAATAATATTTTATTAAGATTTATATTATAAAGGTTAATTACTTAATTTAGTTAAATATAGATGATGATGGTGGTGGAACATGGTATTTAATGACTTCATGTTTTTAAGAATGGGATATTTATTGATTATAGTTAATTTCATAATACATTTGAAAGATCATTAAATTTTACTAATATATACTAATAGATATATGTTTAACTACGGATGTGGTTTTACTTACCAATTTAATACTATCAATAAAATTCTTTGAAAACAACGTGTCACAATTTTAAATTTTATTCTAAAAATATGCTTTAATATTTAAATTACTCATAATTAAAGAGATAATTAAAGTAGTAATTCATACTCCAATAGTTGATCATTGAAAAATAGTGTATACTATATCCACTATTATTGATAACAAGTGAATATTGAACAATAAAACAAGGGTATATATAAAAGAAATTTCATAATTAATATAATTTAAAATAGTACTATATTTCTTATATTAGTACCAAGAAAACCTTTTTACCTGTAAATGAATGTTTTAAGGAAATAGATTAAATTTATACATAATATAAAACTTATTTATTATTTAATTTCAATGCATAATAAGGGAATACGACGTTGATCAATTATTTATTAGAGGAGTACTACAAACACTCTTCTTTCAACATATTTTTTATGACCAGTTGAAATTCACAAAGGTCCCATTAAATTATACGGGTCCAACTTCCAATGTAATTATAGGTAGTTAGACCCATATGACTTTTAATCAATCACAAAGGAATTCAGATTTGTTTGTATTCTATTTTGGCGCAACCATACACTCAATAAATCCTGACCATTTAATGAAGATTGGATAGTTCAATGATCTTCATCGAGCTACTTGAATTTGCTAACAACATCACTACACTAAAATGATGATGTGGCAGCAAATCCGAGTCCCATAAAAGAGTTTATTAAAAAAGTGTTTCAATGAATGTGTTAGTGATATTTTTCTTTTTGTTATTTTATTAGGATGTATATTCATAAATGTTAATAAATATGTCTAAAATTTCACATCTGCCACTATAACATCTTTATCACCAAGATCGATCTATTATACTATATACTCCCTCCAGTCCTGTTTATAAGACAACGTTTGAACTTTTTTTATGGTCCTATTTATAAGACAAATTACATAAATCAAGAAGCATTTATTGTTTTTTTCTCATATTTGCCCTTGTAGACTATTAAAGATTCTAAGGTGACATAATTACCATGATAGTGGAGTTTAATTCTAAATAGGGGTAAACTTGTAATCTCATAGAGTAATTTCTTGAAAATCAACGCATTAATTACTTTTCTTAATATGTGTGTTTTTGTCTGAATTGTCTTATAAATAGGACCGGAGGGGGTATTACATCCGATACTTTTTATAAGGTATACTTAACCGAATTGCATATATCAATAAAAGTGATTAAAATTAATCAATTCTATTGGAGTTTTAAAAAATAGTTTAACTTTCTACTTTTACCCTTATTTACTCCATCCGTCCCTTATTATAATACTCTTTCAACTGTTTTACACATTTTAAGAAAAGTTGGTTAATGCATTTATCTTTTAAAAAAAATATAGCATTCTAGATATACCTCTATTTAAAGAACACTATATTTTAGGGATATTAATTGTCACATGGTGGGAGACTTCAAAAGTCAATTTCCAATGGTGTAGTTGAACATGTGGGTAAAACTTCATTAGTTATTCAGACTAATCAATATATGAGGAATTAAAAGAGTCAAACATTACTGAAGGGCAAATATGAAAAAAAAATGATAATTCATCTAAAAATCTGCAAAGAGTCTTATATTAAGGGACACTTAATTCTTCTAATAGATGTCTTATAAATAAGGACAAGGGAGTATCATTAACTAACTCTAGTATTTGATAGATAAAAAACATTAAAATTAATAAAGATAAATAAAATAATAATAATAAATAATTTCTTGAAATTATAAAATGTATTATAAAAAAATCATAAAAATTTATAAGAAATTCCTTGTAAAAAAAAGACGCAAGTTTCATGGGTGTTAGTTATCCTTTTTAACGGCCTCTTTTAAGGTGAAGTCATTTTCATATACAATAAAGCACGCGGCTGATTTGGTCAAAAACATATCAATGTCTACGGTTTTTATCCCTCTGTAGGCGAAGCCATTTGCCATTTTGTTTTTTAAAAAAAGAAATAAGAAAACTTTCCAATATCCAAGAATAAAATAGATGAGAAAGTCTTGGCTTGACAAATAAAGAATTTGTTGATGCGAAATCTCATTCTATACGTTTGGAAAGGACAATGAAAAAATAGCCTGGTGCTGGGTGGTGAGTGAGGTCCTTGTACACAATTTGCAAAAGAGAAGAACGATTAATTTGGAGGATGGGGTGTTTAATTTGTCCTGCATGCCGACTATTAATTGTTGAGTATATAGCATGACTCAGTTAAAGGATGGTTCTCGGAAATGAGCTAGAATTAGAAGTGTACATAAAATTGATTTTGACACTGTCCTAAACGGACAACGAATTTGGTGAAGAAAAATTAAACTTTACTATGGAATGGAACTAGCCGCCTGTGTCCTGCAGCTGCATGCTATTTGATTTTGTAGCTGCAGGGAGCTGATATATACTGAAACTAAAGTTATGTGCATTGTTCTCACAATTAATCAAACGCCCTAACATTGTTTACCTTTTCTCTTGTAAGCAAAGAAATTTATTGATGTGAAGTATAATGGGTACTTTTACCATATATAAATGTAGGCTGGAAGCAGGACTAATCAACACAGGACGGATATTACATTCAATTGTAGTTCTGTAAACTAAAAGAAGGGTTGTTAACCTATTCAAAGAATGACATAAAACCATGACTGCACTTCTTTTTAACCCATTACCAGGATCGAATTTAAATATGATTCAAGATATCTTCTTCTGTGCAAATCTCATATTCCAATATGTATTTGTTTCTACCCAAATTATGTTCCACAAGTTCCTTTAATCTTTTTTTTTTGGTTTAACCACAGGTATCTTCCACGACGGGAGACAATGGAACATCCACATCATAGTGAAGTTAGCTCTCCCAGTGGAGATTTTTTCCATCCACAAGATTCGAACTCGAGACCTTGCTTAAGGGGAAACAAACATGTACCACTTGAACCATCCCACGTTGGTTAGTTGCTGTAATCTTTTGATATTAATCCTGAATGTATCATGAAATTTGTTTTCCCCTCCATATACAAAATAGAGTAATATCCTAACAACATATAGCAAGACTGTCACAAAAAAAGGTACAAGAAAAGAAATAGATATTGTTGAACTGGTTCATCTGATCTTTTGCAGAAGACACAGTGTAAATCATTATCAGTAAGATGAATACCTCTTTTATGAAGATCAACTTTTGTTGGGATTCTTTGAAGAAGCAATTTCCAAGCAAATGCCAGAGTCGCCTTAATTGGTTGACCAAAGTATCTTATATATCTCAATAGTAGCTTTCTCCATTTGCTGCTTGTGAAGAAATCTATATGCAGATTTGACTGAATATAAACTTTTTGCTTTCTAAAGACCATTCCAGTTATCCTCCCTTGATACTGAAGGTTGGAAACCTGAAACAATAGTTAACAAGTTGTCCACTTCTAAATTCTCCCACTCTTTCAAACCCCTTAGCCAATTTAATTCCCATCTCCAACTCTCCCCTTTCCATGAACCCAATTGACTTATTACAACTTCTTTATCAATATTTGGTATAATCTGCTAAATCTCTCCTTTAAACACTTTTCTCTTACCTAAACATCCTTCTAGAATTTTATTCCTCTCCCGTTCCCTCAAACCATATGAATATTATTTTTTAACCAACCCTCATCTCCCAAAATACCACTTTCAATACCCTTCAAGTCACTCCACCATATGGAAGAGTTACATCTTATGTTTTTCCTTTTCCCCTCCCCTCCAAGAACCTCCAAAGCACCATATTTTGATATACGCAACCTGCGCCACAAAGAATTTTGGTTAGTTAAGATTTTTCATCTCTATTTTCCTAATAAGGTAAGATTGAAGATTTTAAGATCCTTAATTCCTAAACCACCCTGTTTTTTTGGTTTACAAATCACATCCCATTTAACCCATGGAATTTTTCCACTGATCTCTCTCCCACCCAAAAGAAAATCTCTCTGAATTTTTTTGAAACTCTCAATGATTTTTTTGGATCCTTGTAAAAGGATAACATATAGATAGGCAAACAAGCAAGAACACCATTAATAAGGATTATCCGACCACCAAGGCAAATTTGTTTCTTATATATATATAGAGGACCGGAGGTAGAAAAATTATGTGTGCATGGTAATCTTAGTGGATTCCATGTTCTAACGTCTGGACCGATACCCACAGATTATTGACGAAACTGGAGCAATCACCTCTATTTTTATGTGTTTAATCGGGTTAACTATTCATTAGCATTCCCTTCATTGATGTTATTATGTCATTTGGTTTGATGCATTCAATGGGGTTAAATCAATTGAACCGTCACTAAAAAATCGTGTGGGTTTTAAAATAGTGAACAGATAACACACATTTATACCTAACAGCAACAAGGAGTAAATAAGTAAAAAAAATTGTTTAACATATACATTGATCTTCCATTTTCCTTTATGATAATATACATCTCCATCTGATACAACATGTAGCAACTCCTTATCATCCCCTGTCCATCACTTAGAGGAAAGGAATTATATTCCAGCAAGAGTATACAAGATGCAAGAAGAGTCACTCTTGCTTTTAGCATTCTGCATGATGTGTTCATGTATACTACTATATAACTGTTCACTATACATAAAATGAGACTAATTAAGAACCAAATTAAAAAAAAAAAAAGATTAGGATTAGTATCCAAAGTCACGTGGATCTCAATTGTGGTCCCAATAGTGAAAATTTTAAAGGCTACCAAGGCAGGGTAGCTAGTTGGGGGTGTAACTTTGAAGCCACCCAACATTCAATTTGGCACTGAAAATTGTAACAATGCCATGTCTAGATATAAAAAGAAGATTCCTTGTATGCCTTTCAAGAGTCTTCAGAAAATATTCTGAATATGAAGTCACGAAAACGCCTTGAGTATTGTCTTGGATCAACGGCTGATATTGAAGTTGGGTCATATTGAATGGACTTGTAGGCATGTTCAAGCTTCTTGCTTATGTCATAGTCTTGAAGTATATCTATGACACCAAAAAACAACACAACCTCATAGAACTCTCCAATTGGTTCTCCTACAAGCTGTAGTTCACAACCATTTCTTCTCACTGTCCTTTCAACTCTAGCTGGCATATTCACACCCAATTTGATACTTGCCCACCTGCAAATACAGAACATATAGATGTATTAGCCAACAATGCATAATTAAAGTAACAATGGTCTAGCAGAGCTGGTTTAATACTCTTAAGTTCAGTTCCTTAGTGCAGGATAGAAATATATGTAACCATATTGAGAACTGAGTTATGCCAATGTTTGAAGCACAACATTGGCAACCAACAAAAAAGGAGAAAGAAACTTTTTCTTCTTAGGAAAACAAAAATTACCCTTTGAAAGTGAAGTTGTCATGAATCAACTATTTTGAAAATTTAAGCAGATGGGTGAAAATATATGAATGATTTTATATTTAACACGCCGCTTATGCAAGAGTTCTTTGGACTTTGTGAACAATGCACAAATTCACCTTACCTTATGATGAAATTCAACTTATATTCGAAATAACGAGGTAAACAATGATTGAATTCTTAACCAAATGGTTGTAAAAAGCTCCCACACCATGTCAAGAATCAACTATCTCAAAAGCTTAAGTTGTTTGTTGAAAATTCATGAATTACTTTATATTTAAGTAATAATCAAATTTAAATTTGAATGATATTTTATAGATCATTGGTGATTCAACTACTTAGAAAACACTATAATATAAAACCTAACTAACTAGTTAAGTATTTTAGAACCAACTTCCAGGTTGGTGAGTAGTACTCTAATTTTTGCTGGTGACCATAAAGTTGAAAAGTAGTTTTGTATATCTAGGATGTACTTTTGGAAAGATAACTCCTTTTGGCTTCAAGTATAATTTCCTGTGGAAAATATATCCTTTTGAGTTATGAGCTTTGTCTCATTACATAAAGACTCATTCTCAATAACTGTTATATATAAGATATATTCCCATGCTTTTTATGCTTCTTTTAAAGTCCACATTCTTGTGCAATTCAAATAGTATACTCCCTAAATGCTAAAACAACCTATATATGAATGTTATGTTACAACATCACATTAGTATTCAGAAAGAATGTGACCTGGAAGGATCTAGAAGAAGTTGATCCATGTCTGCTCGTGAAATATGAGGAGTTCCTTCACTCTCTGAATCACCTAAATTTGAAAAGCCAAAACATTTTTCTTAATCTCTAAGAATGTAGCAGTGTGAAATTGAGGTTGTAGAGTACTTTTATATAATGATAAGAAAAGTACCACTAGGAGTGTGCTGTCCTGAAGCTGAAGGAATAATATCCCCTTCTTGTGATATATCTTTGAAATGAATGCCAACTAACAGACTATAGTCCATAATTCCCTCTTGTTCTAGAAGCTCACAGTCCCTATCAATTTGCCTGATATAATAAATACATGCTTCAGGTGCTTATTTTATTAATTGTACATGTGACAAAATAACATAAAGAAATGAAAAAATTAAAAGCAGGCTAGACAACAGAAAGTGTCATGAATAACTTAGATACAAATCATTGTATTGAAATCTTTCTTCACCTGCAAAATTCTTGAAACCAAGATCGTTGCAATCTAAATATAAAATTTAAATCAAGATCTTTAAGGATAGTGGTTGCAGTAATCTCTGACTCAGGCTTAATTGTTATGCGACCAAGTGAAGAACCCTTCAAATCAAAGCGTCTATGGATAGTATACTCGGAACAAAAGAGGTTGCCCATTATGATAAACCGAACCTGAAAAATCCAAAAATGTTATAACGATTATGACACTTAGTTACCATTAATTCATATTTTATAGTTCCCTTCTATCAAAACTACAACAATTTCTTTTATCCCATAAGAATAACACTAGTAAATGTCAAAAGCTGCAAATTTCACAACCGATGAAAAATTAGGGTCTGTTTGGTTTGTATTTTCATTTATTTTTTTCATTTTATTTCCTGTTTTCTGAAATTTTACAAAGGAAAGCAGGAAATGCTGGAAAATTCCTGTATAGTTTGAATTTTCATTTTCAGTTTTATGTTTTCTGAAATTTTACTAGGAAAAATTGGAAATGCTAGAAATAGAAAATTTTTATTTCCAGTTTTTCTTTGTAAATTTCAGAAAATAGGAAACAGAAATGAAAATGCAAACCAAATATGCAAAAAAAAATTCTGTTTCCAGCATTTCTAATTTTTTCTTTGTAAAATCATGACATAATGAAAACAAGAAATAAGAACGCAAAAGCAAACCGACCCTTTAACAATTTCTATGATCCTAAAAGTATACCTTCTTCTGAGTAGGTCCAGTTAATTTTACACAATGCAGGCCATAGAACTTTGTCACTAGAGAATTTTCAAATGCTCGAAAATGATTGTAATAAGCTGGAAGCATTCTCAAGAGAGCCTGCAACAATAATCAAGTAGAGCCAAATTAGTATGAACATGCTTTGATTTTTTAAGAAACTTCTAATGAGGGAAAGGTAAAAATGATTCTCACTTTTGCCTCAGCTTTCTTCATTGTCTTAATCATGTAACGGTCATCATTGGTCAAGTAAAAGAAGCTGCCACTTTTTCCAGGAGAGGAAAGTTCACGCAGGGCATCATTTCCACATATGGATAACATGTAATCAGCTGCATCCACCTTGAATAGCTTCCTAAGTGTTCTGAGGACAGAGTTTTATATAAAAGTTTATTAATCATCACATGTGTGATAATGACCAGATATTAATGTTAAAAGAAGTGTACTCATGGAAGAATCTTATAAAATGATAATGTAAATATTAAACAAAAATAACTAGTAATAACAACATATTAAGTATTAATAGGGCTTACCTAAAAACTACAGGACAATAGTCCTTCCACCTGAACTCACATGATGGATGTGGTGGAGTATATTTGGATCCTTCAGGAGGAAATCTTGTCCACACTTTCTCCTTGGAATCAAAAGCTGAAGGCTTCAAATCAAAAGATGCTGAGGGGGCAGGTCTTCCAACAGAATGCCTATGTAACAATTCCACCAAATTCTAATGACTAATGAGTGCTAATGCTAAAGGCAAGACATATAGGAAAAACCAAACTGATAACATGCAAATATGAAAAACCAATCATCTATTTCAACTCTTTTTTCACTACTTTATTTGGCCTTTTGGCTGTTCAGTTATTTTAACTAAAGGTTAGTCATGTGTTAATTAATTAAACCAAATCACATCCAAAGAAAATGAAGGTCAACAAAGAAGATTGGTGATTTAGTCTAGATTGTGCAGGATTTTTTTCTCTCTTTTTATTTAAATTCCAAATTATGACAGTACCTGATTCCCAATTGCAAATTGAGCATGAGCTCATAATTTTTGTGTCCTTTGCATATGGTCTCTCCCTGCCTCTTTGATTTCCTTGGTGCTTTTAAAGTTTGGAGTTGATTCCCTCTTGAATTGGCACCACCTATATGTATACCTAAAAATTCTTCTTCCAAAGCACCCCCTCCATTTGGAGTTCTATCACCACTAAAATCTCCATCTCCACCACCCCATAATTGCATTCTATCACTTGGTTTTTCCAGCCCTACACTTACCCTCCCATCCACTGACATTCTCCTAGGCTTATGATCCCCTCCCTTTGTAGACCTCCACACTGCAAGTCTCTTCTGTGATGGCAAAATTGAAACTTTCTCCCCTGGACAAATTTGATACTCACCCAACTCATTGAAAATTTGTTGAGGATCCCACTCAAGATGGCCTTCCTGTGATGACCCTGAAGGATAGTATGTTCCACTCTGATCCCTTGGATCCTTACTCCAATTACCCACATAAAAACTTCCATCAGGCCATTTAAAAGTTCCACTCCCTTTTGGCACACCATCTTCCCAATGCCCATCATACCTATTCCCATTAGTCCAAACAAATGTCCCTTTACCCCAAATACTCCCATTCCTCCATTCACCAACATAATAGTTCTCATCCTTCCACTGATACTTCCCCAACCCATCTTGCAACCCCCTTCTCCATTCCCCTTCATACCTATCTCCATTGGCAAAACTCTTCAAACCTTGACCATGTTTCAAATTCATAATCCATTGCCCCTTATAAGTATCCCCATTAGAGGCTATATATGTACCTGTCCCATCCATATAACCACCCTTGAATTCCCCTTCATAAGTAGGCCCTGAAGGCCAAGTGAACCTACCTTTTCCCATAGTTTTCCCTTTGTACCAATCTCCAACATACATGCATCCATCTGTCCACAAGTATTTGCCTTTCCCATGTGGGAAATTATCTACCCATTCTCCCTTATAGTAATCCCCATTGGGAAGAACCCTCTCTGCATGGTATAATTCTATTGTGTCACTTCCATTTTGATCATCTTTGTCATCATCATCTGAACTTGCCACATAGGTTGTCCCAAATATGCTGTTGGCACGCTTCCTAGCCACTGCTTGTGTCTTCCTCACAGTGGCCTCCCATGCCTTCATAACACTACTATCCTTACCCATCATTTTGCCTTTTCCCTCTTCTTGTTCTTCTTCTTTTCCACCCTTTCTTCCCTTTTTTCCCTTTTTACATTTGGAATAGAAACTCTTCCTACCAAAAACTTAAGCTTTAAGAAAATTCATACATACCCAGAAAACAAAAAGAAAAAAGAAAAAAATGATTACATCAATGGAGTAACTAACATGCATGGGAAGGGGAATATATGAAATTTCAAAGATGGCTTTCTGAGAAAGAGAGCCTTCTTTCTTTCTGCTGAAAAGAAACCAACGTGCATGTTGGCTTAATGTTTTTGGTATCTCATGTTTCCAAAAATTCTGGGGACTTGATATTGATGAAGAATTATGTGACAAGTGTCACAAGCAAAGTAGGCTACAGAGGACCCTGTTTCTTTAATTTGGTGAAGTTTTATTACCCAAATTAATTCATTAAGGAATTGTGATAATCAATATTCTTGAAACAGAATTGTAAAAGGTTTCATGCATGCATGACTCAATGGGTCAGAGGTGCAGGTTTCCTCCCATGTTTGAATTGTATTTTGGTGAGAGAGACTCGTTCATCTCCTACAACCACTAAGAACCGTGACATATGGAGATAAGTGCTAAATCAAGAGTTCTGTTTTCTATTCTTAGTCTATGATCATTTTTCCATTTAGTGTTTGTTTACTCTGCGCGCAATCACTGTCAAACCATGAGTGCTTTGCTGCCTAGATTTGATAAAAGAATAATGAATGGCAACGGTTCACTTGTGGTGTTTTCATTAGAGTGTAATTTAATTTACACTCATGCACTTTTAGGTTCTTAAAAATAACTTTGTATTCTATATTTAGCTGTAATTCATTTTAGGTTATTTTTTTGGAGTGAATTATACTCCACATTATTTTGAGATTCGTCTAAATGACGATATAATATATATTAACTTGATTTTATATAACAGTTCAGCCCATTTTTGTAACTTTGATAAACGGTTCACTTAACATCATTGACATTCATTTTGTAACTTTGATAAACAGTTCACTTAACATCATTGACATTAAGTACTTCAAAAAGGTAGATGTAAGTCTTATTTATTACTACCTACCTTTCTATTTAATTGTCTATTTGGACCAAAGTTTAAAAAATTGGATCGGTAATTAAAACGGTGAAATCATTTGTTCACGGCGATTCAATAGTTGAATTGTAGTCGAATCGGTATATTTAAATATATATTTTGAATACTAATATAAAATTTTAATAATAAAATAACACAAATTATAAGAAATTAAGGTATATAAAGTTATAAATTAGTATAAATAACCTTATTATAAGTGTTATAAGACAAAAAAGTTATAATAATTAGTAAAATAATAGATATTTATGTGTAATCTTTGAACATATGTCTTTATTTATTTAAAAATATTTTAGATTAAATAAAAAACTAAAAAAATAAAAATATATTGAAAATTTTGAAAAAGGATCAATTTGATTGGTTTTCTGGTACCGGTTCTTTACCGGATTTCACCGATTCTGAAATACACCGATTTTTAGGAGTTAATTAAATTAATGGAACAATTACCAGTCGAACCGGTTGGTTTGGTTCGATTTTCAAAACTATGATTTGGACAAAAAAACACATTAAGAAATATATTTTTCAAGAAAAACATATTAAGAAACATATATTAAAAAGTTTTAAACTTTCTATTTTACCCTTTTTATCTCTCTAAGTACTATTGAGTCTCATTAATTTTCAATAATAGGTCAAGGGTAAAATAGAAAAAGAGGTAATTATTATTACATTGGTTTGTGAATGGACAATTTAATAGGAACAATTTTTTCTCTCAAAATAGAAAATTAAATAGGATCAGAGTTAGTAATAATTAGTGATGAATTAATTATCATGACAAAAGTTTTAAGATGAACTTAATGATTTTAAATATCAATGACATAATAATTTAATTAAATCAAAACACAATAGGTTAATGTTCTAAACACAACATATGATATGATTTTTTTTTATATTTTTATTAAATATTACAAGATACTTTCACATCACACTATTTTATAAACTTGAATATCAACGCAGACTGAGATTGTGGGATGAGCTCCCGGGTTCGATCCCCACTAAACACATTCTTCGGGAGGGGTGAGGAGCCTTAACTGTGACTAAACCCCGAATAGGATTGCCCCTGGTAATAGGGGATACCTATGGTTTACACAAAAAAAAAAACTTGAATATCATTTGTTAGCATTCTCCAAGATGTAAAAAATGATTATTAACACTAATTAATCATATATTATAAAATAAAAAAACACATATTTATAGTTTAAAAAATATAGTTTTAATTTGTAATATATTATATATATCAATTTTAAAAATATGTCTAAATATATTAGATATTTTAATAAAATTAATATATATCTATATATAATTATAAATGGTATTATTTATTAAATATATATATATATATATATATATATATATATTAATGTGTGTAAGGGGTGGGTTGGGCATCATAGTGTTTGCACCTGCGCCTATCTCCATAAAAAATCAGGCTATTACCCGTAACCGCGCCCATATACGAGTTTTTAGCCTGCCCATTACAAATAAGATTTATGGGTATCCATAGGACTTGAGCTTAATTGCTATCCCTACCCCCAACCGGCGGCCACACTTAATTATCATTTTTTCATGAAAATTGAGGAAAAATAATATATAAAGCCAAAAAAATCTAAATGATCTTTTTATTTTCTTACAATTTAAATCTACTATGTATTATTTTTTTTTAACTACCTCACTTTTTAAGTCGAGTTGTTTATGTTGGCCCATTTTACTTGACGTGCCAACTCATCATGTCCAGTTTTATAGTAGGCCAGCAATAATAGGTCAAGTGGGTCAACCCGCTTTAACACCCATAAGAAAAATCCCAACATCTCTATAAAACTTGGACTCTTAGATCTAAGTAAAGGGGCTAGAAATCATATTATTTTTACTTAACATCCTTAACTTTAGGGTTAAGTGGATCTGAATTGAATTATATCAAATTCAAATCACTTTCTATTTTCTTTTGTTTTTGTGATTTTTTGTATTTAATTAAATTAATAATGGGATTGACTCATCACGGATGAGGCTAAAAGTGAGCTAATCCAAATTGTCTCACTTTCTGGTAGGCTAAAAAAATATCAACCCGGCTTAACTCACCGGGGTTGGTGGGTTAAATGGGCTAGCTCACTTAATTTAAAAAATTATTAAAATAATAAAAACGAAAAAAATTTTGAAAAAAAATTATAAAAATGACTTAAAAATATATATAAAAAAGTGAGTCAACCCGGCTTAACCTCACTTTGACCTGCGAGTTAAGCGAGTTGATCTAGTTTAACCCATAAAAATGTGAGTGTATATTTTATCAACTCAACCTACCGGTGAACCGAATAAACTCACCAAACTCAACCCAAACTTGATAGGGACCAACCTACGTTAATCTCATTGGCTTACATTTTTACCTTCATCTCTCACTTTGTCTCCATTGGTAAAAATTCCTGTATAGTGGAAATCAATTACGGATAATAAAAAAAAATCACATCCGATCAAATTTCTTTGGATATGTGTGGAATCGATTTCCACCGTAGCAAACTAATAAGGTCTGTTTGATTTACAGTTGAGTAGAATTGATTCTAGAAATGAATGGTTGAGATGGATGATGCACGCTTTACGAAGTACGTTGGACGGAAGTGATTTAAAATCAATTTTGCAGAATTGATTCTGACTGTTGCAAAATCTAAAACAAACGGGCACTAAACAAACATCACCTTAATATGTGGAAAACCAATCTCTCAGAATAAGGTTCCAAAGATAGCAACCTCTCCCCATAGTAATTTTGTTCATGCACATAGATCCAAAACCAATCCAAGGACTATATGCTCAAGATGTATTTCACTCAAACAAACACATATTGATCACCACCCAAGCAACTATTATGAAATATTTTTTTTAAAAAAAAAAAAAAACTAGCATTTTAGAAATGCCCATTTTTTAACTCTCAGCCCATGACATTGTTATGCTTAATGCCATAACCTTATCCATTTCCTCTCCTTTGTCAGGCAAAGAAGGCCGCTTACATAACCAAAAACCAAAGCAACAAATGACCAACTACAAAGGTGAATGAGCATTTGCTGATTACTTTGCAACACAATCCCAAGACACACATATTTCGGTAAAAAAAATTGAACCTTGAAATGAAGTGTTGGGAGAAAACAGGGTCTTAATATCGCCACAATAATTCAAATAGCAGAAACATTTGTAACGGGGTTAACACCCTACTATAAACGTTTTAATAGCTATCTGCAATATTCAACAAAGAGCGATATGTTCCAATGAGTCCACAAATGATTCCCAATGCAGCAATTACGACGCTCAGTGCAACCTGATAGGATCAGGGAAAAAATACAAGTAAATAAAATGGAAACTATTTTATTTTTTAGTACTAACATCAATTCCAAAATTATACATCCATGACATCTATGGCACTATAATATAAAAAATAAATTAAAATAATTAAAAATTAAGTACAAGATCAGCAGCAGCATTACCTGTGCTTTTGTAGCCTTTCTCCCCACAATTTTCAGAAAACATAAACTTGGCATTATCACTGACTGAAAAATTTTGTATTCCCCAGATTAGATGAATTTCGTTAGAATTCCTTACAAGAAACTGGAACAATAGCAATAACGGAAAGCACAGTGGACAATAGACGAATCTAGTTTAAGTCAAATTGTTGACAACAAAAATTATAACGATAGATATATATTACAAAAGAATCATGAGACAATTATAAATAAACAAATCTCTCCAAACAAGTACTGTCCTGTGTCCAAGAAAGCAAATCTCAATAATACACTAAACTCCATGCTGGAAAAAACAGACAAAATCAGATAACAAATAGAATATATGCAGCAGAGCATGCTCTGTTCCAATTTTAGGAGCAGTTGAATACAAGGAAAGGAACTTTTCCTGGGATATGACACAGGTTCTGTTTCATGCATGAATGCTAAGAAGAAAAATGTAATCTCAAAGAAAGCACAATATTAGAAAACAAAGTAGTCTTTTATTTCCCTCTACCATTTTGGTCTACAGTTCCAAAAGTGGTGTTACAAAATTGATATGTATAAAGAAAGATTGACAGACAATCAAATAATATCAAGTTGAAGATCATAAACTAAATACACTCTCAGAATATATCATCACAAAGAAAAGATTTTCTCTTTACCAACCAATAAAACTTCATATCTTATAAAACAAAAAAGATATTTTAGGAGCTTTTGGTATGAGGTATGTGCTTGGTCAGAAGTTAGGATCAAGAACTAGGGTCCCTCCAAACAATCTTAACAGAATCACAACTTCAAAGCTTTTATAATTTAGACATGTATAAATTACCAATTATGCAAAAAGCTTGAATGGTTAAATGAAGACACATTAATAGTTTTATATTATATCTCTAACACACCGCCTTATGTGAAAAAATTTTAGGCTAGAAGCATGGAAAAAAACATAGGTAAGGTCCCCCTATCTTGTACAGAAATTCAACTTTCTGTTTAGAAGAATGCAGGTAGAAAGGATGAAATCTAGAACCCCCCCCCCAAACACACACACACAGAGAAGAGAGAAGTGTTTGCTTACCACAAGCATACTGAAGAGAGAACCAATTAAAGCCATCACAAGCCCTGAAATTATAATAAAAAGATATTAGTCATTTAGTTCATATGACTCACACTACAAATGTTTTATAATTTAATGAAAGTTGCTGCTTGATAACAATCCAACATTGATATTGTTTTCCCTGTCCTCCCCACATGGAGGCAGTTTTGTTTACACTTGGAATAGTAATATGCCTCATGCACATTTAACTAATCATATATTTGCAGCATAGCAGTAAAAAATACTACCTAGCTCTAGTTCTGAAGTAATTATACTTATAAAAACCTACATTGGTTAACAAACTTAGAAGAAAATGTATCCTCTATAGTCGATCCTATACTTGAAATTTTCCCTTATCTGTTGAATTTTCTATGTTATGACAAAACACAAGTTATTAAACACTTACTGAAACAACATTCCTTAAAATACAAGAGACAAGTAGATAAAACAAAATCCAAGCAATATTGATTAATTGAACCAAATCAAGCAGTGATATGAAATATGGGCAATATACAGAACTGTGGTAAATAGAGAGACTAAGTTCATGGGCCATGCCCATGCAATGAAACTATGAGAGATAGTAATATATTAATGATGAAGACAATAGACTCAAATTTCAAAGAACCAATTTGGTTTAGGTAAACAATGGAAGCATTATACCTTTTTGTGATGTTTGGTTAAGACTATCAAAGGACATAAAAGGATCTACACATTGGTTTTCATTGACCTTAAAAAGTAGTAGGGTGCACAGAGAAGTCTTGTGGAAGTTACTGGATAAGAAGAGTGTGTGTGTTGCTGATATTTGGGACATGTGAACAAAAGCCCAAAAGAAGCCCCAATTGGAGCTATTAATCAGATGAAGGTCTTCTCTATAATGAAAGGTAGGGGAAGACCAAGAAAACTTCTAATTGAAACCATTAAAATGGATTTAGACAGTAATGGTTTCTCTGAAGAGAATTTTTGATAGAACTCAATAGTCTTTTGTTCCATATAACTGATCCTATCTAATGGGAGAAGGCTT
This sequence comes from Sesbania bispinosa, assembly GCA_026901365.1. Classification (NCBI taxonomy): domain Eukaryota; kingdom Viridiplantae; phylum Streptophyta; class Magnoliopsida; order Fabales; family Fabaceae; genus Sesbania; species Sesbania bispinosa. The sequence continues at coordinate 2,375,329 of QLOH01000027.1, read as the reverse complement.
TGGTTGCAATTGTTGTTGTTGTTGAACAAACCAAGCCAAAAGAACAAGTTTCAAGCAAGTTTAACAGAGTTCCTGTTTTGGTTTCAGATGTGTGAATAACAAACTTCATATGATCGGTTTTTGGTTTTGATTGCATTAGGTATGGTTGTGAATTTAATAAATAAGCATCTATTTTAGCAAGGAATTGCTCAGCTGTAAATAGGTTAATCATGAGAGTAAATTAGGAACTATTTAGGAGCAGGAAATTAGGAAATAATTAGTAGACAAATTTACTATTTCCTTATATTGAGGTGAGGCTCGGCTCTTGAATACATGCTGTATTACAATTTGTAATAGATAAACACATTAGAAAAACACTTCTCTACAGATTGAAAAACAATATAAGACAAGAATAAAAAGAGCATCTGAAGAATACAATATATATTATCATAATATCCCCACCTCAAATACACAAGTAAATGAAAAAGAAAATATGAATATAAATATGTGGACAGAAAGCCATATTATCTTCTTAAGTGTCCTTGACTAATTGAGAGTTCATGCTGAAATCATTGTATTAAAGAGATAAAGTCTAAGACTTACCAAAAAATGGAATTAGAAAAGCAGCACAAACTGTAGATGCAACCAGTGCTGTTCTAAGAAGAATAAAACACCAATAACTACTTGAAATTCTATCAGGCAGCAATTCCTCCACACTCCTTGCCAGTGGATTCATCAGCAAAGCATATTTGTTTATTATTAAGGAAAATTCAAAATAAAATGACTCTTCAATTTGATCAAGCCCCTCCATTTTTTAACTTCCATAAACAACTATTCTATGGCAAAAAGGATATTTAGTTAATGGGTTAATTACCTGAAAGAAGAGCAAGGAACAGAAAGTTAGGGAAAAAATTGTTCACTAGAATGAAACTATTAAAATAGCATTAGCAAATCCAAAAATTCTCAAACTCACTGTTGTCCACAATGCAACTTTGGAAGCAAATGCACCTGCTGGCATATTCAATGTTATCTGAGACAAAGTGCCATCACCAAACGTGAGAAATCCTATGATTGCAACGCTTCCATATATCAAAATACACAAACCAAAACTGTCCCAAAGAAATGAGTTGAGGAGTCAGAGATTCAGAAAGGAGAAAGTAGATATGTTTTTCCAGTGACAGAAAAGTTAGGTACCATACCATATTATTAATGCTTTAGTAAATTGTTTTTTGTCAGCCATAGACTGGTATATATTTGGAAAAACTGAATGTCCTGCAAAGCAAAAGCCATAGATTCCAATAGCAAATGGAATGCCACTCCAATTCACAAATTGACCAGTGTGATGGAATCCAGCATTTGTCCCAACACAAAACACAGAGATAATAATCAATAGTGTTGCACCAATCCCTCCAGCTGCATATCACAATTAAAATTCCAATAAGGACATGGTAAGTTGTAAAAGTTGAAAACAGAAGGAACCCTTTATAGACTTTAGAGAACCTGATAGGAAAGAGATTATTCGAAGATCCTTCAACCAAACAGTAGGGAGAATAATAAGTGCAGCCAAAACTCCAAACAAGTGCATGGAATCTAACTGGAAACTTCCAAAATCTAAGGAAGTTCCAGGAAACAGACCAGTGAGGTTATCTCCTTCCAAGGTTATGAATTCCACACAATATGTCTGCACTTGTGAAAGAGATCATAAACATACAGTACAGCACCACAGAACAAGGTGTTTTCACAGGAAACATAAGGAATGGTTGAAGCACTTACATATAATTCAGTGTACAAAATGATCTGCAACAAATATCATTAGTAAACATTGATTAGTAAACAACTAATTTGTGCATTGCAAAAAGCATTTTTTAATAAAGAAATAGATGAACTCACTGATACAAAAATACGGCCATATCTTCCAAATGCAGCTTCTCCTATATCTGGGTAGCTACTGATTCCTTCTTTGCTTTCAAAGCAATATCTCATAAGGGTGGCTGTATAACAACAAATGACTGCAAAAAGTAACATCAGCACCATGCTCACCCACCCAGCTTGTTTCACTGTATAAGGTGTAGAGAGAAGACCAACTCCAGCCATCACATTAATCCCTGCCAAGGTAAAGCATCACCTCATAAGCCAGGTAGAAATAAAATTGAAGGAAATACAGTTAGATATTTTCATACAGAATAAAATTCCATTACAAATTTTTCAAACAAAAGAATCAACCTTTCAATATTTTGTATTATTATGCAGTAAGAAAGAATACATAAAAAATACAAATTTTTATCATACATTGCCCTGACCTTCATTGGTATGTGGTCTATAAGTACCATATATAAGCCCTCATTGTGGTTTTTGACATGCTTTGACCTTAGAATGGGGCAACCTCACTTCCAAAACTTTTTCATCCACCATAACACCAAAGGATAAACAGAGCAATATTCATTGCCTAATTGGAGAATGTTTTGCCAGAAACTGAATTTACAATACTTATAGAGAACAGGAACATATCAAATAAAATATTGAAGGATACAGCAACATGTTGCAATGAAATAACATTACATACCATTGAGAACTGTTTGAGTCAAGCTGCATCCATAACGAATGGGCAATTCTCCAGTCAAATGCCTTTGCAATGGACCTTTCTCCCACCATGTTGATTGAGTAATACCTTCATGACCTGATAGAAAAGGAGCCTTTCCTTCTAATTCTAAATTACTCTTTGAACGATTGCCAAAACTGGAATAGAGAAAACTTGGTCCTCGGAGAATTGTTTCAAAATTTGGAGCTGTAGCAATTGTGTAAGAATCTGTAGTCTCTCTGTTATCAGAAAGGAGGGAAAATACATGAATAACAAAAATCATTCAGGTTACAAGGAAAAAGGAAGCACAACAGAAAGCCAAATAACAGTAACACAATTAACTAGCAAAGCTTACTAAGCTATGCAAGACCATCTCAGTCACGTTTTCACAAAAAATTCCCCTGCACAGCAAATCTGATATGGCATCACCACTCACTAGTAACAATTTCAATATTCCTCATTCTTTTTAGCAAAAAAAAAATAAAAAAACACTGATTATAAAAAAATGTTCTGTAGGGACATGGCATATATAGACAATCAAACAAAACATATACACATCCCAACCCTGCAATATTAAAATTTGTGAATTTGCTTTAAATTGGGTGGGGCCAATTGAAATTAAAAGGCACAGACAAAAGGGTATTCCGAACACACAGAAATAAGAGAAACAGTGTGAGTAAGTTTTCAAAGTTAAAGATGGTGAAGAAGATTATACTTGTAACTTTGAGGCCATTGCTGAGAAGTGAAAGACTGAGGCTGATTTCCCTCATCATCAGTTCCACCTTCACTGCTACTCTCACTCTCATACTTGACAACTTCAATATCCTGTTGATCACCTTCATACACATCCTCATTCACCAAAAACTCAAGGTCTTTCTCGTTTTCCTTGTTGGCGCTGTTGTTGTTATTACAAACCATTGTTTCAATAAAATCAATCCCAGAAGAAGATGCAGTGCAGATTTCATATCCTCTCCCACACGTATGTATATATAGGGAACCGTTTCAAGTGATGATCACGTGAGACATGAGAGCTTGTTTTGATAGTGTTAATTAGTCATATGGAAGGAAAATGATATTTTATAAAAATATAATTTATTATGATGATGATTAACTTCTTGTACGAGAATATGATATCTAATTATTATTATTATGGATTGGTAAATTAGTGATGATACATGTGAGGGACAAAGAGATGGTATTGAGTGGCTGAGAAGGTATGTGAAATTTGATTTGATGAGATGGGACAACAAGGCGCCAAAGAAAGATCGAGAAGGGAGATGAAAGTAGCAGAAGAGTTCAAATATGCATAGTGTCAGAACTTGAGAACCTGGCAGCTGTCACCATTTGTTTGCATCCGTAGTTAAATAAAATAACTTCAACAGTTTCAACTGCAATAATCAATCCACGTCAACCTCCAGTCAAAAATATCAGGAAGACAGATTAATTAACAAAAAAAAAATAATAATTAACTTAAACAAAACAGTAACACATGACAAGATATTGATCAGATTTATGATAATGTAAAGTATAGGTGATAGGTGATAGAAAAATATTATTGTATTATTTTTGTGTTAACTACGGTATTTCTTATTATCATGGAATTATTATTTTTAAAAGTTTATATTTAAATAAATCTTTGAAAAAAAACCTTAAAGAGATAAAGATAATTAAAGCAATGAATACATCATTTATTATTAAAATGATAATAAATTTTATTAATAAATATATTGATACATTAAGATAAATATGGAAAATAATTAGTATTTACTTTTAAAAATGATAAAAGAAATTAAAAACTTCTAGAAGTACATATATTATGAAAAAGTGTGTGTTTAGTAAGGCAAATACCCTAACTCATAATATATTTGACTAATTTATAAGCTTATTTTAGTGGCACAAACGACAATTGATAGGGGTGTTCATGAATTAGATTAAATCGGTTTTACAAGAGAAAAAATTATCCAATCCAATTATTTGATTTTCTTAATTGATCATCCAATCAAGTTTGATTTTAAATTTAAATTTGATCCAATTCAATCTGATTTAAAGCGCGGTTTGGATTCCATTGGTTTTTGATTTTGTGTTATTATTTTATGAAAATTTAATAAATCATAAAATAAACAATTAATATTAAAAATAAAATTTAAAATCTCAAATATCTCATTGAATAAATAAATTATTAGAAACTCATCATTAATAGTTTATTTTAAATTAAAAGAAAACTTGCACAATGTTACAAATAATATTTCTAGGTAATCAATTACTTATTTATATGTGTTGTGTTGTGTTTTATTTTATTTTATTTTTCTCTTTTACACATGTTCATTGGAATTTATAAGGAGTTTTGGTTTCCACGTTTTCATTCCTATTATGCCCCTATTTTATATCTTGATTTACTGATTTACGGTTCCCATTAATCAATAATCACCCAATAAAATAATAACGGCCTAATCTATACTATATATAAAGAGAGCAGGGGAGTTTTGGTTTCCACATTTCCATTCCCATTAAACCCCTATTTTATATCCTAATTTACTGATTTACGGTTCCCACTAACCAATAACCACCCAATAAAATAATAACAGCCTAAAAAATGTAGAAATATGAAGAAAAGACTTCAGAATAGGAAGATGAGGAAAGAGGGAGAGAGATCGTAAAAATAAGAAATGCGGAAAGGCAGGTATGACAGTGCCTGTGTTTTTGCTAGTTAATATTAATATAGATACAAAACTATATAAAAAGTAGAACATGAAACATGAAAGACAATTTCGATCAAATTTAAAGTCGATATATATTCACATATTAAAAAATGATATTGTATAAGTTAGGTGATAAAACCGTCAAAAGTATATTAGTATAGGTAATTTCATAAATATATACTTGTATAAATATAAATATATGATTATTTTGCATCTTTGGCCATGGTTTTCTGTTGTCTAAAATAAAAAAATGTTGTAGTGAGAGAAGGAGGAAAGGAAAGGAGAGAGCAAGGTGCGATCGACCGGAAAAAGAAAGGAAAAAGTAACACGACCAACAAATGTGGGTGGGAACTGAACCTGTGACTTTTAACTTGAACCTAGGTCTCCATTGTAGCTAGCCACAAAGGATTGATGAGGAAGAAGTATTGTTCTTCACAGGAGGAGGTTAATGGGTGTGAGCAAGCAGAACGATAATAGAGGTTGGTGCCTTCTTCACCAATCTAATGGTTGAAGCTTTTTCATGATCTCTTCTGTGATTTTTATTATTATGATGGGTCTGTATTGGCCTTGTCATGTTTCTCACATATAAGGTGTTTTTGTGAAATTGATTATTCAAAATGTCTTTAAAGTGTTAGTGAAATTATGTACATGTGTGAAAGCGAAACATTTTGGGTGAGAGATTTTCTTTACCAAGCATCATCGAAAGAAGCTCTATAAGACCTCTATTAGCATTACTTTTTGTTTTATATATATATATATATATATATATATATATATACATATATATAAAAAACAACACCATCATGACCATCCTGAAATCTTTTTTTTTTTGGATTTTAGAGCAGTAGCAGTCCTTTCTCTAAGGTTACAACTAGAGTTTTTGCCAATGTTGATGAACCAAATATGCCATGGGTTCATTCACTTGTGAAGGGTGATATCCCAATGGAATCTAGTCAATTTAGTGTTGAAGACAAGCAAATGCAACGACAATGCCACCTTAACAATGGAAACAAATGTGAATCAAGTTTGGTTGGAGCAATTGTACTTGGAGTATGAGCAAATGGTGACATGGATTTGTGCTATTTCATGCCCTCCTCCGGCAAAAGACAACCATCTTCCCGGATGCGGCCAACAACCAACACGGCAAGGTTGCCGCCATGGTTGCCAACTTCTATAGTGAAACCGCGACATCGCCACCAACAACACCACAAGCTAAGTCATTGTGTCCTTCCTTACGATGAATATGGAAATCGTATGTCCTTTGTATCTTGTAGAGCATTGATTGTGCGAAGCATGAATGCTTTTCCAGAATGTGCCTTTAAATCTGGCTCTGAATGTGTAACGTCCTAATTCCATAAACTAAGGAATAATGCCCGTTGGAAGCATCTTCCCCAATCCACAAAATTCTTTTTTGTGACATTACCAATATTGTCATACAATCACATACAATGCGCTTAAGTATTCCAACGATTACATAAGCATCAATCTCAATTACATAATCATAATTACAATCTAATGCCACTAAGTGGCTCAAAAAAACATAATTAGTTAATTCAAGTCAATTCAATACATACACATCAAAAGTGCAATTTTAAAACATAAAGGGGAATGAGGTAAGTGGAGGGATCCACTTGTGGACTCCCGAAGTCCTCCGGTCAAGCATCCGAATGAGAACCCTGCACATCTAAATGAATCCACAATGTGTGGTGAGACTAAAGTCCCAATGAATGCAATTATGCAAGCAGTGTAGATAGACATGCAAATGCAATGCAACATGAATCATATACTCAGCTTCATCATCAACACATTCATAATTAGTCAAAACATGAAAATGTTAGTCCTCTGGTGTTTAACCCATCAACCGGGTTTTATCACTTAACCGGGGCTAGACCTGAGCTCAGACGACTCTAACAAGGAACACCTCCCTTAAAGGCAATAACGACCTTGCCGTTAATCTTGATATCATATTAGCATTAATCAATCATGCATTTCCTTTTTGTCTTTCCTTTCAATTACTCTTTTCCTCTTGGTCAAGGGCCCATGAATATCCTTTTACATGATAGAGTGTGTGGAGTATGGTATATGACATGAATCATGTGTAAAATCATTGATTATACAACTAAACATTTTCATGATAGTTGATAGGTAAAATTGGCTAGAGAACCAAATCGTATCAAGTAATAAAAGTGATGAGTAGGGATATCGTTCTAGGATTGTTTTTCAATTACCAACTCACAAATTCAACACTATTCAAACTAACATCAACAATTATGGTTGAAGAATGAAATTACATTTCTAGAATGTGAAAATTTATCACTAAACAATCCCTAAGTGACTCACAAATTCAACAAAATGATTTAGTAAAATCAATGAGATGACAATGGTTAAGATTGAAATCATCTCTGTCCTTTCTCTATGTAGAAGTAACTAATTCTCAATTCAAGTTTATTTACTGAATTGAAGATTGAATTCACAAATCTAGGTTAAATCCAATTCCTTGTTCTTTAACCCCTTTCTTTAAATAAGAATCCTAATTCCTTAGGCATTCCTAATTCAAACAAGCATGAAGCGTAGGAATTCACAGAATCTCACAATTACTAATTCCTATTCCTAGGATATCAACAATTATGATGACTTACTTCAAGTTCCAACACAACTATCAATTTTCCAATTGCACAATTATGTCTAAATTCAATTCTTAGGTGGCCAATCTAAGAAAAACATTAAGCATAGAAACAATCACTCAATTAAATAAATTAAACTGAAAACGGTTCACTACATAAAGTTTGAACAGAGAATCATCCTTCCCTAACATAGGAAATTAGTTACACATAGTTGAAGAGAAGAAAAACACAAAAGAAGAAGGAAAAAGAAGAAACTCCATTAGTGATTGATGAATCTTCCACTTGATTCCTCAAAGTTGAAGCTTCCCAAGCCCTAATGTCGCAGAGAGAGAGAGAGAGAAAAGAGAAGAGAAATTCGAGCTTCAGATCTGAAAACTGTTCAAACAACTGCCAAAATGATCTATTTATACTAATTCTGACAACTACTGGCGTGGTTACGCTCTGTCTATGCGTGGCAACACGAACTCTAAAACATGAAAGTATAGATTCTGACTTCATGCGTGGCCACATGGTCTCTCAACGTGGCAACACAATTCAAACAGAAATGTTTCTTCTCCAGTTAATGGCTCTAGCGTTACAACGCTCCTGAATTGTGTGGCAACGCTCCATATAGCAAATCAAATCTCTTGTGCTTCCCTTTCTCTCTGCTTATGCTTTCAAAAATCCACCATTCTCCTTGCTCAATCCTTCTAAAGTGTCCCTAAGACAAGGTCAAATGAGAAGAGTGAAAATTCATAAAATTAAAGCAACAATTATCTAGAAATTATCACCAAAACACTCTTAAAGTAACATCAACACTTTTACTTCATTTTTACATATTTCTAATCCTAAAACTCTATAAATCCTATTAAACACTTATTAAATTCACTGAAATACAACTAAACATTGACACTTATCAATAGTCACCATACATTTCTCATACAAACCCTAACACCAAACCCTAGAGTTAGAACAATTCTCAAAGCCACACATTGCATATACATCACATACTCCCAGCTAGGGCAAATTCAAAACACCAACAATCAAGCCAACACAAGCAAAAATAAGAAGAGGAAAGGAGAATAGGGGTAATTTAGGGATTCCACACGAAATGGGAGTGAATGGGTGGATCACACTAGAGTAGAAAATATTGGTCTTGAGGGGGGAGATTGACTTCATTGACCTTCTTCTTCCTTGATGATTCGCTCCCAAGCTCTTTTTTTTTATTCTCTTCTTTGTTCTCCCATAGGAAACAAGAAGGGGTGTGGGAAATGTGTTTTAAATGGGCTAAAATACCCTAGGAAAAGCTTTTAAAAAAACTTATTTGTGAATTTTCGCTCAAGTGAAATATTTTTGCTTGAGCGAAAATCAGGCAGTGAGCTTACTGCCTGATTCTCGCTTGAGAGAGAATTTCTCGCTCAAGCGAGCTCCTTGTTTTTGCTTGAGCGAGAATCTTTTGCTCAAGCAAAAACAAGGCAGAACCAAACCCTAGCTCTCTATCCAAATTTCGCTTAAGTGAAAATCTTCGCTCAAGAGAAATTATCAGAAAGTTTCTACCCAGTTTTTGCTGATATTTTCGCTCAAGCGAAAACAGTCTCGCTTGAGCGAAAATCTCACATAATGGAGTTACCAAATTTCTATTCCCATTCGCTCAACCGAGCCATTTCTCGCTTGAGCGAAAAATGGATAGTGTTATGCCATTTTTTAAAATTTTTAACCTTCTTTAACCTAATTCCTTTTATGAAAACCTCATATACTTACCATTTCACTTATGAAAATGAGTTTGAAATTTTGGATGTTACAGCCTGCACATGTTTTTTAGATATGTCTATGACGTTGGTCAACTACACATACCACAAATCTTTTATCTTCCCAACAACATGAAGTAACAAGGGCTAAGGTTTAAGAAACCCTTTTTCCTTTGATGGGGGTTGTTTTTAATCCTAGTTCTATGAATTATTTTTTATTCAGATGGGTCTTTTTCTAATTTAAAAAAAAAAACTTTAGCAAAATTGTAACATAATTATTTTTATTATAGACGGTTAACCCAACCAACTATGTTAGGTCATATTTGTTGACTTATGGGTGAACCACTCACTCTGCTGCTTCACACTGGCTCCCACCCTTGTTATCAACACTATAGTTCAAATACTTTTATTTATCATACAAAAACATTTGCCAATGGGTTAATTAACACCCTATCACATCCATCCAATGTAGAAAGACTATTTTAATAGCTATCTATAATTTTCAACAAAGAGTAGTATGTTCCAATGAGTCCACAAATGATTCCCAATGCAACAATAACGACACTCAATGCGACCTGAGAATGCAAGTGAAAAGAGCTCATTAAAGGATAATATTGTATTGCTATCATTATGTAACATTTGGTAAACAAAAAATAATGAAATAGAATAGAATAAAAAAGAATATAACTATAGATTATAACCTCTTGTGTATCATATTTGATAACTATAAAATAGAATAAAACCAAATGTTTTATTTTGTATTTAGTGCTTGTCAATCATATCAAGACATCATTTTTAATTAATGATTAATTAGAGTTTATGAAGTTTAATAAATGTTTAATTCTTTAGTGGATCCTACGGAGCGTGTTATGTATTCAAATGCAATCCAAATGATCCATTAAGATCGACCTAGTGGTTGGGGGTAGTTTAGCACGGGGTTCTAGATTCAAATTGTATTGCCTTACTTGTAAAAAATAATGCAATCCAAACTCGAATAACATGGACCGAAGATAGAAAAGAATGTAATGGGTGTGAAGAAAGAAGAAAAAAGAATAGAAAATCTAATGGAGGAATTGTTAAAGAAATATTATAGCATGTGTGTCGTTAAGGAAGTCTAGAGAAGGTGAATGTGCCATCAAACATATAATATATAGTGGAGGGATAATTTTCAAAGAAATAATAAAAATATATTATTTTGTTTAGTTTTTTTTGTTTCACCTCTTTGAAGGAATCAAGACGTACCAATTTTTAATCCTATTTTAAATTATATTTTTCCCATAAAATGTACTCAATATGAAATAAAACTATATGTCTCATTTTAAACTATCAATTAAACGTTACCAATAGAGAAATGATATTTGTAGGATATGTTTATACAACATGTTGTATAATAAAGTGAGAGATAGAGAGAAAAGACATAGAAGTGTGAGATGTGATATGTGACGTAAGAGATGGAGAGAAAAGTGTGTTATAAAAATTATTATATTAATTGATTGTATGAATATTATAACTCCTATCTATATGCTCACTTATAATATGTGACATTGGTCATTAGGTTGTTTAAGAAAGGAAATACAAGACTCTAAAATTAAATTGAAAAAACAGATTTAGGGTGATTTCCTCTTGCTGTATATGAAGAATCTAATAAAAAACACAAAGCATTCTTGGGATACTTACAAGTTACAACAAACATGAAATATTAAATACACTATATCAATTTAGGGATATAAGAACATACATATAAGGATACTGCAATGCCGATACACCCTTATAGGTATGATTTTTTTAAAAAATTAGATTATTGAGGGCGCTTTTCAAAATAGAAGCACCCAGAAGAGATAATCACTTAAGGGTGCTTCCATTCCCATTGTTAATTTTTTTTTCATAATAAAGGCATCAAAGGGAACTTCATACACGGAAGCGCCGTAAACAAAATAATATTTTTTTTATTGAGTAAACCATCACTTTAGTCCCTGACTTCTTTACGGTCGAGCAGTTTAGTCCCTGACATTTCAAAATCAATACGTTAGTCCATGACTTTAATCAGCATCCATCAGTTTAGTCCAAAAGCCCAAACACCGTTAACAAAGAGGTGACATGTCACGTTAAGTGACATGTAAGACTCCAGCTTGGAGTAAAACGTCGTCGTTTTCATTAGGAGCACTGGTCAACTAGTCATTTTCGTGGGAAATGAATTGAATGTCTTCTCCAAAATATCAAGGTTGTGGGTTTTCATTTCAGAAATAGGAACATCCCAAAGCTGTGAAGGGGTTGCTGCCATCATTATGAAGCGGTGAACACGAAGACTTACGTTGAAGCTTTGAAGAATTTTTTGCGAGGCACGATGAAAAATTGTTAATTGGTTAACTTTTCCTATTAAATGAGGCTTTGTTTGATCTTGGCAATCTTGCCTCCAATCCATCCAAAGAGTCCTAAGGAAGCCAAAAAATTGTTCATTCTTTAATTTTCTTGTAAACATCTTGTAGGTCCTTAATTAATTAAGGTCCTCTACACTAAAACAAATGCCACTAAGTGATTACTTTCAGAGGGATTTTGGCAAGCCTTCATTTCCACATTGTGACCCAAAATCTTCCATTGCTACATGCTTAAGAGCCTTAGATGACATTGCCCATAAGGTTTATCTTGAATTCTACCTTAAGACTAACTCCATTTATTATCAGTTACAGTTAAGTGCAATTATTTTTTCCAAAATCTTATGTCATTTTTTTTAGTGTGTTACTTAACTAAAGTTTTTGTATATTTTCATAGGGCACGTGCATTTAAACTTGAATCTGAGAGACTTGTGACTGAACTAAAAATTTCAACCCAGTATGTGGAGCACAAGTTAGATAGTATTGAAGAGAAATAAGAACATCTATTACAAAGCTCAAAACAGATATATGATTCTCTTGATTCAATTAATGGTCACACAAAAGAAGTAGCTCAAACTGCTAAAAGTGTGGAAGGTCATATTGGTGTTGTACTAATGCATTCAAATAGTGTTTATGAACAAACTACAAAAATTGAAGTATCACAGTCAGTGTTAAAAGAAGGACAAGAGGTGATGAAGAGGAATTTGGAGGATGGATTAGCATTGCTCAAGGAATCTTACAATTATTTGGGCGCATAAATAGAGAAGTTAAGAATTGAAGCCATTGAGATTGAGAGTCATCAAAGATGTGTAATCTGTAAAGCAAAGCTTAAAATGGTGTTTTAGACGTAGTATGTTGCCAGCTTGGACCATAATTATAAGTTATCATGCCACATCAGCAATCATTTAACAGAAAGCAGTGTTTTGGACTAAAGTGACAGACAGTGATTAAAGTCGGGGACTAACGTGTTGATTTCTAAAAGTCGGGGACTAAACTGCCCGACCGTGAAAAAGTCAAGGACTAAAGTGATGGTTTACTTTTTTTTATTTTTAAGGCTAGGCTAGGGGGAGGAGTTCTCTCCATTTATTGGAGAGCTCTATTTGGAGAGAGAAAGAAATAGAGCACATGTGGGACCCACTTCTGTGTTCTATTTCTTTCTCTCTCCAAATGGAGCTCTCCAGTAAATGGAGAGGATTTTCTCCCAGGCTAGGGCGCTTCCTAAGAAAAAGTGCGCCTAAAGTGATTATTAATTTTTTAATGACAAGAAAGTGAGTGTTTTTTTGGAAAAAAAAACCCTAAAGAGATTTTTTTTTTCATGACATTAAAGGACCTTTTTTGGTAGAAGTGCCCTGAAGCTTACGGTCGGGGAGATCATTTCCACCTCAATAGTGCCCTAAAGGTCCCTTGAAATTAAAAGAAAAGCTTTGTCCCTGTACGTGAAAAGCTTTCTTTGTCCCACTATTTCTCTCGTTGTCCCTCTCACTCTCTCATCATCCCTCACTATTATCGTTGTTGCGAGGCTATCTCTCCTGCTTTCTCTCTCTCTCTCTCTCTCAAGGTTCTTGACGGCGTGTCGAGACTAGATCTCGTTGTCTAGCAACAGGAACAATGAGAGCTCCTCCGCGGGTTTGAGCCAACTTCGGTCATTTTAAGTCATCGTAAATTTAATTTGTAATGAGAAATTGAGGTGTGTTGTGAAATTGTGTAAATGAAAAATAAATAATATGTCGTGTATCTGTAGTGAGAAATTGTTTTAAATTTTTATTCTTGAATTTTGTTTGGTGGTGTGATTTATTATATATGTTTGAAATTTTAGCAAAAGTTGGAAAAACAGGGAGAACTCTACCAAAATTTTTATGGGTCTTATAAATTCTTACATTGTTTTATGACGTGTGATGTATTTTTTTGTGAGAAATCGCTTATAAATGTTTGACTATTAAATTCTGGCTGTAGGTGGCATGGAGTATTATAGGTGTTTCAAGTTTTGGAAAAAGTTAGAAAAAAAAGGGAAAACTCTCCCAAAAATTTTATAAGTTAATGATCGTACTCTCACATAATTTTCTTAAGTTACATATATCTTAATAGATTGCATACTTCTTGCATAATGTGCCTAACTTATATCTAAGTAGAAACATATATGTATGTTTAATTAAATTTTAGGTTTTCACTAAATAACAATTTTAGGCGATTGTTAGAATAAAAAGCAACATAGTATATAGGAATGACCAAAAAACATTTAAAACAAAATATAATTGATTATGTGTTAAAAAAATATTATAAGGGTGCTTTAGGGATGGAAACGCCTTAATAGAAAAAAATATGGTCCAAGGAGGGTGCTTTAAGGGTTGAAGTGTCCTTATTGTTTAAGAAAAAAAATCTAAGGTGGACATTTCTAGGACAAAAAAAGTGCCCCCACCCCTAAAAAAACCTTTTTTTTAAAAAAAAATCTTGGCAGGGTGCTTCCAGTCTGCCCTGTTAGGTTTTATGCAAGGGCGTTTCGCAAACGCTATGTTATTTTACATCTATAAGAGTACAAAATAATAAGGAAAATTCTACGGTACGCTCCAGTAGGAGAGAATTTTGGTAATTTTTTTATCATTTAATCAATTTCTCTCAATTTTTTTAAATGGTCTTAGTATTTTTACAATTACGGAACAATATTTAACTATTAGAACTTGTATTTTTAATTTTTGGAAAGACTTTTTGACCCCCTATAATCATTATCCTGTATTTTTATTGTATTCCCCCCATTTTTTCATATTCTCATTTGTAATACACATGTATCTTATTTAAAATCTACTTTATATTTTCGAAATAATTTAGGACGGAGTACATGACTTGTTCCTATGTAGTTTTGGCCTTTATGCCTTCCTTCAATAAAAAATATAACAAGAAGGTACCAAAACTCTCTTTAGCTGAAGGGTACCAAATTGCGACCCAAATAAAAATAGTCCAATAAAACGCGGTCAAAATTATTGTCGAGATGCACTGATAAGACTTTTTGCTATAGCAATATTCATATTTACTTATTTTGGTGCAAGAACACACGTATATTCAAAATAATATTCAATTTACTTATTTAGTAATAGTACTATATAATTCAATGGTTGAATATAAAAATAGAATAAAGTACACTTCTTTTTTTTTTTACGGAGAATAAAGTACACTTCTATCAATCCATAGTTATTTAAATTATACTATCAGTTCTTATAGATTTTTAAAAATTACAGTCTCCTTTCATATATTGCACTTAATTAACTCTACTTTAATATGAACAACGCTCTTATGAATAATTTTTCTCTTATTATCACTCATAGCATCATGAATAGCTAATTTTAAATCTTTGCTACCCACTTCAAGATATTATAAGATAAAATAAATATTTTGAATGAAATTCTAAAATTAATAGTTCATTTCATCTTTTAAAGTCCCTCAAGTCAATGTTATAAAACTTGAATTAGTAATCGTTTTCATCTAAATACTAGGTTATTGCGAGAACCAATTAAATTGGTATACATAACATATTAAATAATAAAATAATATGTATTAATAATCAAATAATATAAAATATACATACATCATAAATCAAAAGTCGCATTTTATATTATATAATTTTTTTAAATATATATTTTACCATATCAAATTAAAGGAAATAACTAAATGAAATAATAGGTAGATACAAATAATTTCCTCAATGTTTTACTAATGAGGTGCACAAATGGTCAAGTGATGGAAAATAAATCATTGTTATGAATACCCATGGTGATGTGTGTTTCTTTCATTATAGATAGAAAACACAAGCACATAATTTAGTTTGTTTCACTAAAAATTCCGGTAATGTCATATTATTGGAAAGTCAGTACTCTTTCTCTTAATAATTCTTCTGTTTTAATGGGTTTCTTTATATTTTCCAATTAAAAAATAAAATAGGGAATAACTAATGCTTTATAGTCAAGTATTTGGCCTTAAATGGAAGGATTATATATGTACACTGAAAAAAATTTCTGCTGCACGGGGTGGCTAGTGAGAGGGTACGATGTAGGTTTGTGTTCGATTCATCAAATACATATAACTGGATGATGTGAGGTTTTTTTAATTGAATGTCAAATAAAATTAATGAAAAGGTTTTTGATGATTTTTAATAAATATTTACGGGTGGTTTCAATGACATCACAACTGATTTAATAGCACATATGAATATCCTATGGACTAACAGGACAGGTTAATGGTTGGACTGGTTGGTATATCTTGATTTTTATAACACTGTACCGGAACATTTCAAATGGAGCAAACACATCAGTTGCTACAATAAAATTAACAAAATATAATTTTTCACGTATTTTTATAATGTCATATAATCTTTATAATTTTAAGTAAGTTAATTAATTTTTTTTCTCTAACACAACAATTCTATAAAATTTTTTAAATGGATCCCACAATCTACTTCATTTTAAATTCATTTCCTATGTACAAAAATAATAAAATAATAAATGGTCTCACTTTTTTCAATTAGACACGGTATGGGCAGTTTGTTGTTGTTTCTTGTAGATCATTCTCCTCCAGCGCAACAATCTCACAAGAAATTTCTTTTCTTCAGACAGATTGTTGTCTAGCAACTCAGTTGCAGTTGCTCTAAGACCATCTCCAATGGTGGAGTTCTTGAGAGTTTCTTAAATCATTATTTAATACTTCTTCCGTCCCTTATTATAAGACCCTCTCAACCGTTTCACACAATTTAAGAAAAGTTGGTTAATGTATTGGTCTTTTAAAAAAAATAATAGCGTTTCAAATATACCCTTATTTAAAAGTCACTATATTTTAGAAACATTAATGGTGACATGGTGGAAGACTCCAAAATTCACTTTCCAATGGGGTAGTTGGGCATATGGGTAAAATTTCATTAATTATTCACACTCATCAATATATGGGGAATAAAAAAGTTGAATATCAATGAAGGGCAAATATGGAAAAAATAATTAATTTACCTAAAAATATGCAAAGGGTCTTATATTAAGGGACATCCAATTCTTCTAGAAGGGGTCTTATAAATAGGGACGGAGGGAGTATTATTTTTCTGGGTCATACTTGTATATATTATCTCCTTTTACTTTTTAAGCAATTTTTACAATTTAAGCAACTTTACGCTTCAACAGAGCAACTTTACAAGAACTCCAGAATGGACTCCATAAGTTACCCCACCTTTATTATTTCAATATTTAATTCATCTTAAAATATTATTTTATTTTCTAATTTTAAAATAAAAAATACATAAAAATGTAATATAAAATTATTTTTTATTTAAAAAATATAATTTAAAAATATAATTTAATTGATTATAAAAATATTTTTCTTCATTTCAATGGTTTTACCGTGACCTTTCATTTTTCCTATTCATTCATTTCAACTCATTCAATCAACCCACACCCCACTCTCATTTTTTCCTCTTTCTTTTTCTATGTGTTCCAGAGTGATCCCTCACCCAATTTCTTCAAGCATATGAGTTCTTTAATTTTTTTCAAGCACTCCATGTCATCCATCTCCAATGGGAAGGGAGGTGCTTATGGGATTTCTTAAAATTAAGAACTGGTAAACACTCCCCGTTGAAGATGCTCTAATCTAACTAATAGAGTATTCAAAATTAAGGAGGAAAATTTTGATTGTTTGTAATTGCTTATTAATTAAGAATTTTGTTTACAACAAAATTTATTTCTCAAGGGATTGAGTGTAATTTATAGGATTTAGTTATATAATTACAATCTCCACTTTTGATTTTTCAATTGATTACTCCTTACTTTTTAAAATTTGATGGAGGGGATATTGTAATTATATTTAAACATCTCTAGTGCAATTTTTACTCTAGAAATTATTGTTATTATTCAGGACAAACAACACGTCCAAAATTATAAATTTTGCTAGGAAAATTCCATGACATATACGGTGCTATGATAAAAAATGAATTAAAATAATTAAAAATTAAGTACAAGATTGGCAGTACCATTACCTGTGCATTTGTAGCTTTTTTCCCCACAATTTTCAGAAAACATAAACTTGGCATTATTAGTGCCTGAAAAATTTTCCATTCCCAAGATTAGATGAATTTCACTGGAACTCCTTACAAGAAACTGGAACCATAGCAATAACGGAAAGCACAATATACAATAGACGAATCTAGTTCAAGTAAAATTGTTGCCAACAAACTTATGAAGACAGATCAAAGTTATATATATATTGCTAAAAGAATCATGAGACAATCATGGATAAACATATTTCTCCAACCAAGTATTGTCCTATGTCCAAAAAATTAAAGCAAAATACAGTAAAGTTTGGATTAGGATTAGTCTTGCATGCCCCGAAGTTTTGAGAAACGATGTGTATTTGCCGGTTGTATGGTAAAAACAAACAAAATCAAATATGAAATAGAACATATGTGGCAGAGCATGCTTTGTTCCAATGTTAGGAGAAGTTGAATACAAGAAAATTAAAGGAACTTTTCCTGTGATATGACACAGGTACTATTTCATGCATGAAATTCTAAGAACTAAGAAGAAAGCATAAAATTAGAAAATGTAGTATTTTATTTCCCTTTACCATTTTTTATTTTTTTATCGACAATTCTAAAAGTGGTACTGTGAAGTGTAAGGTCCAAGATCCCTTTGTGTAGAAGTTTTAATGACAACAATTTTCACAATATATTTTTAAGTATTCTGAATATTTTGGTACTAATAATGCTGCTTGAGAATGTGAAAATAAGAACAATAAATTCTCTAGAAAAGGTAGAGATGGATCAAAAGCATTTAAACAGTAGAATTCAGAAGCATGAAATCCAAGTTTTCATAATTCAAACAACACCTTGTTTCAGGGAGGTCAAGACAATCATCCAAGATCAAAAAACTCTTAAGACAAATCTATGCTAAGCTTCATAAGCAACTTCAAAAGCTTGAGACCACTAGAAGCATTGGAAAAGTTCTCATCCTTGGAAAATAACTTCTAATGTTAATATCTACCTAATCATATCAACTTCGACTGTTTACGATAGAAACAAAGAAATTGAAGAATAATAACAAGATTAGAAACGTGATTCTATCTCTAGAAGTACGATCCACATGATATTTTTTCTCCAAAAGCAGAATTCATAGAATTTCTAGAATTAGAGGCATCAGATCAACTATTTATTTTAAGCTCAAAATTTGTTTAAGAACCTCTAGAATCATTGGACAAATCCCTACACTCCTCAGGAAAGAAGCAAGAATTATCAACCATCAGAAGCATGCTCCATAAGCATTGAATGGTTTGTTAGAAATTGAAACAACTTCTACTAGTCTTGAACAGAGAAAAAGTATACAAAAACAATTCAGTTTATTCAAAAAAATGAGAAGAGCTTACTTCAACAATTATGGTTCTCCTATTTATATGAGATCTACACAGCTGTAACTAACAACAAAAAGATTAACAGTTAAGCAACTAACTTAACTGCCTAAACTAAATTATTAACTAACGCACCCCCTTAATTCAGTGTTTCCTCGAGAGCTACTACACCAATCTTCATCTCGAGTTCATGAAATCCAGTTGCCTTAAGAGGCTTTGTTAGAATATCAGTAAGTTGTTCTGCAGTAGTACAAAACACAAGTCTCAACCTTCCTTTATCTATTTGATCTCTCAGAAAATGAAATCTAGTCTCTATATGCTTGCTTCTGCCATGTGCTGTAGGATGCTTTGCTAGATCTATAGATGACTTGTTGTCAACTCTTAACACCATTGGTTTCTCAGCTCCCAATTTCATCTCTCTAATCAAATTGTCTAACCACAATGCTTGACAGGCTCCATAGGAAGCTGCAACATATTCTGCTTCATAGGAGGATAAAGCTACTATAGGTTATTTCTTAGAACTCCATGAGATAGGAGTGTTTCCCAGCAGAAACACAAAACCAGATGTACTCCTGTCATAACTTCCATTCCAATCTGAATCACTGTAGCCAATTAGCTCAACTTCAGTCCCTTGAATCATGTTTAGAAACATCAAGCCATAGTCCAATGTTCCTTTCACATATCTAAGAAGTCTCTTGGCTGCAATGAAATGAGTAGTTCTTGGTTTATCCATGAATCTACTAACCAACCCAACACCATATGCCAAATCTGGTCTGTTGTTACAGATGTATCTAAGTGAGCCAATCATCTGTCTGTAAAGTGTAGCATCCACCAAAGGATCATTTTCATCTAATCCAAGCTTCACTCCTGTATCTACTGATGTGGTTACTGGATTGCAGTCAAGCACTCTGAACCTTTTCAATACATCAGTCAGATACTTTTTCTGTCTTATAAAGAAGCATTGGCTGGTTGTAACAAATTCCAGTCCTAAGAAATATGAAAGCTTTCCCAAATCTGACATTTCAAATTCTTATTTCATTTTGGCCTTGAATTCTGAGATATCTTTAGTATGACTCCCTGTTACAAGAAGATCATCCACATACAAGCATGCAATCATTAATTTTTCAATTACAAAACCCTTTACAAATAAGCCATATTCTGATGTGCATTTCTGAAAACCTTGATCCATCATAAACAGGTCAATTCTTCTGTTCCAGGCCCTTGGTGCCTGTTTCAATCCATATAATACCTTTCTCAATCTGAAAAATTTTCCTTCTTTACCAGGTATTTCAAAACCAGGTGGTTGTGTCACATAAACCTCTTCATCTAGAGGTCCATTTAGAAATGCAAACTTTACATCCATCTGCCATAAGGTCCATTGATTTAAGCTAGCAATGCCAACCACCAATCCGATTGTCTCCAGTCTTGCTACTAGAGAGAAAACTTCTTCATAATCCTTTCTTGGTTTTTGTTGAAAACCTCTAGCCACCAATCTAGCCTTGTGTTTGATCACTTCACCACTTGGCTTCACTTTCACCTTGAACACCCATTTTACTCCAATGGTTTCATGTTCTGTGGCAACTCAGTTAGATACCAAGTTTGATTCTTATCAACAGATTGCAGTTCTTCTTTCATGGCTTTTATCCAATTAGGTTCCTGTATGGCCTGCTCAAATGTCACAGGATCTACTTCAGCTATCAAGGCAAAGTGCACAAGTTCTCCTTCCCTTGTAACTTCAGAATCATGTGTGATTTCAAAATCATTTAACCTGACTGGTGGTCTTCTTTCCCTGTGTGGCCTTCCTGAATGTTCATCACCATTCGATCTGTCTTCTTCAATATCTAAATTCAATTAGAGTCTATTCATCTCTTTAGTGTGGAAATCACTCTAATCTCATGCCTTTGATTCATCAAACACTACATCTCTACCTAGAACCACCTTTCTTGTGATTGGATTAAACATTTTGTACCCTCTAGTAGGGTGATAGCCAAGCAGAATCAATTGCTCACATTTATCATCTAACTTCTTCCTTGTAACATTTGGTATGTGACTGTAGCAAATTGAACCAAAAATTCGAAAATGTCTAACATCAGGTTTTTGACATGACCATGCCTCTTCAGGAGTGATTCCTTGCAGCCTTTTAGTGGGACACCTATTCAAAATGTAAGTTGTTGTGCATACAGCTTCTCCCCAAAACTCCTTTGGAACATATTTTGCTTTATGCATACTTCTTGTAATATCTAGGATGATTCTGTTTCTTCTCTCAGTTGCTCCATTGTGTTGTGGAGTGTATGGTACTATCACATCATAAACAACTCCAAACTTCTCACAGAATTCAGAGAATTGATGAGAGGTATACTCTCCTCCACCATTAGTTATCAGTTTCTTCAAGAGATTTTCACTCTATCTTTCAACCGTTGCTTTAAACTTCTTAAAAACATCAAACACCTCATCTTTCTTTTTAAACAAATAAACCCACAGTTTTCTAGAAAAATCATCAGTGAAAGTTACAAAGTACATGTTATCACCAATAGATGCTCTCTCCAATGGACCACACACATATGAGTAGATCATTTCAAGTGATTTGCTGGTTTTAATAGGAACATAAGGAGCAAAAGAGTTCTTGGCCTGTTTGCTGGAAATGCATTCTTCACACAGCTCCTTTGTTGCATCAATCACTGGTATTCCAGAAACCAGATTCTTGCTGCTCAATAGATTTAGGCTTTTAAAATTCAGGTGTCCAAATCTATGATGCCATAGCCTACTCACCTCATCAACTATGGATTTGAGGCACTTTTGACCATTAGTGTGTATGCCAATCTTGAAGGTCCTGTTATTTGAGAGAGGAGCCTTCAAGATTAGCCTTCCATTGCAGTCAAAAACTTATAACAATCTTTCTTCCATCTTCAAGGTGTATCCTCTTTCAAAAAGTTGCCCCAAACTCAGCAAGTTGCTTTTCATATTAGGCACATAGAGCACATTGGAAATACATCACTTCTTCCCATCTTTTCTGTCAAAAACAATATTTCCAATTCCTTAAGCTTGCACAACACTACCATTAGCAAATCCCACTCTATTTTTAGTTGTTTCATCCAATATCTCAAACCATTCCTTATGATCAGTCATGTGGTTGGAGCAACCTGTATCCAGATACCGCACATAATGATCATTCAATTCTTGATTAGTCCTTGCCATCAGTAAAACTTGTTCTTCTGGACTTTCTTCCTCAGCCATGTGTGCCTCACCACCTTGCCTTGATGATCCACCACCATTACCACTGTAGTTTCCACATTCACTTGCAAAATGTCCAAATTTTTGGCATGTCCAGCACTGCACCTTATTTCTATCAAACACCTTTTTCTTTTCAAAATCTGACTTGGTCTCCCACTTTCTTGTAAATTTTCTATTCTGATCAAACCTTGAAAAATTACCAAAATTGAAGTTTTTCTGGTACCTTCCTTCTCCTTCTTTTCCTTTCTTGAACTTCCTTCTCTTGTAGTCTCCTTTCTTCCAAGCTTGAGCCTATAAAGCTTGATCAACTGGTTTCTCCAAGTTTCTTTCAACTAGTCTCAGTTCATGAGCCTCTAAGGTGCATTGCAAGTCTTCTACCTTTAAGGACTCAATATCTTTGGATTCTTCTACAACAACAACTATATGATCAAATTTAGGAGAGAGTGTTCTGAGTACTTTCTCCACAACCATTGTATCCGAGACTTTCTCCCCACAATTCTTCATTTGATTTGTCAGTACTAGCAACCTAGCAAAATAACTCCCAACAGTTTCTTGCTCTTCCATCTGTATCAATTCATATTGCTTCTTATGGTTTGAAGCTTGACTTTCTTCAACTTCTCAGCTCCACCATAATATTTCTCTAACAAATCACATGCTTCTTTCGCATTACTAGCACTTTCAATTCTGTGCATCCGTTGCTCCTCTTTCAAGTTCTTGGACACCTTCTTTGACAATTTCAAGTACATCTTGAAAACCAAAGATCATCCTCATCTTGGTGCACCACTGATCATAGTTCTTGCCATCCAACACCGACAAGGTTGCAGGAAAGTTACCATTGGAACCCATTGCAGTAATACCTTCTCTTTTTGTACCTTACACAGGTCTCGATCGACAAGCTTCTGATAGCACTGTTAGAAACTAAAACAACTTCTACTAGTCTTGAACAGAGAAAAAGTATATAGAAACAATTTAGTTTATTCAAAAAAATGAGAAGAGCTTACTTCAACAATTATGGTTCTCCTATTTATATGAGATCTACACAACTGTAACTAACAATAGAAAAATTAACAGCTAAGCAACTAAATTAACTACCTAAACTGAATTATTAACTAACATGGTTAAATAAAGAGAGAAAAAAGTTTGTCACATGAAAGCGATAGCCCCTTAAAAGTCTACACACTCTTTGACCAGTTTGAATAGCTTTCTCAACGGCTAGTTCTTGAAGGAAAATCTCAATAAATAAACCCCTTGCAACTTAGCAAAAACACGGAGAAATACCAAGAGCCTAAATTGCATAACCTACTATCAAGAGCTTATTCTCACCTTTTGAAGATTTCTATCTCCTTCTAATCACTCCATTTTTTGAAATATAGTCTGTAAAAATGTTAGAGTGATTTTTCAACTCAAACAAAAAGATTAATCCACTCATTAAGTGATAGTTTGAGCTTCTTGAAATATACCCTCTTCCTACAATATGAAGTTGTGAACTCTCAACTTAACTAGTGAAGTTAGTATTGGTTGAGTGTGTTCAATCTTGCAAAGGCTACGCGCAAAAGAATACTATGTATGACCCGCAGAGATTGTGTCAAGAATATTGAAGTTGAGCCCACGGAGGTTGTGGGAAAAAATACCATGTAATCAAGCTTGATTAGTGAAAAATCCTATACAAAGGTAGGTATACGTAACCATAAAAATCAATGTGTAGTATCCCTTATCCTTACTCTTTTTATTTTCCTGTATTTACTCTTTTTATTTGCCAATTGTTATTATATTTGAGAAGTTGAAAATCAAATAATAATAAACTTGATAATAAACTGGCATTCTTATATATACAAATCTCATCTACATTAGTATTAATATCATTTATGGAAAGTTTCACTAAGATCTAATATAGTTTACCACTCTAGAAGCACATTTTAGGAAGTTGTTTGTTGTTTAATATTAAATTTGAAAAGATAAATATCAAATCTTCTCAGACTCAAATTTAAACTAATTTATTCATATATTCTAAATATATATAGTGAAAATATATAATCTCGAAAGTTTGGTTAAATTTTAAATTCATTTAATACTTTAGAAGCATCATTCATCATATTTTTTTAACTATTTCTTAATATGAAACGATAGATTGGTATAATCTTGCTTCTAAACTATTTTTCTTATATAATCTGATTATATAATTGATAAATAAGCACCTCTAAAGTTTCATTCAAAGGTAAATATATTTAGTGCTAGCTTTTTCTTACTTTTAAATTAAATTTCAAAGCACAATTAACTTTACAATTCAACAATAATATTAATTCATATGATATTAGTATAACTAAAAGATATCTTTTAGAAGCATCCTCTGATAGGGAAGGAAGTCTTGAGCAAAAGTTAGACGGATTTTTGACAGACTTGCAAGATAGGCCAAAAATTTTCAAGCATCATAATTCAACTCCATTTTTTTGTTTACTCTTTGACACTTCAAAAAGTTGATAATCATGCATCACCTTTATGGATCGTCCACTGATAAAATTGAAAATCTAAACTAGATACACTGATATATGTCATTACAAAGAAAAGGTTTTCTCTTTACCAACCAGTAAAACTTTATATCATATAAAATAGAAAGGGTTAAATATGTTTTTAATCCCTGAAATATAGTTAAGATTTGATTTTCGTATCTGCAATTTAAAATTGATGGATCTGGTCCTCAAAAAAGTGAAAATGCCCCTTTTTAGTTCTTATCAATAAAAATTCGTAGTTAATCCATAACAAAATTGTGCAATAAAAATTAAATTGGTGTATTTTAAATTTTTGAAATGCCAAAATTACCAGTTTTAAATTATAGGGACTAAAACCAAATCTTGACTATTGTTTAGGGACTAAAAACATATTTAACCTAAATAGAAATGATATTTTTTTATCTTGGTCCAAGGATTTTCCTGGTTTGAAGTGGAAAGGATCAAAATCTAGACACACTGACTAGGCAAGATAATTGGGCACGTTGGGGTGGGTGTTGCTATTCTCGGCCGTCCCCACGCCCACAAAGATCAAGACAGGTTCGAGAACAGGTAAAAAATTTCAAAACTCAACCTCATTCTCATGGGTTCTCATTGGATTTAGGGAAACTACGAGATCCCACCTACTCTATTATTTTTTTTCTTTAATTTTAATAATTTAAATACATATTTTTAAATAAAGTTATACAAATATAATAAATTATAATTTAAACAATATATAAAAATAGGCATTGAGAATTTTAAAAGTAAAAAACTTGAGAATGATATCATATTTTAAAAAATATATGTAAATTTATCTTTATTATTTAACTATTATTATAATAAAATTATTTAATTGTTACATTAGGACGAATTCCAAATGGCTAATTATATGAATACGCCCCCAAATCTGCCGCGGCTCCAATCAAAATTGGATCAGGATCATAGTCAAATTAATTGATATTCCGTAAACCAAGTCAAAATTGGTTTTTCTCATCAAAATCAAGATTGAGATAAATCAATATCCACAAATTCAGATTTAATTGTCATCACTAACACATAAAAAACACAAACAAATAAGTGTTTGCTTACCAAAAGCATATGGAATAGAGAGCCAATTAAAGCCACCACAAGCCCTGAAAGTTGTAACAAAATGATATTAGTCCTTTAGTTCATATGACACACATTACGAGTTTTCATATTTAGCGTAGAATTTTGTTATGAAATATACGTTAATTTGATGTATTTTTATTGGAAATAAATAAACATATAATAAGTATTATATATCAAAACAACTATAAATCAACCACTATCAACCATCCCAATCCCATCATCTACGCACAATAGCCTTCCTCCGTGTCGCTATGCTTCATTGGAAAAAATTCTTTCACACCTATTTTTTTAGGTGGAAAAAGCGATAGACAAAAAAAAAAAAAAAAATCTACACACATTTTATATACTCATGTCTATGCTCATTTTTTCTTTTTATTTTTTTCATCACATTAATTATCATATTTTTTATTTTTTCACTTTTTTTTTTCTTTTTTTATCTATTTTTTCTTATCCACGCCTCTCATTCGATTTTTGGGTGTGAAAGTTTCATTTTCCAATTATGTTTTGATCTTATCAATGACTGATTTAGGTATTTTTATTATTATTGAAAAATTACGGTAAGAAAAAATTTATTGGTGATCTTTAAAATTATTTTATTTATTTACATATTATCCATTAATTTCATCAAATTTAAAAGGATCTAGGGTACATAGAGAAGTCTTGTGGAAATTAATGGATAAGTAGAGAGTTTGTACTGTCCATAATTGGGACTCAAGGGCCGAGCTAAGCATTTTATTTCGTGGAGACCAAATATAAAGATTGGTATTAGAACTAAAAGGCATCTCATTAGAACGATATTTTTAAAATTTAAAAATCATGTTCAAAGAAAAAATTATTTAATAGATAAAAAATTAAAATTATAATGAACGTATATAAATTATAAAATTAATCGTGAAAATAAATGTAGATATCCTTTGATATAATTTAAAGTGAATAATTTGAATTTAATATGTGGATAGTAAAAACTAATTAGTTTAAATTAGAGATTTAATTTAAATGTAGATATTAATTAAAGATAACTAGTTTGAAATAGAGATTTAATTTATTTAAATATATTAGTGGATAATTTATTTGAATTTGAAATAAATAAATATACTAAGGTTAGAGCACCGACAAATCTTGAAAAAGAAATTTGGGAAGCCAAAATGAGATTTTGATGAATATATTAAATGTAACACTACAAGAAAACAATTTTTTTAGACATGGAACTTTAGTGTTGGCAGCAAATGGCGATGATCAAGTCGTCGCTAAGACAAAATACGTATTTTTTTTATTTTGTCAGAAAACAATGACATCGGATTTACAGACGCTACGTTTTATGAGGTTTACATCAGCTAAGCCAACGCTAAATTAAAAATGATACTTACGTTTGTCAAACCGACGCTAATTTGAAAACTTAGACGTCGATCGTATTTCCCCTTCTCCTTTTCCTTTCATTCTCCTTTTTTTCTTCTCTGCTACGCGCGCACAACGCCCTTCCACCATCTCTCTCCCTCACTCTCCCGCAAGCTCTCTCTCCTTAACCTCTCTCTCTCCCTCAACATTTCAATCTCTCAACCTTTCACAAGCCATTTTTTGGGATGTTAATTAGAGGTGTGGAGAAGAGAAAAAGGAAATAAAAAAGAGAAAGTAAAAGATGTAATAATTGATATGATGAAATAAAAAGGAAGAGATGGATAAAAAAAACAAGGTATAAAAAAGTCAAAGTTGTTGTGTGTGTATTTTGAAAAAGTTTGGGGGACCTGTTACTACCAAGATCCATTTAGAGGATAAACAATAATCTAAAGTTGAATAAATTCAAAAAATTAAGGTGGCTATGTTAATTTTAGACAATATGAGGAAGATATATATATATATATATATATATATATATATATATATATAATTTCATTATGATGCGATTTCATAAAAATCAAGAATAAGAACTCAAATTTTCGTAAAAAAAAAAAAGAATAAGAACTCAAATTGAATATATATGGATGAATTTTAAACCTAATATATTAAATTTAACCAATAACTAATGATTAATATTTATAAAAAATATAAATTCAAGTAGAGATAACTTACGGTAACTATTTTTACGTTTAAAAAAAAAACTTACGGTAACTATTTTGGAACATTATATTTAATAATGCTTCATAGACTCAAATTTATCAATAATTAACTCTGGGCTGAAAAGATTCATTCTTTAAGTTTCTATTTTGTTAAGTGTTGATATTTAAAAATTAATGGAGAGATCATAAAACAATCATGTTTGTGCGTGTTAATAAAACGGCTCCTCCCCTAATTGGGCCATCAAGTACATGTATGATGGGGTTAAATCCAATGTGCAAACACATGGTGAGTCCTATCTTTTTTAAGTCATTACTCAATGTATCCAAGATATAATGTTTAAACTCCTAAAATAAATACATGCATTTAGCAAATGATATAATTTTAATGGTTAGTCAAGAGAAGATGTAAAATAAAATTATAGAGGGAAGCTTTGGAATTGCAAAATTTCCATTTAAGCAGAAGAAAAATGAAAAATGAAGTATATATGGAATACAAGTGCAACGAGACTTGAGCGGGCACCAGCTTGAAGATTAAAATGATAGGAACAGGCTCAATCAGGACTAGGGTTAACCGTAGGACCAGTTGGGGTGGGTTTTGTCTATTCTTTACCTGATAGTAATTTTTTATTGGGTTAAATTTTTAGATCCAAACTTGTTAACAAACTTGAAGACCCTAAATCCCTATTCTTTTTAATTTTTTATTAACTTTCAAATATTGTTAAGAGAAAAGTATCACTATATCATTATACAATTTTATGTATGGAATGTGTTTTGAAAAGTAGATAGAGCCTCAATCATAGCGGAAAATTAAATTAAAAAATCACCTGAAAGTTAAAATGATGTTAAGCCTTTAAGTAATAGAAAATTATAAATACTAAATTATATATATATATACACACACACACACACATACATATACGGGACAGGTTGGGTAACCAAAGATTAACCGGAACCCGTCCTCAACCCGATACCGGGTTATGTTATTAAATGAGACCTGATTTAACCTTAACCATTCATGTGAAACAATATCTAAACCCGGTTCAAATAGCTTGGGTTGGGATTGGTCAATGGGACGACCCAAGTTTTGCCCACCCCTAATTATGACCAAGGAATCAAGTAGTCCAACCAGTGTTAGAAAAATGTTAGTCATTAGAAAGCTAGCCTGTTACAAATACATGCAAATGATGGAAAAGAAGGGCAATTAGTCAATTAGTTTTGGTGGTTGTACTGGAAGGCAATGTCAAGCTTATTATCAAGGCTTTACATGGGTTCAGCCGACCCGACCAACCCAATCAACCAACCCAACTCAACTATTATTTGGTGGGTTGGGTTGGGTAAGCATGAACCCGACCAGTTTGGGTTGGGTTGCGGGTCTAGGTAAGCACAACCCGATGTACCCAACTCGACCTCTCATATAAAAAACTATTATATTATTAATAATTATCTTATCTAAATTAAATTTAGTAACTCAAATAAAATTCAATTAAAAATTGATGTCATAACAGAACAATAGTTTGTTAATTTGTGATATGGAGAGTTTTATGGTTGTGGAATATCTTATTCGAGACATCTTTTTACAATATTGTGCTAAATATTTGAATTAAATTATGTGTGGAAAGTGTGTGTCATATTTTTTCTAGCTTTGATTTATAAAATTTTTGAAATAGTTATATAGCCAAAGTGTCAAAATCATGAAAATACAAGCTTATATAATTCATAGAGCCCAAACGGTGATAAAAAAATAACCAATTTCTATAAAATTATTTTTTTTTCAATTTTTTTTAATTATCATGACCTGATCACCTGACCCGACCTTTCGATTTGGGTCGGGTCTATAAAAGAAAAATGGCAAAACCGACCCAACCCAACCAAAATATGGTTAATCGGGTTGGGTCCAAAAGTAGTGTAAATTCAACCAATGTCCAGTCCTACCTATTATGTGTAAAAGGGCATTGGGGGAAATTCAAGTATAGTTGGGTTAATTGGTCCCATTAAAGGGCCAATATTTGGAAGGTGTATACCAAAAGAGATAAGAAGGGACTTACCAAAAAAAAAAGAGATGAGGGACAAAATGGGAACTTTCTGACTTGACAATTTAATTATGCTAAAGTTGGCATTCACATTTTGGGAGACAATTAATTATTAGGCTAAGGGGAAAAAAGAATCATAAGTGTTAATTTTGGACTGTAATTAAGCTTGGGCATAGAATTTCGAGTGTATATGATAAGATATAAGTTAGCTTGTAACTTTTTTTATTAACTTTTAAACCCATTTGATTAGCTTAAAATTGTTTTATAAGCACACTTTTATTTTATTATTCATAACTTATACAAGTCACATCAGGTACAAGCTACATCAGGTAGCTAAGCTTATATAGCTAATTTTTTTTTTCTATTTTATCCTTAACAATTTAACAAAAACTTCCATTATCCTTCTTTTTCCCATATCTTTTCTCAACACTCACTAATTCATCCTTTCACTCTCCCTCTCTTATCAACCCTCTTTTTCATTACACTTCCTTTATTTTACATTCTACTATTTTTGGATTATATTTTAATAGTATACTATTATTTTAATTATTATTATTATACTATTTTTTATTTTATTTTTTAATAAATATGTTACTTTTAAATAAAAAATAAAATTTTCAAAATCAATTAAAAAACCTAAAATTATAATGACCTAATTTTTTCATTTACAAAAAAAAATAGAATTTATTTATATAAAAAATATATACGCATATGTCATTGTATAATTTTCAGCTAGTTTAACAATTAATTTCACCAAACACTTCTAATTCAATTAATATTTAATTTTCATCTTATCAACTTTCAACTATACGTCATCTGATTCTATTTACAAGACAATTCATACCAAATCACATATATTAATAAAAGTAATTAATACATAGATTTTCAAAAAATTACTCTACAACATTCCAGGTTTACCCCTATTTAAAATTAAACTTCACTACCATGATAATTGTGTCAATTTAAAACCTTTGATGGTTGATAAGAGTAAATTTGAAAAAAAAAAGAATATTAAATGTTTCTAAATTTGTGTGCTTCATCATATAAATGAGACCATAAAAAGTTATAAACGTTATCTTATAAATAGGGTCAGAGAGAATATTTTATAAGCTTTCAATTGCTTATGAGCTTTAAATTGACTTATAAGTTAATTTTCCCAAAAATGGTCTTCATCTCTGTGGCTCATTACTCATATTCAATAATACTCCTTTTGTTCTTTCGTGTGACCTATCTACTATCTACCAACATTGTATCAAATTCCTTGTGTGTGTGGGTGGGGGGTGCAAGACATCATTATAATTTATATCTAATTATGGCTCATCTTGAGTTAGGATATCCATCGATCTAGAGTTAGATAATGATACTCAATATATTTTTCTTATTTTCTTCAAGATACCACATAGTTTAGGTATTTTTAATCTACCACATAGTGATGGGAAAATAGATGGAGATGTGAATCCTTGTATTCAAGTTGAGTGGATGAAATGAAAGAATGCTTCAAGTGTTACTCGTGATAGAAAGATGCTTCTTAAGTTGAAAGGAAACTTTTATCACACGACCATGAAACTGATGATGCTTTAAGGAATTGAATATTAAGCAACAAAGTACTAGTAAGAGCAAAACATATGAGTTGTGAGAGATAATAAGAAAGATGTTCTAGATGAGTGGTCATACAAGTATGATTAGAAACAAATGCATTGGAGAGCAAAAGTGACACCAATTGAGGAAAAAGATAGTAGAATTGTGCCTATGATAGTTCGGATAACATAAGCCCAAATGAAGCCCCGGTTGGAACAATTAATTAATCAGATCAAGGTCTTTTACAATCAATGATAGGGAAAGACAAGGAAACTCTTAAATGAAAACAATAAAAAAGATTTAGATCTAAGCGATTTCTGTGAAGAATTAATTTTTCATAGAACATAATATGATCATTTGATCCA
Source organism: Sesbania bispinosa (assembly GCA_026901365.1). Taxonomy (NCBI): domain Eukaryota; kingdom Viridiplantae; phylum Streptophyta; class Magnoliopsida; order Fabales; family Fabaceae; genus Sesbania; species Sesbania bispinosa. The sequence goes on along the minus strand of QLOH01000027.1, from coordinate 2,343,131 downwards.
TAAAACTGACTCTCATGATTAGCCAATTTACAGTTGACCAATTCCTTGCAAAAAATAGATGCTAATTTTATTTTATTAGATACATAACTAATGCAAACATAACAGAAAACCAAACTGACGAAGTTTATTTTTTGCACATTTCAAAACAAAACAGTAAACTTTGTTAAACTTGATTGAAACTTGTTAATTAGTATCTCTTGATTTGGTTCAATAACAACATCAACCTAATAAGAAGATACACTACCATGTTATCCCCACTTAAAATATTTGAATAAAGGAAAAAGAAAATATAAATATAAATATGGATATGGATATAATACCATATGGATTTAATGTATATATACTGACAGTTCAAAAAGGTTTGATATTGTCATCTAATTATGTGTAACACATGAGGTGTCATGCTCATTAAATGATGTGACAATACATCATTGGATGATAAACTCAAACGATATTATCTTCTTAAGTGTCCTTGGTGAATTGAAAGGTCATGTTAAAATCAATGTATTAAAGATATAAAATCACAGACTTACCAAAAAAGGAATTAGAAAAGCAGCGCAAACTGTAGATGCAAGAAGTGTTGTTCTGAGAAGAATAAAACACCAATAGTTACTTGAAAGTCTATCTGGCAGCAATTCCTCCAGACTCCTTGCCAATGGATTCATCAACAAAGCATATTTGTCTATTATTAAGGAAAAGTCAAACTAAAATGACTCCTGCATTTGATCAAGCCATCTCCATTTTTCCAATTTCATAAAGAACTAATCTAAAGGATATTTAGTTAATGGATTAACTACCTGAAAGCAGAGCAAGGAACCCAAAATTAGAAAGAAAAAAAACTTGTCCACTAGAATGAAACTATTAAAATCGCATAGCATTGAGAGATCCAAAAATATCTCAAACTCACTGTTGCCCACAATGCAATTCTGGAGGCAACTGGACCTAGTGGCATATTCAATGTTATTTGAGATAAAGTTTCATCACCAAACATGAGAAATCCCATGATTGCTACGCTTCCATATATCAAACTAGGCACACCAAAACTGTACCAAAGAAATGAGTTGAGGAATCAGAGATTCAGAAGCAAGAAATGAGATATGCTTTTCCAGTAACAGAAAAGTCAGGTACCATATATACCTTAGTATTAATACTTTAGTAAATTGGGATTTGTCAGCCATAGAGTGGTACATATTTGGAAAAACTGAATGTCCTGCAAAGCAAAAGCAATAGATCCCAATAGCAAATGGAATGCCACTCCAATTTACAAATTGACCAGTGTGATGGAATCCAACATTTGTCCCAACACAGAACACACAGATAATAATCAATAGTGTTGCAACAATCCCTCCAGCTGCATACCACAATTAAAGTTCCAACAAGGACATGTTAAGTTGTAAAAATTGGAAACAGATGGAATCTTTTTAGAATCTAGAGAACCTGCTAGGTAAGAGAGCATTCGAAGATCTTTCAACCAAACAGTAGGGAGAATGATAAGTCCAGCCAAAACTCCAAACAAGTGCATGGAATCCAACTGGAAACTACCCAAATCTAAGGATGTTCCTGGAAACAGACCAGTGAGGTTATCTGCTTCCAAGGTGATGAAATCCACACAAATTGCCTGCACTCATGATAAGAGATAATCTTAAACATACAGTACAGAGCCACAAAACAAAGTGTTTTCAAAGAAATGGTTGCAGTACTTACATATAATTCAGAGTACAAAATGATCTGCAACATATATCATTAATAAACTTTGATTAGTAAACCACTAATTAATTTGAGGTACACACAATGTCCAAACCTAGCTCTAGAAAGTAGGAATTTAAGCCAGGAAACTACCAAATACACAAAAGTAAAGCCCAATTAACACTTGTATCTATCTGCCAAGTATCAAGCAATGGCACAACAATTTTCAATTAATTGGAATTAAGAAATAGATAAACTCACTGATATAAGAATACGACCATATCTTCCAAAGGCAGCTTCTCCTATATCTGGGTAGGTACTGATTCCTTCTTTGCTTTCAAGGCAGTATCTCATAAGGGTTCCTGTATAAAAACAAATAACTGCAAGAAGCAGCATCAGCAGAATGCTCACCCACCCAGCTTGCTTCACTGTATCAGGTGTACATATAAGGGCAACTCCAGCCATCAAATTAATCCCTGGAAAAGTACAACACCATCTCATAAGTCAGGTAGAAATAGAAATGAAGAAAGTGATTTTAGATATTTGTAGACCTTTGTATTATTATGCAGTAAGAGTACAGAATTAAAAACTACATTGAAGAATGCTTCTCTGCTTCCAAAACTTATTTTATCATTACCTAATTGGAGAATGCTTTTGCCAGCAACTGAATTTACAATACTTACAGAGAACATGCACATATCAAATAAAATGTTGAAGGATATAGCAATTTTTTTTGGTGTAAATCATAGATATCCCCTATTACCAGGGGCAATCCTATTCGGGGCTTAGTCAAAGTTAAGGCTCCACAACCCTCCCGAAGAATGTGTTTAGTGGGGAAGGATATAGCAATTTGTTGCAATGAAATAACATACCATTGAGAGCTGTTTGAGTGAAGCTGCATCCATTACGAACCGGACCTTTCTGACTTGATAGAAAAGGAGTCTTTTCATCTGTGTCTGAGTTACTCTTTGAATGATTGTCAAAACTGGAATGACCAAAACTTGGAGGGCTAGCAATTGTAAAAGAATCTGTAGTCTCTCTGTAATTATCAGAAAAAGGGGGAAAAACCATAAGAGAAGAATATCTGAGCTCATTCAGTGTAAAGTGAAAATGGAAGCACAACAAAGAAAGCCACGTGACACAATTCTAGCAAGCTTAATTAATAATCATGTAAGACAAAATGATTTCCCTGCAACAAATCATAAATAGCATCATCATTCATCACTCAGTCAGTCACTACTAACTAACAAATAAGAGAAACAGAGATGAGGTTTTCAAAGTTAAGGTAGAGAGACAACAAAGGTGAAGGAGGTTGTACTTGCAACTTTGAGGCCATTGCTGAGAAGAGAAAGACTGTGGCAGATATCCCTCATCATTGGCGTAGTTGCCACCTTCATAGAAATCCTCATTAACCAAAATCTCAAGGTCTTTCTCGTTGTCCTTGTTGCTGCTATTATACTTATTATTGCTGGCCATTGTTGCAGCTGTACCTACCAGTCAGAAATGGTAGAGCAGTCAAGATCCCTTGTCACACTGTAGATTTCATATACTCACACACGTATATATGGGGCGTTTCAAGTGAGAGATTTTTTTGGTTCGAAGCACAGGATGTCCATTCAGAGACAATCATGTTTGAGCCGGGTAGCGGGCTACTTGTTTTGGAAAACTTGTTTATTTAAGCTATGAAAACTTGTTTTGGAAGGTAAAAACTATTTTGTAAATCGACAATTTATTATGATCATAATTAATTTGGTTTTTTTAACCTATAAAATATTTCACATGATAATAAATAAAAAATGACAGATTTTAGGGTTTTTTTAATGTGAAGTAGTATATAAGTAATGTACCTGTATGTTAATTTTTTTACTTGGTACAAAAGGGATCTGTTCTCTCTCCAATACTGGAAAATTTTAGTATGAGAGAGAGTGACAAAGGTCCTACACACTTGTGTATGTCACTCTCTCTCCTACCGGAATTTTCCGGTCACTTGATAGAGCACCCTTAATTGTTAGGTTTTCTGGATTTGGGTTTGATTTGGTTTTCTGTTTTTCGGTTTGGTTTATGCGGTTCACATTGTATTGGATTGAATATGAACACCCCTAATTGTTAGGGTTAGAGTTTCTAACCATACTATTGAAGAAACCACCCTACTTTAAACATATCAATCATCTAATGTTCACCAATCCACTCAACCTTCATATCCAATGTAAGGCACACATCAGAGAACCCAAAAATTATTATTTTTTTCAAAATTTTCCAGTGTAAAGGTGATTTTTAATTGAATTAACAACATTATTTCATTAAAAAATCACTAAAATTATATTTTTTTTACCAAAATTCACCAAATTTTAATTTTGGGCATCTCACACCATCCATCACACCACAAGACACCCATGAATCAAATTAAATAAAATGGATATTGAGTGCTCACATTGTTCCCCAAGGTAGCCAATGTTAGGGTTAAAGTTTCTAATCTTACTATTGACGAAACCACCCTAGCTTATCATCCAATGTTCACCAATACACTCAACCTTCATATCCAATGTAAACCACATAGGACCCAAAAATGATTTTTTTTTTCCAAATTTTTTCCGGTGTAAAGGTCATTTTTAATTGAATAAACAACATTATTTCATTAAAAAACCATTAAAATTACATTTTTGTCCAAAATTCACCAAATTTAAATTTTATACATCCCACACCATCCCCACTTATTATAGGACAAAAAACTGATTTTTTACATAATATTTTGCTACAAAAGTGATTTTAAATTTAATTAACGTTTTTCATTAATAAATTTCCTAAAAATTTATATTTTATCCAAAATTCATCAAATTAAACTTTTGGGCATCCAACATCATTACCCACACATTATAGGACCCAAAAATGAGTTTTGCAAAATTTTCTAGTATTAAGATGATTTTTAATTAAATTAACAGTAGTTTTCATTAAAAATTTCACTATACTTACATTTTTTGTCCAAAAATTTACCAAACTTAATTTTTGGGCATCTTACACCATCCTCACAAATTACGAGAGCCAAAAATGAATTCTTCATATTTGTTTTTGTTCAAATGTGATTTTTATTTGATGTAAAATTTTCTTTTACTAAAATAAAAACTTAAAATATTTTTTTGTCCACAAGGAAACTAAATTGTGCTGTTTTTTTTTTAAATCATGCACAAACTTCATTGCATTGCAATTTAATAAATTTTAGCCATTTGACTTTACATATCTCAAACCTATCATTATGTCATTAAAATTCAAATATAAATACCAAAAGTATAAGTTTAAATTGATCGATGCATGAAATCTAAGACTCAATCACTAATACGTTTATGGCCCAATAAAAATTATATCAATTCGACAAAAAAATGGCATCGGTTCGAGAAAAATTTGTAAAAAAATTGATATTTATTTGACAAAATAATGCCCTATATTTGACAAAAAAAAAGTCAAAAAAAATGACCAAAGAAAATCTAAAAAAAAGGCATCAATTTCACAAAAAAAAAAGACCTAAAAAAATCAACAAAATATGGCATCTTTTGAAAAAAAAAATGGCATGATAGTTGTAATTGGAAAAAATCCATAGAAAATCCTAGATTTTATTGGAAAAGGTAACATTTTATATTACCAATGATTTGAATATTGTGATAGTTGTAATTTTCAATAAAACCTTTTCACTTTTGATTTATTTGCACATGATAGAAGAGCCATAATAAATTAATTACTCCTTCTGTCCCATTTTATTTGACGTTTTAGCAGTTTTTCCATCCCACACTACTAAAAATTTATTTATTTCCTACAGATTTTTCCTACAAGTTTTTTTTTTTCAGAAATTTCTTATAAATTTTTCTACAAATTTAAAAATTTCCTTATGATTATGAAATTTGTAACAAAAATTGCAAGAATCTATGATTTTTGTTGAGATTTTTCCTATAAAAATAATTTGTAGAAAATTTTTTGTAGGAAAATCTCTAAAGAATATTAATTGTCATTTTATAATATACCAATATACCATTAAATACTCTTTTCCAATTTCACCCTTATTAATTAGTTAACGTATATTTCTCAAATAATGTGCTTTTAATCTGTGAGACAAGGGATATAATAAAAAATTAGTTGATAAATTTTATAAAATTTAAAATATTAATAACGTTTCCTAATTCTTGTATTACAATCTTAAACCTTAAATAAAATGTGACTGAGGGAGTAATTTTTTAACAAGAATGTGAAGTCTATATCTAGAACTGGCAATTTGGGTTGAGCTCGGTGAGCCAACCCGGCTCACCGGTTGGTTGGGTTGGTAAAATATAGGCTCACATTTTCGCAGGTCAAAAGTGGGTCAACCCACTTAACTCGCGAGCCAAGGTGGGTTCGAGTCGGGTTGGTTCACTTTTTAATTTTTATATTGTTTAAGTCATTTTTATAATTTTTTATATTTTTTTCTAATTTTTTTTACTTTTTTTTATAATTTTTTAAGTTAGGTGAGTCAACCTGCTTAACTCACCAACCCGTGGTGGGTCGAGCCGAGTTGGTATTTTTTTAACTCACCAGAAAAGTGAACCAAATTGGCTCGGTTCACTTTTAGCCTAACCCGTCACACAGGTTATCTCACTTTGACAGCTGTATCTATATCTAAGTAAATATACTATTGTTGAGGATTAGGATACATGTGTGGTCGACGTCTATAGGAATGAAGAAAATTGCTGAAAAGGATAAATTAGTTAAAGGAAAATGAAATTTGATTTAATGCGTCGATATCGATGCAGCAAAGAAATTAAGATCGAGAAGGGGAATGATTAACCGGGCAACTAACCAGCTGTCAGCATTTATTTGAGTCCATGAGAGTTTCTGAACGTAAATATTGATGGTGCTTTAAATTTCCATGATTAATATATATGGTCCAATATTATTCTTCTGACAATTGGATTAATAACGTCACATTATTCTTTTTTTTTAAGTCTAGTAAATTCTTAATTTTACATTTGAGTGTTTCAATTTAGTCCATATATGATACAGAATTGCTATTTTATTTCTCATTCTGAAACCTAAATTCCTAATTCTGTAACCCTAATTCCCATGCATGTTAATTGGTTGAAGGAGAGTCATATTCCTTGAGGCCAACGTCGAAGTAGCTGTAGTCTTGTTGGTACTAGTCGATCGAACAATTAACGTGCGATGGCTTTGCCTTTCACGAACATTTTAATAAATTTAATTTGGTAAAATTAATATGGCAATTTCATATTGATACATACCTACCTAACATGGTTACAAGCCAACACTTAGCAAGGGTCTCGTGGGCATTATCTCCTTTATTTTATTCGTACAACTAGCTTAGACCATGATTATAGAGACTTTGGGTGTGTTTGAATTAGAGCATGTTTCATTATAGTTAAACTCGTTTGACAAACTGTTATTAAAAATAGTTTATAAATTGGTGATTGTTTTTTAGTTTTTAAAAATTAAAATTCTAAAACTACTTTTAGATGTGTTGATGCTAAAATAAATTTATTCGAAGAGAAGTAAAAAAGTACACATGGGCGCACTACAAGAACGCTTTATTTATTGATGAAATTACAAAGAAAATGCAAAGCTTATTTAGTGAATACAGGTTGAGCTTCGAACTGGTTCCCTCAGCGTTCAATCTCGAACGAGGTCTTGCCCTCGAGCGCGTCTCTGTTGCTCCTCATCTTCAAGAAGATTTTCTGCTACTCTTCCTCTCCCCTTCGAATTGCCCATTACCAATTTGAAGTAGTGGCCAGAGAAATTTCCCATAGACACCACCAACTGTGAAGTTTGGTGCTTGGGGTGGAGAATCCTTTGGAAATCTTGGATTCTCCATTTTGGTTGTTTTATTCGACCTAAAGAAAAATTAAGAGAAAACGAAGGGGTTTTTTGTATTGAATACCCTGTCGACCTGCGTAAAGGCAAGGTACAACAGAGTCAGGTCGAACAGAGCAGCCAATAGCAAAGACCACTCCATGAAGAACGAGACTATGAAGTCGATGGAGATAACAACTATTTATAGGAGAGGAAGGGAGTCCAAGGCGTGAAACACCACCAATTCAGACTAATAAATGAAGGCCTGCATTTATTACATTTGAATGGCCGATCGTCAAGGAACTTCCTTGGACGGTGGAGAAACTCATTACATGCGCGCAACAGGAAAAGAAAAAAGGAGCCCTGCGCAAGGTCAAAGCGCACAGATAGAAAGTAGCTCGAAGAGGCAATGGCAAGGTCGAAGTCAAAGAGAAGAAAATTGTCATTTGAAGGCGTCGAATCTGCTTTGTCCTTCGAAGGGGTTCTGAGACATAATCCACGTCAGCGACAGTGGTTATAACATAATTAAGCGCAACCCAAGCACTAGAGGACGTGGGAACGAGGAAGTTATCTAAACGTGCATGGCAGATATGCAGTTCCGGAAGCAGTTTCCAGGGACACCTATAAATAGTGTTTAGGAGAAAGAAGAAAGGTCCACAATCTGAACACTCAACAGTCAACAGCACCCTGAAAGCCATAGCATCCACCTTAGAGATCATACGGCAACCCAGTTTGCAGAGAGAAAGTAGGGAACATGCAGACCACCACTTACTTTACTCATTTCTTTTAATTGTTTTGTTACAATTTCAGTTCTTTTTTTCATCTCCATTTTTGTATCTTTACTTAAGTTCAGTGTGAAATTTCGCTCATTTTTTGGTCCTGTTTACATGATTTGCCATATTTGTCAGTATTTTTCTACTTTGCTCCTATAATTAACACTTAGAGAACTCACACTTTTGAGGACACGTATTACGTCCCAGTAGCTCTGAGATATATTTGTTTGGACAAAAATTAGGACAAACAAGATGTTTTGGAAAATTATTTTTTAGTTTTTCTGTTTTTATGTTCGAAATGTTCTAAACAAATTAATTTCATTTATAAAAAACAATTTTCAAAAACTAAAAGAAACTGAATCAAACACACCATTAGTTTTGATTTTTAGTTTTTGAAAATGGTTTTACAAAACTATTTTAAGAAATGTTTTTTATATATAAATGAAATGATTTATTTATAATATTTCAAAAAAAAAAAACAATTTTTCAAAGTATCTCAAATTAGTTTCAATGTCGTTTACTTTAAGAAAATATTTTTTATTTTGATTTCCTGTTTTTTTAGTTTTAATTACGAAAATTGAAAATCATGTTTTCATGATCAAAATTGAAAATGATTTTTTCATTTCATTTCATTGTTTCTTATATAAAACTTTGAAGACAAAAAACAAAATAATGTTTTTATAATCAAATTAAAAGTGAAAATATTTTGGACTTGATTACTAGCCAACAATTAGCAAGGGTTTCGTGGGCATTAATTATCTTCTTTATTTTATTCGTACAACTTAGACCACGATTATAGAGACTTCGGGTGTGTTTGATTTAGAGATTATTTGAATACAACTTTTAAAATTGTTTTCTGTTTTTAAAAATAGAAAACAGAAAAACTCATTTGATAGACAATTTTTAAAAATTAAGGTCGTTCGGGGTGGTTGCGAGTTTTCAATTTTTGGTTTTTAAAAAGATTGAATCAAATTTTTACAACTCAAAACCAAAATCTGAAAAGCACTTTTTGTGATTTTCAAAATGTCTGTTTTGAAAATCACAAAAACAAGTTTTCTGAAACTACTTTTAGATGTTTTGGAAAACTTTTTTTTTAGTTTTTCTGTTTTTGTGTTCAAAATGTTTTAAATAAATTATTTTACATATAAAAAACAATTTTGTGAAACAATTTTCAAAAACTAAAAAAAGCTGAATCAGACACAACCATAAGTTTTTATTTTTAGTTTTTGAAAATGGTTTTACAGAACTATTTAAGAACAATTTTTTTATATATAAATGAAATGATTTATTTATAATGTTTCCAATAGAAAAAAAAGTTTTTCAAAATATCTCAAAGTAGTTTCAATGGTCGTTTACTTTGAGAAACCATTTTTTATTTTTGTTTTCTATTTTTTAATTTTAATTAAAATATTGAAAATAATGTTTTTTAATTAAAACTGAAAATATTTATTTCATTTCATGTATAAAACTTTGAAAATAGAAAACAGAAGAATATTTTATTTTCAAATCAAAACTGAAAAGATTTTGGACTTGGTTACCGGCGAATGGTTAGCAAGGGTCTCGTGGGCATTATCTCCTTTATTTCATTCGTAGAACTTAGACCATGATTATAGAGACTTTGGGTGTGTTTGATTTAGAGAAATCAAATCAATCCTTTTATTAATTAAATTAAATCAATTCTTTTATTAATTATATAAATACTACATAAAATATTTTATTATTGACTTAATTTGGTCCCCAAATATTTTATATATTATGTAATATTATCTTTTTATGATTCTTTCACCGTTTATCTTTATATATTTTTTAAACATAATTAATTTTCAACTTTTCCTTATTTCCTTTTTTATATTATCTTTCAATTAATGATTTCTCTTTATTTAGAGATGAAAAGATGACAATTAAAATTAAAATCATATTTGGTAAGGAAAAAATATAAGAGAGTTTGTGAGAGATAACTTATAGATATTTATATATTTTTACAGACTCTATTTGATTCTTTGAAGTACAAATCGGTCGAAAATGTGAAATAAGAAATAAAAAGAACATGGATTTGAGAATTATGAGAAACTGAAAAAGGAAAGAAATAAATTTTCCCAAAAATTGTGAAAAACGAATTACAGATTTATTAGAGTTTCTATTTAATTCAAGGAAGTAGAAATCGATGGAGAATTATGAGAATGAGAAATCGTAGGAGAAATATTTTAGAAAAAATTTTGGATCCCACTTATCTGAGATTTATCGATATTCATAGGAAATGAGGTGTATTACACACGCGGTAAAATTCTCTATTTTAGAAAACAAGTTATGACGTGGATTAATGATAAGGAGAGTTAAAAGTGAGTCACTCACTCTTTAGAGTGAGATCTAAAAAATATAATATAGAAAGTTGATAAATATATTAAATTAAAACACATAATATAAGGTACTATAATGTTATATAATGAATTTATAGGACTTATAAGCATTAAAATAAATAGAGATATTGACATGACATTGTTAATATACAACTAGTATATTAATCCACGTAAAATGTGGATAAAAATATATTTTTATATAATTAAAATTAAATTTATAATATATCAATATCATTAAAATTAAAAAAAAAATTAGAATAATTTTAGACAATTATTTAATTTTAAAATGTAGTAGTAGATTATGTTTTATTATTTAATAATAAGTTATAATTAAATAAATTAAAATTATAAGAATAAGAATAAATATTTATATTAAAAAGAAGGATTAGAATAGAAATGATTAGGGGTGTAATCGGGTTGGGTTGGATCGGGTTTGGAGTGAAATCAAGTCCAAACCGATAAAATGATGGTGGGTTGGGTTAGTTCGGGTTTTGTATTTTTTTTGTGAGTAACCCGAACCAAACCAACTCGATTATGTTCGGGTTGGGTTGAGTTATTGGGTCATGAACATTTTTACTTTTTTTTAAAAAATGTGGAAGATGAAATTAAATTAAAATATAAAATAAAAAAAGAAAAGAAATAGAGAAAAATAAATTGAGAGGAGCCGATGGAATAGGATTTGGGAACCACCTCTGCTTGTGCTGCCACTGCACCTATTTTTGTTCTCTTCTTGCATGAAAATGAAATAAGATAAGGACCTTTTTTCCTTGGTTTGGTTTGGGTTGAGTCTGTCGGGTTCAACATAGGCAAACCCGAGACCCGAACCGAACTAGATCGGGTTCGAAAGAAAATGTCCGAACCAAACTGAATATCCAATCTGAACCGTTAAATATCTTCGGGTTGGGTTGGATTCGTCAGGTTCGCGGGTTGGGTCGAACCCGCTTACACCCCTAGAAATGATATGATAAGATTGTGAATATTAATAAATTTTAAAATTAAGTATTAACAATTAAAAAATTCAACTAGAGATATTAAATTCATACAATAAAAAAATATATAACAACCCATATAACACACATTTTTTCTCTATCTCTTTCCATAACATCTCATATTTCTCTCTCTTCTCTTTCATTTCCCTATTCATCTTTGTTGTATATATATTGTATATTGTTGTACAAATAACAATTCTCTTCCAATAATGCTCCTACAAATACTACAAAGTGATCTACGGTGGAAATTAAGCTCCTATAATAGGAAAAGTCAAATTGAATATAGATGTGTCTTAGTGTGTTTATTTTTCAGTTAGGAACCCTCCGGAAAAAAAGTAACAACTACTTCCATCGGTTAGAATTACTTTTGGAAGCTTCTCAACTGTAAGATAAAACACACTTAGTTCAGTTCCAAAGGGGGGGTTGGATTTGGTGTTATCTTTAGGGGAACACGAAGGAAGAGTGATGGCAGCTGCTGCCAATCATATTCCTGTGTGTTGGGAAGAAAATGTTGTAGAAAAAAAATTGTCTCAGCTGGGCTTAAGACATATCCAAGGACCTAGCTATTCATGGATATGGAAGTCGAGTCAGATTGTTTGCTCCTGCAGGTGTAGATGAGTGAATAGGGAACAAGACATGTCTTATTTTTCTGACCTCGTAAAGGAGTGTAGATGCAAATCATCAACTTTATCTAGCTTTAGTTTAAAGTTTGTTCCTGGACTTTGTAATTCGGTGGCTGGTGCCTAATCTAAAATTGTTTTTTTCTGTAATTAAAAAAGTTTGGATTGAGGAGGTCCCATTGGAAGTGGACTTGTCCAGATTCGTCTTGATTTCATTAGTGATATGCTTTTTGCTTAAAAAAAAAAAAAAAAAAAAACAAAACTACTACAGACTCGATCCATACGGAAATAAAACAGCTTCACCGCTTATACATATATAGTTTTACCAAATTTATATATAACTAGTATGCAACCGGATTTATTATTTAAATAAATATTTAACTCTGAATTTTAATAATATATTTAATCTGTTTAATATATGTAAATATTAAATCATAAGATTAATTAATTTTTAATATTTAATTTGATACTTGTTAGTAGATTAAGAATATAACAAATTAACAAAGTAAAATGGATTTGGAAACATGAAATAGTCACATCTAATAATTACAAATGAACATTATCAACAATTTGCTTCATTTAAATATTTTGAAACACTTTCTTGTAGACAATATTTTTTGTAACATTACAACACTTAAAGTTGTCATTACATATAAGAATCTTAAGTCTTTGTTGAGACTTAACCCTAGATATACAACAATATATAATTGACCATGAGAGAAAACAGACCTTGGTAAATATAATACACACCAACATGTGACAATGTCTGACCTTAACTTTTATGGTCATAACAAAGCAAAGAAAAATGGAAACTGTCTTTGTTGAAACTTTAATGGGGTGAGATTTTCAGATGGAATTAAATTTATTTGATGAATAAATACCTTTGTTCCCAAATGTGTTCCCGTAATAACGGTTTCTCCAATAACATTAGAACCTAACTATTAATCTAGTTTCATTACAAAGTTCAGCGGATATATCAAGATTCGTCATTAGCATAACAATCACTTCAATCTTTAACGCCAACTTATGATCAGGGCACCTAATATCATTTAAGAATTCAGTTGTCAACCAATCAGCTTCAATACTGACTTCCTCATCCACCTTCCATATATAGTATATAACAGAACTCAAGTACATCATTTCTTCTCATGGAAATAATGTCATGACATATTCATTGATGCAGTAAACAACATCCAATGTAGGAGCAAGAATTGTTTTATCTTGAAACAATTCTATGTTTTCAAAATTTGATAGCAAATTAGGATAGGCAAAGAAAACTATATCTCCAATTGTATTACCTGTAGACTTTGTCAGTAAAGCCTCTGGTATTTCAATATCAGTTTGCCCATCAATAATTCATATCAATATTAATATGACATGTAATCTTGTTCAATATAAATTTAATACTACATTTAGATGTAAAATTAAAGGTTTATTTCATCTATCACATTTTAAAAATATTTTAATATAGAAATGAGATATTCATGCATTTAGAGTACTTAGAGTACTTAGAGTTTAATACGATGTCTAAAAGAATAAAAAATTATATTTCAATAATAAATAAATTTATAAAAATAATTGTGAAGTAATCTTTTCGTTAATTTATCATCTAACATGTTTCTTACTTGATATATATATATATATATAAATGATCTTTAATTGTGACCACAATTGTAAAGGTGATAGCCGGATGGGTGTAGGATCTAGAATTGAGCAAAACCGACCGATTAGAATCAATAAAATGCACTTGAATTGCTAATTATAGTGGCTGGAACAGCAGCTATAATGCGCAAGAAAATGAGAGAAAATGAAAGAAAAAGTGGAGAGGAAGAAATGGGAAGGACGCCACTGAAGCAAGAATCCACTTGCAGCAGATAAGTCCAATGCCAGACGCCACTAATTCAGGAGAATTAGATAAGTCTCAGTATGGTTTGAGCAACAACCACCAAGCCTCACTCAACTCACAAAGGGAGGAGAAAATTTGGCATAATGCCTTTACTTCAAAATTCAATGTGTTAAATACAAGAGGAGAAGACTCCTTTATATAGGAGTGGAGGGGGAAGGGGGCGGATTTTAGGAGAATAAAATGGGAGAAAAATAAAAGATGAGTGAAAACACTCCTAAGTGGGTTTTGAACCCAAGACCCCAAAGGTTTATGGCTAAGCTAAGTCTTAAGCCATTAAACCTCTAAAATGCGCCCCACTCATGTAAAAAAATTACAAGATGAAAGAAATTCTATCCTAGGTGGGAATAGAACCCAACCTACTAACCAATAAACCCATACAATTAGCACCCAACTAGGATGAAATAAAAGGAAAATACAAAAATAAAAAAGAAAATACAAGAGAGTCCTAATTAAGGGTGGTCCATAGGACAAGGGTCCTATCCAGGGTCAAGGTGTCCTTCTATAGGGTAGTGACCCTTATTTTGTAGGGTAGTGACCTTTATTTGTAGGACACTAATTTCTCCAACTTTTCCTTGCTTGAAGCTGAGGCTTGCAGTTGGTGCATATCCTCCAGTGTAGGTCTTGCAGGTCCAAGCTTCTAGCAGAGTGCCATCATTCCCTCCCCCTTGAAAAGGATTTGACCTCAAATCTGAAAATTCATAAAGGAGCCATAAAAATAATGAACTGGGTAGAAGAAGGAGTTGGATGACAAAATATAGGAAGTAAGAAGATGCTTCCCTTCGTTTTTGGAGAGTAGAGTCAGAAATCCATAAGTTGAACATCTTCCTTGAGCCTAGACAATGAGAAGAAGAGTCATAAGTATTATTCCAAAGCAAGCAAAGTGAAGGCTCATAACAAAAATACTTGGGGATCATAAAGATTAGCAAAAGAAAAACATAGGAGATGAACAAGAGGTATTTGAGATAAGGGTTAGACAACTCCCTCAATGAAGATTGAACCATCTTGTCCATGTACTCTGCGAATTTAGATCCTGGATCAAAGACTAATCTTTTGAAGCCCTCCTTTGCAAGTAATACAAGTAAATGGTCATGGAGAAAGCTTAGGAAATAAATTTCACTCGAGTACAAAAAGTGTTTCAATGTGCGATATCCATCAAAGTATTCTATACTATGTTCCCAAATAAATGCACATGTGAAACTATGTGGCATGAATGTCTTAATATTTTTCAATAACATCCCAACATTTTTATTGAACATAACACATGCATCTTGAGTATGATTGTCAAAATCATAGTGCATATGTTCATGCCATGAAGTATTCATGCAAGTTTGTTCAAGAGCCATATCCATACTAAAGCACTCACTCAAGTAAGATGACACCTTTTGCATATTATCATATGTGTTCATGAAAGGTGAAATACCAAAAGAACCACAGTGAGTATGCATATCAAGAAGCATATCATCATTTGAATTAGATGTCAAACAAGTTTTCCTACATGTGATAGCTTCATCCAAAATTTTATCCTTTTTACTAACTAGTTCAAGAGCATAATACACATCTTTGTATGAAATAATTATTTTTGGTCCAAAATGTGTATTCATTCTATAAACACAAACCAAAGGCACATGCATATTCAATCCAACTTTATTTTCAATCTTATCATGCAATCTAAAGGAATTGAGTAAGCATGCATCTTTAGTAAGTTTCATGGTACTCTCATACATAGTTGGCTTTTCTAAACATGCAATAGGTTTCAAAGCATCATCAATATTGTTCATTTCTTTTAAACATGTAATGCTTTGAGGCATATAATTGTGCATAGAAAAAGGCATTTCATGCATAAAGAAAGTTAGTTTAGGAAACTCCCTTTCAATAGCTTGAGTTGTCTTCTTTGCAACACTAGAAGTATTTTCCCTCAACCTATTCATGCTTTCACTAGAAGAGTTAGCATTCAAATGATCACAAGAAAAACATACTTTCTCTTCTTTCACTCTTAATTTATTTTCCTCGTTTTCTCTTTCAAGTTTCTCTTCTTTCTCTTTTTCTAATTGTTCTCTTCTCTCTTGTTCTATTAACCTCTTAAGTTGGATTTGATCTTCCCTAATTTCACTAGAGGTCATAGGCATTAAGGTGAATTTAACCCCTTGGTGGTGGAACCTATAGGTGTTGGAATACCCATCATGCTTCACCCTTCTCTCATATTGCCATGGTCTTCCTAAAAGGATGTGAGAGGCTTCTAAGGGTATGACATCAAAGGTTATTTCATCTTGGTAATCCCCAATTTTGAACCTTAAGCTCACTTGCCTATCCACCTTAAATTCTTCCTCATCACTCACCCATTGAAGTGTATAAGTTTCTGGATGTGGGGTAGTAGGTAAGTTTAGCTTGTTAACTAACCTAAGGCTAGCTAAGTCGCTACTACTTCCTCCATCTATGATCACTAAACATACCTTATCTTCAATTTGGCACCTAGTGTGGAATAGGTTCTCTCTTTGGCTCTCTTCTTCACCCAAAGGTGTTTCTAAGGCTTTCCTAAACAACATGGTTGCCCTTTCCCCTTGCCTCCTTCCTTCCATTCTCCTAATTGATTTTATGTTAAAACTTTTAAAGGACCTCACCACTCACTAAGTGTTTACACTCAAAGGAATGTTAACACTCGTGTATGTCACTCTTTTTGGGCTTTTCTATAATGAAAACTCTCTTGCCTCTTCTACTCGGTTGGAGGTTGATTAGAAGTTGCAAAGACCAATGTGAGTCTAAGTCTTAACCCTTACCCAAATAGAAGCGCACTAACAAAGAAAATACCTACTGGAAGAAGATTGGAAGATCCTAAGACAAAACAAAAGAATTGATATGACAAACAAGAAAAGCTGGCACTCAAACAAGCTTATACACAAGAGCAGACAGCAAACAAGACAAGACAGAAGAAATTGCAAAGAGAATTGTTTTTGGTGATTTTTGAAAAAGAGTTGCCAAAATTGTCGTTTTTAAGAAAAACAGCAAATACAACTCAATTACGATATACAGGGAAATGAAACAGAAAAATTACAGTAAAATGTCACTGTATTGTTGGGATACTTCTTTGTTTTTGTTTTTCTATTTTTTTGAATTTTTGACTCTTTTTGGGTGTCTTTTGACTTTTTCTTCCTTGTTGTTGACTTTTGCACCCTTTTTTGCTTTTTACACCTCTTTTTCTATTTTTGGTACGTACGTACTTTTGTATTTTTCTTGCCTTTTCTTTCTTTTTTTGTCTTTTTCCCCAACAGAAAATTACTAAAATTTGTACACAATGAAAAGAAAATTAACTGTACCTACTGTAATATTTTTGGAATTTTCTGACAGTAAACTGGTCCAAGTGGCCCAGAAAAGCAAAAAATAATGAATAAACTGATTTCTAAAAACTGTAAAAACGTGATGGCAACTTGATTTCAAAAATGGCCAAAAAAATTGCTTAGCACTTCCTTGTTGATTATACAAAACCGGTATGGTCACAGAAACGCGCTTGGTCCAATTTTAAGATTGGAATTAAAATTTGAAGGAAAATCAACAATTAGAATTTGTTGATCTTCTTCCAATACTATGAACCAAAAAAATCCTATAGGTGAGCGTTTGCACAATCAAACAGGGAAAGTCCAAGGTAGAGATAGCAGTCAATCCAAATTTGCAATCAAAATGCCAATCAAACAGACATAACAAGAGTAGGAAATTGAACAACACAAGAACCCAAAAATGCACATAAAATGGCAAAAATAAGAAGGAAAAATTGCGCAAAATAAATGGCAAGAAATTAAAGGGGGAAACTGAAATTAAAAGGATGGGGAGGACAGAAATGTAAATGGCAGAAAGTAGAAGGGGATGGCAGAAAGTAAAAGGATGGGGAGAGCAGAAATGTAAAGGGGGAAGCGGAAATTAAAAGGATGGGGAGGACTGAAAGTAAATGACTGAAAGTAAATGGGGAAGCGGAAATTAAAAGGATGGGGAGAGCAAAAATGTAAATGGCAGAATGTAAAGGGGAGAGCAGAAAATTAAAAGGATGGGGAGAAGCGGAAATTAAATGGCGGAAAATTAAATGGCGGAAAGTAAAGAGATGAATATGGGGGATGACAATTAATGGTGAAGGGGAGAAATGTAGGTGAACGATCTTTGGAAAAATGAAGACAACAATGCCTCCTCTTACCACACTTCACCACAAACAAGCAGTTATATCAAGCAATTTGCAAGAATTACTCAAGAACAAGTATGAGCAATTAAAGAGGCATTTAAACAAACACCTAGGGGGTGGGAATTAGCGGCCCAAAACAGCCCCCAACTAGCAAGAAATCAAGCAATTCAATCAAGACAGACAAGTGCTGATAGCAGCAGAAAGGCACCTCGGGCCCGGGAAACAGTCCAAGTCCAAATTACAATTGAAAAGAGGGATGTAATTACACTAAAATGATGAAAATTCTGCACTAAATAGGTGCAGTATGCAGCGCCCAAAACAGCCAAGAACAGCCCCAAATTTGCTCAAATTCAACAAGCTCTGATGACCAATTGATAGCCGGATGGGTGTAGGATCTAGAATTGAGCAAAACCAACCGATTAGAATCAATAAAATGCACTTGAATTGCGAATTATAGTGGCTGGAACAGCAGCTATAATGCGCAAGAAAATGAGAGAAAATGAAAGAAAAAGTGGAGAGGAAGAAATGGGAAGGACGCCACTGAAGCAAGAATCCACTTGCAGCAGATAAGTCCAATGCCAGACGCCACTAATTCAGGAGAATTAGATAAGTCTCAGTATGGTTTGAGCAACAACCACCAAGCCTCACTCAACTCACAAAGGGAGGAGAAAATTTGGCATAATGCCTTTACTTCAAAATTCAATGTGTTAAATACAAGAGGAGAAGACTCCTTTATATAGGAGTGGAGGGGGAAGGGGGTGGATTTTTAGGAGAATAAAATGGGAGAAAAATAAAAGATGAGTGAAAACACTCCTAAGTGGGTTTTGAACCCAAGACCCCAAAGGTTTATGCCTAAGCTAAGTCTTAAGCCATTAAACCTCTAAAATGCGCCCCACTCATGTAAAAAAATTACATGATGAAAGAAATTCTATCCTATGTGGGAATAGAACCCATGACTCCCTAAGCCTTATAGTAAGGCAACCTACTAACCAATAAACACATACAATTAGCACCCAACTAGGATGAAATAAAAGGAAAATACAAAAATAAAAAGAAAATACAAGAGAGTCCTAATTAAGGGTGGTCCATAGGACAAGGGTCCTATTCAGGGTCAAGGTGTCCTTCTGTAGGGTAGTGACCCTTATTTTGTAGGGTAGTGACCTTTATTTGTAGGACACTAATTTCTCCAACTTTTCCTTGCTTGAAGCTGAGGCTTGCAGTTGGTGCATATCCTCCAGTGTAGGTCTTGCAGGTCCAAGCTTCTAGCAGAGTGCCATCAAAAGGTTTGACACTAAACTCAACTTATTCATTTCAAGTTAAAGCTCGTATGACATTTATCAATTACAAAATAATAAATAAATTGATAAAAATAATTGTGAAGTAATCTTTTGGTTAATTTATCATCTAACATGTTTCTTACTTGATATGTATATAAATGATATTTAATTGTGACCACAATTGTAATGGTTTGACACTAAACCCAACTCATTCATTTCAAGTTAAAGCTCGTACGACATTTATTAATTACAAAATAAAAATATGTCATTAGAAGAAAGAAACATTGAAAAGGAAAATCACAAAATCTTATAAAATGAATAAAAATAAAAAATAGAATGTTGTTACACATCTACAAATATTAACACAAATATTATTTTTAAAATTATATTAACAAATGAATTTTAATTTTCATATATAATTTAAATATTACAGTAATTATTTTTTATAAAATAATGAAATTGTAAGAAAAAAAATTAAAATTAAATATATTTATATTTTAAAAAATATTATGTTTTTAATATTAGATAAATTATATTTTTCGTTCCTGTTTTTCGGTTAACTTTAGACTTTGTCTCTGACTTTCACATCCTTTTATTTTATATCCTTATACTTTTAAAACTTTGTAATCATAGATTCATAGTGCCTAACATTGGGTTTTTGGTTATGTTCATTTTACATATATTACTAAATTTTTATAATAAAATTAATTTATGATATAATCATATACATCAATTAGTAGAATGTGAATATCATATTATTATCATGTTTATAGAAAATAATAACAAATACATCATTAATATAATAAACATAAAATATATTCACATTTGAGATCTCACAATACAATCATTTCAAAACTATATAAAAGTGTATGAAAAAAATCATTATTGGGAGAGCTAACCCCACTATGATGTCGATATTCATGACAGGACTAAGTCCAATGGAGGGTATTTATAGTTTTTAAAAAATCACTTTAAACCTATAATTGAAAATTTTGCTTAACTTTTAAACGTACTATATTAAATATATAATAAATCAAAATACAACATAATAATTTTATTCAAGTAAAAGAAAATATAATAATTATAAATTTTATAATTCTAATTTGGAATTTTGTCCATAAAAATTATAATCAATATATCATAAAACTAATTATAAATTTAAATTATATTGATATTTGAGATCTCTCATCTTAGTACCTAAAACCTATATAAAGTGTGTGGACAAAACCGTTATTGGAAGAGTTAGTCCCACCATTATATGGATGTTCATTGAAGGAACATGACTGTCTCATGTGGAGAGTACTTGTGGCCATAAAATAATTCACTTTATTGAAGTGAGAATAAAGAAATCTAAAAAATATAAAAACGAATGTGAGAAAATGTGATATGTGTATTGAGCAAAAAAAATTAATATAGAGTAGATAGAATAAATAAGAGAGATAATAAATGAAAAAATTAATGAATAAAATAGAGAAATAATTATTTTAATATAATAAAGAAAGAAAATGAAAATGTGATAAAAAATAAAAAGAAAAATAGAAGAAAATGGTTGGAGAATGATTGCCTCACATGGAATATAGTTGTATAGTTTGTAAAAAAATTACTTTACTGTATTGCTAATAAAAGAATTAATGAAACGCAAGTGAGAAAACATAACACGTGTTATGGATAAGCAATTTTAATATAGAGTAAATAGATAAATAGAATAGATAAGTGAGATAATGAATGAAAATGTTAATGGATAAAATAAAGACATAAATGATATATTCAAATATCATGTTAAATTTAATTTAAATCAATAGATTTATTGTATTGCTTAATGTGAGTTTTCATGCAACGAAACAGATAAATAGGAATGAATAATGAGAGAAATTATTTTAAGATAATAATAAAAAAGAAAATTAAAGTGTGATAAAAAAAAGAAAAGATGTAGGAGGAAAACTACTTCACATGAAGGATAGTGAATAGCCATGGTTTATGAAATATCACTTTTATAATGAAACAAATTAATCTGAACGGATAATGAGAGGAACTGTTTTAATATTAAAATAATAATAATAATAAAATTAATTTACGAAAAAAAACAAAAAGAAAAAGAAAAAATGACATGAGCAAAACTCTCTGTCGTGGTTCATAAAAATATCACTTTACAAAAAAGAGAATAAAAAACTTGAGAAAACGCACATAAAAAAATAACACGTGTACTGTGGAAATAATTTTAATATAGAGTAAATTGAAGTGAATTGAAAATAGAATAAATAAGAGAGATAATAAGTGAAACATTAATGAATAAAATACAGAGATAAATAATATATTAAAAAAATACATTAAAATTGATGTGAATAAACTCATGTCGTATTTCTTTGAGTGGGTTTTTATGTAATAAAATAGATAATCATAAATGGATAATGAGAAAACTTGTTTCAATATAATAATTATAAAAAATAAAAATCCAAGTGTGACTAAAAAAGAAAAAGAAAAAAAGACAGGAGCTGAATTACTTCTTGTGGTTCATAAAAAAATTACTTTACTGAATTGAGATTAGACAGGAATGAATAATGAGATAAACTATTTTAATATAATAATAAAAAAATTAAAGTGTGATAAAAAAGGAAAAAAAAAAGGAAAACGATATGAGCAAGAATGTCTCCTGTGAACAATACCCATGATATATAAAAAAAAATCACTTTTGTAATGAAACAGATTAATGTGAACAAATAATGAGAGAAAATATATATATTAATATAATAACAAAAAACAGAAAATTAAAAGTGAGATAAATAAGAATTTTAATATAGATTAAAAAGATAAATAAAATATATGAGTGAGATAATAAATAAAAACATTAATGAACAAAATAGAAAGATAAATGATATATTGAAATATTATGTTAAAAGTAATGTAAATCAACACATTTATTATATTCCTTAATGTGAGTTTTTATATAATGAAACAGATAAACGTGAATAAATAATGAGAAATTAATTTAATATAATAATAAAAAAGAAAATTAAAGTATAAAAAAGAAAAAAATGCAGGATCAAAACTGCTTCACGTGGAGGGTACTCATGATTTATAAAAATATCACTTTTATAATGAAACAAAATAATATGAACGAATAATGAGAGAAAATATTTTAATATAATAACAATAAAAAATGAAATTGTGAAAAGAAACAAAAATAAAAAGAAAAAGAAAACAATAGGAGCAAGATTGCCTTCCGTGAAGGATAAATGTGGTTTATAAAAAAAAATAACTTTAAAAAAAAAAGAATAAAAAATTTTGTAAAAATGAAAGTGGGTACATGTAAAGGGTACATGTTAATAAGACGGTCTCCCGTAAAGGGTATATGTAATTCATAAAATCATTACCAATATCGTATATGAATCGGTTCAACGTAAATGTACAACCCGATAAAAAAGTCCAATATTAAAAAAGTCAATGACCCACAATTGGTTTTGACCCAACAAAAAAAAAAGCCCTCAATAAATAGTAAACAAAAAACTATTCCCTTATAGATAGATTGTGGATACATGGAGACTAAAAATTTCACACGGCTCATAAGAAACGATGAAAGACCCAAAGCAGGACAAAAAATTACCAACATTGAATGAATAGTGAATAAAAATCTTTCAAATTGTAATAGTATAGATAGATGGGCCCAAAATGAAAACCCAATGGCCCACCTCGCTGACCAAAAAAATTAAGAGGTGAATGAACAGTGTTCAAAAATATTCCCCAATGTAATAGTATAGATAGATTAAGGTTATTTATATATTGCACATCTTTTAGAAATATTTGATATTCTGGATTCTATTACTATTAATAAAATTGAGTCATTCTAGGACACGTGTCACATTCTCACACAATCCTTTTCAATTTTTCAATTATAAAAATGTTGTTTTTCAATTTTTTCTTTTATTCCATCCTATCCTCAAATGTTATTTTATTTAATATTTTAATATAAAAATCGCACTCAGCTAATATGCAGATTTGTTTTGCTACATTCTCACTAGGCATGGCAACGGGGCTGATTTTGCTCTCCCCGTCCCTGCCCTGGTAAAAGTTGGGTTTGTAACATCCTAAATTTTATTAGGATAAATATTAATTAAATTAAATAGATTAAATAAGAAAATAATTAATTTAATGGAAAATAAATAATAGGAGTATTGCTATTATTAGTTTTATTTCGTAAAGATAATTTTAATTGAAAATAGAATAATGGGGGGTGAGAGTGGGCCCAAGCCCAATTAGTTATTTCAGTAAGGAGGGGTTAATAGAGCACCCTAATCCTTATTCGTATCATTCGTCAATAAGCGAAACGCTAAGGAGGGGAGAAACGGAGTCTCAAGAGAGAGCTGCTGTGGAGTGAACGCTAAGAATCCAAGAAAGGACTTCCTTGCTGTGATCAAGCTTCGCTTAAGGTACGGTGGGGGAGAGGGTATTGCCTGTATATGCATGTAGGGGATGTTTGGGTAGTAATCTAAGAGTATAATTTTGAATTGATGAATTTATAACTTAGAATGAAAATATAATCTGTTGGTTGATGATTGATTGTATGTAAATTGATGAGTATTGGATGAGATTAAAGATGATATTGAGAATAATGGAAAAAAGGGTGATTAGGGATTGAGAGATTGGGGGTTTTGATGAATTAAAGGTATAATATTTAATTGATTGTTGATTTACGGAGTATTGGATGGTAATAATGATTATGTAGGACGATTAGACGTAAAAGATTGATTAGGGATTGATTGGATGAGTTTAGAGAGGTTTGAAATCGTGAACTCTGCGATCTGCGTCGCGGGTAATCGATTACCAGGAGTGGTAATCGATTACCAGAGTGTTCTGGGCAACCCAGAAGCACTGTTTGCTTGCTGGTAATCGATTACGGGGGTGTTGTAATCGATTACCAGAGAGTTTGTTTGCGGGTAATCGATTATAGGGGTGCTGTAATCGATTACCAGAGTGTTTGGTTGCAGGTAATCGATTACAAGGTGGTTGTAATCGATTAGCAGAGACCTTGTTTGCGGGTAATCGATTACTAGAGGTTGGTAATCGATTACTAGAGTGGATTTTGAGATCCTAATTGTTTGATGATGATTGTTGTTGTTTGAGAGTACTTTATAATGAGTATGGTGTTGATGATTAATGATGTTTGATGAGGATTGTGATGCTTATGATGATGAATAATGATGATATTTGATGATGAGTGTGATGATGTATCATGATGATAATTGATGATTAATGTGATGATGTATTATGATGATAATTAATGATGAGTGTGATGATGATAATGACGTTGGTGTATATCACCTTATTATGATGATGTTTAATGATGAACATATTGATGTATGATGATGATGATAAATGTATATCACTTTATAATGATGATGTTTGATGATGAACATGTTAATGCATGATAATGATGATTTATGATGATGGTGTAATCACCTTTTGATGATGATGTTATCTAAGTTGTGCGGGCCCATAGAGGGGGTACAAGTTAGGAGAGATGCCTTGAGCATATGTGATGAGACCTGAATTGTGCGGGCCCATAGAGGGGGTACAATTCGGGAGGTGAACTGAGTTGTGCGGGCCCATAAAGGGGGTACAACTCAGGGGACCAAGATGGGGCGTTCGATGCACTGGCCCATAGAGGGGGTGCAACCTAGGAGTGATTGTACGGGCCCATAGAGGGGGTACAACCTAGGGTCGAATGTCGTTGTGCGGGCCCATAGAGGGGGTACAACCTATCCGATAGTGTGTGGTAACACTGGTAGATTATCTTGGTACTAACTAGAGTGATTGACGAGGGGCACCCATTGTGTGGAGTTCTAAGTCATGATCTTTGGGTAGATGATGAGAGGAGTATTGGTGTGTGATATATGATGACGAAATTGTATGATTAAATGATGATTGATGATGATGAGTATTATGTGTGAGAATAGAATATATGATTACTTGAGTGAATGATGGTATGAGAACTATATGATGATATATGAATGATGTTACGATGATGATGAGCTTGGTGAATG